>JBBBDQ010000930.1:3255000-3625000 GCA_037127315.1 Ascarosepion bandense
TGCTCAACGTAATATGACAGAGCTAATAATTATATATTATTAAATATACATATTATCTTACAGGTAGACCACAATTTGGAGTTTGCAGTCATCATGTTCATATTGCAAAAGGCTAGTTTATAATATGCACATATATATTAATTAATTTGTATAAATATTATTTTAATGCATACTTATACTTGAATAGTTGCAAACTCTCTCTCTCTTTCTGTATATATATATATATATATATATATATATATATATATATATATATATTTGTGTGAGTGTGTGTTTGTGTGTGTCTGTGTGTGTCTGTGCGAGATAGAATATAAATAGAAACATTGATTTAGTTACAACTATAAAAACCCGAAGATACTGGGATGCTAATCTTGCAAAATTTGAATATAGGTTTTAGATTTAATATTTAAAAATAGCTTATATTTTTTACAAGTATAGTTTGTTTTTAAAACATAATTAAACACTAAACGCTTTTTTAAAATTGTTTTCTTTTTCAGTGATATTTTTAATTAATCACTAATGTGGTAGCAATATATTTGTTAAAATAGGTAAACTCTGGAATGTACCAGGATTTAAATTCACAAAAGTAAACTTTGAAATCAGTACAATTTCTATTAATTTTCTTCTTCTAAAATTACATTCTCTCTTACTTAAATCTGCATTCTTTTATTTAAAATGTGATTCATTATAGTGAACCACGAATGCTTTTTGGATTTTGGTTAGTAATAGTTTCTGTATATGTTATATTATTTTAGTTAAATTCATATAAATCCCGGTAACATATCTGTTGTGACGTCTGTTAGATTTCAGTGTATAAATTTCGTCATTGCGATTTAGATTGTTAATTCATGATTTGTATTAATTTGATTCCTTTATGTGCCGGGTTCTTTGAGGTTGTAGGCGATTCCCCATCATGTTTACATAATAGTTTTTATAAATTTTGTCTTTTCATTTTTTTAAGAAATCTTTTCCGCCATCCATTTTCTCAAGCTCGTCAATTTCCGTAGGCGTTGTCGTTTCTCTGTTTCTCATTCTCTCAATCTTTTTGTGAGTAGCACATTTTTAAAGTTTTCTTTTCTTATAATGTGCTTCAGAAATTTCAACTGTCTCTGTCTTATATTAAGTATATGTTTACTTGATGATTGTATTTTATCTAAAACCTCGTCATTGCTTACATGTTTGTTCGACTGTATCCTAAGCATCTTCCTGTATAGCCACAATTCTGTTGAATCTTCGTCATTGAGGAAATTGTTCAGCATTCCTTTTTAAGATAAAATGAATGTTACGTAATTATTATTTTCTTTTTTTCTCCCGAAGTTTTCCTATTTCTTAATACTCTGCTTAGGTTTTGGAAGGTTGTATTACCTATCGACATGTGCATTCGATTGTATCCTAAGCATCTTCCTGTATACCCACGATACTGTTGCATCTTCGTCGTTGAAGAAATTGTTCAGCATTCCGTTTTAACATAGAATAAATGTTAGGTCATTAATCTTTTCTTTTTTCTGCCGAAGTTTTCCTATTTCTTAATACTCTACTTAGGTTTTGGAAGGTTGTATTACCTATCGACATGTGCATTCGATTGTATCCTCAGCATCTTCCTGTATACCCACGATACTGTTGCATCTTCGTCGTTGAAGAAATTGTTCAGCATTCCGTTTTAACATAGAATAAATGTTACGTCATTAATCTTTTCTTTTTTCTGCCGAAGTTTTCCTCTTTCTTAATACTCTACTTAGGTTTTGGAAGGTTGCATTACCTATTAACATGTGCATTCGGATATTAGTGTTTCATTTCTCAGAACACTTTTCAGACATTTAAATTTTTATATTTTTTAATATTAGTATCGCTGATTCTGAATTTGTATTTTGGCTTTATTCATGTGCATCGTGGTGAAATGGATAGCTGTTTGGAACAAAAAATTAAAGAACTAAATTCGAATTACAAGTAAATTCGTTCGATTGACTTACGCGCAAATAACTTTTCGAAGGTCGATTATCCCTCGAACTATGGGTTAAATAGCGTGATAGATTTGTTTCTATAGTCTTGGGTAGCATAAAGTAATGACAATGTACTGCAGGAAAATCTTCTGCCCAGTCAGCCATGTCTCTTTTGAGATATGATCACGCAAGCGGGTAGAACATATGTTAATTAACTGAGTGACTGTTGCTAATAAGCATGCATTCTGTCATTTTGCAGTTTATGGTTATTCCTTTCCTCTCGTTTTCCATCAATATCTTCTATAGGAGTTGTTGAAGTTTTAATGTCCTCTCTTATATGAACACTGTCTAATTTTCATATCATATGTTTTCAAGATTGTGACCGCCATGACAGATTCCTGGTCGAACATCTAATTGTCTCAGACTGTTTTTCTGTTCAGGTAAAATATGTTCTCTGAGAAGATATATCCTTGACTTACACCCATTAGATTTTTTTTTGTTTTTTGTTTCTTTTGTTTTTGTTTTTTTGTAAAATGGTGAACTTATTTTGTATCATCCTGGAGGGGGTTTCTGCAAGTATACTTCATTTTGCTTTTCAAATGATTTTTGCAGCCACCAAAAATTTCAAACAAATTATTTTGGCGTAACTTATCAAATGTATTTGCTTAAACTATAAAGCTAATGTTCACGCCCTTTTGCATTTGCATTGCTTTTACTGATTTAATTCTGAGCATAAATATCACCTTCCTTGATGCAGTATCTTTAAGAAATCAGCGCTGTTCTCCAGTTTGCTTCTACTGCGCGCGTTATTCAGCAGAGTTCTTGTGATGAGTTATTTTGTATGGTTCATTAGGCTGATTATCCGATGGTGTTAAAATTTGTTTGCAATTGTTTTCTTAGGCAATGTTATGAAAATAGACCTACACATGTCTTTAGAAATAATTTTACTGTTGTATTATTGCATTTATTAGATCTAATTTTGTCTAAGCTGGAATCACCTAAAGCTCATCAGTATCTCTGTTGCACTTATGTCTGACTCTGCTGTCAATATTTCGGTTTATTTTTGGTTGCTCTCTTTTCTTGTGAAATAGTTCACCGATATTTTTGTTCTATGTCTGCAGATTGTTCGTTATCAAATATAATCGTTCTGTTCTTGGATATTATGAATCCTGTTAGTTATGTCATTATTTTTTAATGTATATATGATTTATCTCGGATATTCAATTCTGCTATTTTTGCACATTTTTTCCTTGAGCTATTCTTCTATAATCTCACGATGTGTTAGTTTTTTCTTCTTGTAGTGTCTTATATTCTAATCCGTGTCCTGTCCTTGTATTTTATAATTTATTTTATGTCAAGAACCTCATCTGCTATTAACTTATATTTACTTCGTCTAATTTTTATTGGCATGAACTCGTTTGCTGATGGCATTAAAACTTATCTGTGTTCTGCTTCGAATTTTATTTTTTTCCTTTGTTTTGCCTATCTGTTCTCACGCTGTTCATAAGTTCCACTTCTAATTTGGGTCTTCCAAAATTCTGTCTTATTGCAGTTAGGTTGGTGACCTTTTAAATTTTGGCAGTTTCCCATGAAGACTACATGTAACTGGGAGGTGATCCCTTCCTAGTCGGCACTTGAATAGGTTTATAAAGTGTAAAAATGCATTCCACGCCATTCATGCGCTTGAAATTAAACACTGCCCTGCAGTTTGTTTGAGAAGAACAGATTTCTAAAACTCAAAATAAGCATAGACTATTTCTGCAATGATAATACTCAGATTATTCCAAATAGACAAATTTAGAAGAGTAGGATTGCGTTACGCCACTAAATACATCTTAAGATTCATGCATTCAAAACCTTAACTTTTGACTGAACAATTTATATTCTGTGAAATAACTAGTTCTCAGATGGTAATGCTTATATTAGCTGTTTCTAGCTATGAAAATATTTAATCGAGCCAGTAACGCTACTAGAATTAAACTGTTCAATACTCCATAGCCGTCGGGTTATGATCTTGTTGTGTTGCTTCGTTTTTGGTATAGTTAGAAGATAACACAAACTTGAATTAATGATGTTTAGTTTTGGTACAAAACTTTAGTTTTTTTACATCAAGTTACAACCTTTAAAATTTGTGTGGCTACAGGAGCAGGCTAACTAAATTCTTTTCACTGTGGGATGCTAGTAGTAAACGAGCCTATACCTTGTGGACTCTAGTGGTCAACTGACTAGCGTCTTCCCCTTTTTTAATCTCCTACCCAAAACTACTATCCTTAACTCCTACTTTTTCCTCCTACTCTTACTCCTACTCCTACCAAAAGAAACGGTTCCTTATTTTGCAGCCCAATGTTGAATTCTTGGCGTCAGTGTGTCTACCGTTTTCTATTTTTAGAACACTCGCCATTTTATAAACCATAACAATCTATTTGTATTTCTTCTCATCACGTTTAGGGTTAATAGCAATATTAGCCGCTTGCTTTTATGAAAACATTAGTTATTCATCAGCGAGCAGTTGATGTTGCTGTCAGTAGAAATTTGTATTTTTTCTATTTAAACCGTCAAAGTGGTCTGTACTCTAACCCTCTTTCAATCTATAAATCTGAGGTTCTCCCAGCCACTGCGTAAAAAGACGAATGCTTTGTTTGGAAAACTTCGTTTAACTTCTCGTTTACCTCGACTAAAGTGTCCGTACCAAAGTTCTCTTTTCGAACTGAGTCTCAACTGAGGGATGTTTACATAACTCACTCTCTGGTCTCTAACAAAATTTTAAAACTGGGACATATAAAGCAAACGAACGAGACGGAATCCCGGTCATTATCTTGGATATGTTTTCATGATATTTGTTCCGACGAGTTTAGAGCCATGGTTCCCCCTCTACAAGAACTTAATCGATCAACAAACTAGCAAAAAGATTCCCATTTTAAGTGTAAAAACAACCAAATGCAGCCGCTACTTATAGTCTGTCAGCTTCCTTTCCTGCACTTCCCGCCTGTGGAATTCCCATATGTATACTTGCTTCCCTCATGAGTTTTAACACGACATCAATAGACATCTCTTATCCACTTGGCTCCCATACTTCTCCTATTCATTCCCTAACATAACTTGAATTTTTTTTCTTCTTCCTTTTCAGTTTACTCTCTTTCAACTCTCTTCACATCAGTGTTCCCATCTTTCTCTTACCCATTCTCTGACACACCCTGTAAATGGTTCTTCTGCGGTTCATTTTTATCTTTGCTCACCTCCTATGTAACCCTTCATTCTTCTCTTATGTAGGCTCAGCGCACCGGTTGCACTACTGGCTTGTTTAGAGTGAAATGATTAAAAAGAACTGCCACAATTGTTTAGTATACTTTCCCTTGACAGTAGAGGAGAGACTTATTTGATCGTTCAGTGATCTCGTAATGATTTGATTTTGCCATGCATCTTGTTTATATACATTTTATTAAGTTTGAGGAATTTTTTAACACTGTGCTATAAGTCTTTTACTGATCACTGAAATGAAATTCCAACGGTACGATTTAGAACCTAAACTAAATTTTTAAACTCATTTTATAATAAAACGGTATTTGTTAGAAAAGGAAAAACTATATTTTGAGTCATTATCTTGTCAAACACCAACTTTCAAACTGAGTATAAAATCACATTTTTATAAGTAACCAGACCTACTAGTAGGAATCTATCCCAGATCTGTTTGGAAAAAATATTAAAACGTTTGTGGCACCTGATTAAGATTGATATTCATAAAAACCTAAATATCTGCAGGATACTAACGATTAATACGCAAATTTCATTTGGCTTTCGATTACTTCATGTTGAAACATTTTTTCAGTATGATTGTCGAAATTAAGCAACTTCGAGCCTAGTCAGTACTTAATGAAGTTATCGCTTAGTAGATATCAGCTCCTGTAAGCTTCAATGTTCTAGTGGTATAATGACTCGTGAATCGGAGTGTTCAGTCTAGTTACTATTTGGATTTGTTATATTCACTTACGCGTTACGTATTTTTCTACTTTTTGTTAAATAATGTTTCAAGGCAGAGCCAAAACTAGTGTTTCATAAAAGTCTGTTCATCGTCGTATAGAGTAACATTATTTGTTTTAATATTTTTCACAATCCCTGTTCCGCATTTCATTTACAAAAGTTCCTAGGGTCATTCCCTTGTTACCTCTGGTATTTTTACCGTGATTACGTCCAGCGGGATGGGTCTTGTAGTGCAATATCGATTCGGAACGATAAATCGGGGGGTCGATTTCTAATTCCAGTTGAATTCGATGCATCCACTTACGCACAAATATTCTCGGGAAAGGTATTAATCCGTCTACAAGGCTGAATGCTTTGCCCGTAAATTCTCAACCAATTCGACACTGGACTCGTTAGGAATACCTACACCAGACTTCCCACCCAGAACTAAGGCTCAACTAAATAACGTCCTCATCTCACCCTCGCTGGTCGCCAAGATAATTGCGCAACTTGACCCACATAAAGCGAGCGGCGGTGACGGAATCCCAGTCATAGTACTGAAGAAATGTGCCCCAGAACTCTCCTCTGTCCTCTCTAAACTCTATAACCTCTGCCTATCTGCTTCCTGCTTTCCTGCCTGTTGGAAGTCCTCCTGCGTAGTACCTATATTTAAGAATTCTGGCGAACCCTCAGACCCCGCCAATTACCGTCCTATTAGTCTCCTTCCAATCTTTGGCAAAGTTTTCGAAGCTATTATCAACGCCGAGGTGATTCAGCACATTATGACCAACGGGCTTCTCTCTGACAAACAGTATGGGTTTCGCTTCACCAGGTCTACTGCTGATATGCTAACGACCATTACCGAGTACATATACCAGGCACTCGACAAGAATGGTGAAGCCCGAACCGTTGCCTTGGATATCTCCAAAGCATTCGACAGGGTCTGGCATGCTGGCCTCTTGTGCAAACTGCGGAGCTATGGGATAACTGGACATCTGTTTGACCTCATCCAGTCCTTCCTCTCTAACCGCACATTAAAGGTGGTATTAAATGGGCATGCCTCCCAAAACTACCAGACGAACGCGGGCGTCCCTCAAGGTTCACGCTATTTCTGATCTACATTAATGATCTCCCCGACACCATTAGATCCCAAGTTGGCATGTATGCCGACGACACAACAATCTACTCTCGCATCGATCAGAAACCAGGTCTGGACGACAAAGTGAACCTCGCTGCCGCACTTGAAAGGGACCTCCAATCCGTAGTGACCTGGGGTAGGAAATGGTTGGTACTGATTTATTTGCAATAAATTACAAATTCTGGCACAAGGCCAACAAATGGGAGGGGGAACAAAAACTTGGGTTGGTCTTCCGTAACTATCTTATACCTAGCTAATCAGATTCACGACCCATACATACGTTACAATTTTCTCATTCACCATAAAAATTTGTCCATCAACACTCATACCTATCAAGCACCAAAATACCGCAAAATCATACCAGGGACCTAAAAACACCCCAAATGTACATAAAAATTTGTGTTTTTACAATATATACAATATCTTACAAAAATAAATTTAAAACTTTATTCATGAAATGACATGATGGGGAGGGGGAATGAAGAAACAAAAATCCCCAAAACAAAAACAATTTCAAATGAATATATATACACAATGTTAGTAAGACCCAAACACACCCACATAATTAAAGAGGCCACTGTATTCTGCCTTAAAAAGAACAAAATCAAGCAGCTCTCTTTCTAAGGGGAATGGAGAAGCAGGGAACAAAATAAATTGGACTGGAGAATATATAAGGCTGACCCAGCCGAGAATAAAAACGGGACAAAATAACAATGGACAATGGGAATCTCGAACTGGATCATAACAAAAGTAATGGAGCCGGGAACAGGCTAGGACAAACACATTCACTCACATTAACTAGGCACAAAAAAGACTTCTTACCTTAACCACGGGAGGGGTTCCAAAGGAATCCACCCCGATGCAACTAGCAGATCTAAAAGAGAAAATCAAGGCTAGCCCCGGTCACGCGAACCAGGCTCGCCGCATATACCCACCTTTCGCTGAACTCTGTCGGGTGCAGCCGTTTTCGTTCAGTTCTAATCTTAATTTTGAGCTGGTGCTCAAAATATCGGATTAGATCCTGATCCGAAAGGCGACCGCCCCGCAAGACTTCCTCCAGACGCGTCATCCAAATCACCATTCTAGCCGTGGCCAGTAGCGACAGAAACACCATCCGCTTCACTCCAGAGTACGGGGGCGACACATTGTCCACAGCGTATGCGCGATCAATGAGCACAAGCTCCCGCGGCGCGATACGAGCAGTCAACTCGCCGACACGCGCCCACAACGGGCGAACGCGCGAACAATGGAAGAAGGCGTGCGCAGACGTCTCCTTAATTCCAAGGACGCAACGTTCACAATCTGGCAAATCCGCCAGGCCCATTGCGAAACGCTTGTCGTTGAGAGACAAACCATTCCGAGCCAATCGCCAGGTCAGAGAAAACTCAGAGTTGTTGAGCCAATCCGCACCTGGCGCCCAAGACCAATGAGAGCGATACTCCTCTCTCGACATGCCGAGCTTACTCCACAGTTCATCCTTCACGGCGCCCTCCACTAATCCCCGATAGAAGATTCTCCTAGGCCGTGAAAGGTCACTGGACCATGGAATGGCCCGAAGGGCCGTCAGACATTCGAGCAGGAATTTCGGCCGCCCCCAAGGCCTATTGCTAGTCCTCAGGAGCGGGGGAGTGATAGTGAGGCTAGGGAACATGTCCCTCACTACCCCCGCAAGCAACCGATCTTCCTCCAACGCGCGCCTGAGGAATGCCAACCTCGAAGCGAGCACGTGGCTCCTCAAGTGTGGCATCCCCAGACCCCCTTGACACGGACGGAGGCAGCAGACTCCTTTGTCGACCATGTGTTTGCGTCCTCTCCACAGACAGGAGAATAGCAAACGCTCGAGCGCCTTCTCATGATCGTCACAAAGGGGAAGTACAGACAGCCGGTAAAGGATTCTGGGAAAGAGGTATGTATTACACACCTCCGCCAGACCCTTCACGGAGAGACTCCGTCGACGCCAAATCTCGACCGACGCGCCGACCTTTGCCTGTACTTCTGACCAGTTTTTCTCCAACTGTAAGTCCGGACCGAACCAAACTCCGAGGAGCTTGACCGGCCCGTCCGTCCAGTCGAAGGGCCCCGGGAGGGAAACACCCTTCCAGGCACCTAACCGCAAGCCGGACGACTTGTCGCGGTTAATTCTGGCCCCTGTTACCTGTTCGTACCGTTCAAGCGCCTTCTGTACCGCCCTTATGTCCCTGCGGGAGGACACAAAGGTCGTTACGTCATCGGCGTACGCGGAAACCCTGGCTCGAGCTCCACCAGGGACTTTGATTCCACGCAGGACCGGACTGCACGTCTCGTCCCTTAGCCGGCGAAGGAGAGGCTCCAACGCCAGGACGTAAAGGAGAGGCGACAGTGGACAACCCTGTCGGACCGACCTAGACAGCGCGAAAGCGCTCGACAGCTTCCCGTTCACCTGTACCACAGCCTTGGGGGAGCGATACAGAAGGCTAATCCAGCGGCTGAAGTCGGGTTTGAATCCGGCGGCCTGCAGGACAGCAGCCAGGTAGCCATGGTCAATCCTATCAAATGCCTTGGACTGATCCAAATTGATCAGCGCGGCCTCTTCGTCGTCTTCTACACCCTCTACGATCGTGCGGATCAAGTGCAGGTTGCTCTGAATTGTTCGTCCCTTCACAGAACAAGTCTGATCCGGTTCCAACAGAGACTCGGCAACTAGCTGCAAGCGATTCGTCAGGATCTTGGCCAAAATCTTTAACTCTGTGTTTAGCAGAGTTATGGGCCTGTAATCATCTAATCCCCGCCCAACCTTCTTGCCTTTTCCCAACAGCGTGATCACGCCCCTGGTGATCCGACCGGGGATGGACCCCTGCCGAAACCAGTGGTTGAACACGACAGTCAAGAGCGGGACAAAAAGGTGCGACATCCTCAAGTACAATTCATAGGGCAAACCATCCAAACCTGGCGACTTGCCACTGCCGGTCTTCTTCAAAGCCGCGTAGACTTCGTCCTCCGTAATCTCCCCTTCGCAGCTAGCCGCTTCAGCCGGCAAAAGCCGGGGAAAGTCAGCCAAATAGCTGCGAAACTCCTCGTCACGGAGACCAGGCTCCTTGGTAAACCGGTGTTCGAAATGCTGCCGGAACGCCTCGCACATGTCGTCAGTGGACCGAAGGAGATGCCCCTCCGGGTCGCGCACTTCTCGAATGTACCGATCGCCGGCCCGACGAATTTCTTCCTTGCGCAGTTCTGCGCCCATGTTCACAGCTTCGGAAGACATCTTGCTTAACTTAGCCCTAATTACCTGGCCCATATAGCGCTCGCTAGTCGTGCGCCTCAGGGCCTCCCTGGCTAAGGCTATCTCGAGGGGATCCCCACCAGCCTCCGCCCGGGCGAAATTAGCACTAAGTGTCTTTGCCTCCGCAGCCTTATCTAGTTTGAGCCGCTGGCTATATTTGGTGGCGAAAGACCTAATGGAGTCCTTAAGGTTAACCCACCACTTATTCCCAATGACTCGCCCAATTAACGCCCGCTGAACTAGTTTTGTCAGCTGGTCACGAAAGTCCCGCCTGTCCAGTAAGGACTGATTGAACTTCCAATAACCAGCCAACCTAGGCCTAAAGTCTAACACCACACGGGCACAAACGAGTTTGTGGTCCGTGTAGCCTAGCCAGTGGAACGTTGGACATTCTAAGAAGTCTATGTCGGCCACTCTCACTAACATCCTATCCAGGTACGCAGATACCCGGGTAGAAGGCCAATTAAGCGCCCACGTCCACATACTCCCATCCGGATGATCGACCCGGTATCTATCGACGAGACCAAATTCGTCGATCAGATCAACCAGGCTACGATCATCATTCCTCCCGCTAGCGCCCCTCCCTCTATCCCATTTGGGGGTTAGGATGGCATTCCAGTCCCCAACTAAGATTAGCCGTGTTGAATGCACCATAAAGGGCTCCAACAGCCGAAAGAAAGAGACACGCTCACCTTGCTTATTGGGCGCATAAACCGCAATCAGCCGGAACAATTTGCTTTTCACTGCAATATCGGCCACGATTAGCCGGCCCTCGGCACCGACATGGACAAGGTCAACCTTCGCGTCCAGGGTACGCTTGACCAGCAAAGAAACACCTCTGGCTTGCCGGCTCCCATATGCTGAATAGACGACAAAGTCGTTAGACAGCACACAAGAGTCGACTTCGCAAACAAAGTGAGTCTCTTGGATCGCGGCCACATCCACGCCGAAGGACAAGAGGTCACGAAGCAGGCGAGCCGCCTTACCCCGATCCCTCAGGCCCTTCGCATTCAAGCTGGCTATCTTAATAGACATCTTTTAAACCTGAAAAAGAAAAAAGAAAAAACAGGCAACAAAGGCTCTCTAATTGCATACGGGACGGAAATCTTTGGCAGTTAGGACCCCGACGGACTGTCCTAGGGACCCTGTTCCTACGTCGGACGTAATCCGTCCGTCTAGGACAATGCCGCCGACGTCCGTGGGGTACATTAGTTTTACCACCCTATATAAACTGGGGTGGAGCAAAACCGGGAACCTCCCCGAACAATTTTTGGACATTTTCCTTAGTTCAGCTGAATTCTCGATACACATCCTTAATTTAGGATAACACTTTTTCGCTTCTGCGATGTGGTCCCAGACCCGCAGGTTACCCCCGGTGTTCCGTACGAGGGTAATTACTCCTGGGGCCTGGGAAAAGTTATTGGGGTCCTCCGTCGATAGACCATCCACAGAGGTCATCTTCAGCAGTGGCTTGAGTAATTTTCGTCTTTGCGATGACCACTCTGCAGAGACGTCCTCTTCCACCTTCAATAGCGCTTCCCCTCTGGGCAGGGCTTTTTTCTTTTTTGCCCGAGTGGGAGTGGACATGGGAGAAGGGGAGGGAGTGGGGGTTAAAGCAACTGGTCTTAGGGGGGTCAATTTAAAGGTAGGGGACTGGGAAGCCTTCAGCGGGGACGAGGGGAGGCTCCTTGCCTTTTGCGCGTACGTCTGCCTCTCCGGCGAGACAGGAAGCGAGGAGCACCTGTGTGATGTTGAACTCCTTTCTCTGCTCTTTCGCCGATTTTTGGAGATCTCTTGCTGCTCCTCTTCGTCCACCCGGCTGCGTTTTAACGACCCCGATCTTTGTGTTTCCATCGGTTCTTCCTTATCCTTCGGGCCCTCATTTTGGGGAGGTTTTTTTTCCTTCCCCTGCTTGGTAGCGGCCTTGGGTGATGAGGGCTCCCTTGACTCCGAAGGCTCCTGAGGTGGTGAGGGCATTTTGGTCGGAGAAGGCGATTTCTCCGCTGGCACCTTCGCCTTCTTTTTCCTTCCGACAGTCTGCCACTCATTCACCTTATCCGAAACTGCCGATTTCACCTCCTTCGACACTTCTGGTGGCTTTACTACCGGTTTCTCCTGCTGCTGCTTTGCCGGCTGGGTCCCTGTGGCAGGATCCTTTTTCGGGCACGCCTTGGCGACGTGATTGGAATCGCCACAAACCCAGCAGAAGGGCTTTCTTCCCTCGACGATCACATAAATTGACCTTCCCCTGCAGGTGATAATGTTGGGGATATTGCCAATCTTCTTTTGCTCGACCGTCACCTGCAGGATGACATCACCAGTCAGAAAGCCCTGCTTCGAAGTGAGTGCCTTCACCTCCTCGACCTTGCCAAATTGTGTGAAGAACACCCCAACGTGGTCCAATGAAATCTCCATGGGCACGCCGTGAAGAGTGATCTTTGATCTACGCATGCCCATATATTCCGTGTCCAGGCGCAACGTCTTTGTTTCCCAAATGGAACCAGCCAGCTTTCTCGCTTCCTCCGCAGAGTCCAGCAAAACATCCCATACGGTGTGGCTGCGCCTAGCCACCATCCTACCGTTAATTTTCAGGGCCACAATGGCCTCCTCCACCACGTCCCTGCTGACCCCGATCAGTTTGCGGCTTTTCGGATCCCTGGTCAGCAGGGATAGGATCCTGGGCTCAATGACACTGAGCGTCTCGGGAACCGAGAGAATCTCCGTTCCTGTCACAAATTTGGCGTATTTATCCTTAAGGGACTCATAATACGCAGAATCCCTTCGCACTTTCCGGATGGTCTCCCCGGTCCACGCCTTGCCAGGGGTAACCGTTGCTGCTAGACACCGCTGCCCATCTTCCTTCGACGTTGAGGGCACCGGAGATGCAGGAGCTGCTGGTAGGGTTGCTACTCCTGGTCCTTTTTCCAAGGAGAGGGGTGAGGCAGGCAACCGCCAATCCCCCTCCTTTCCTCCCACCGAGGCCGTGGTGGGAGGAACGATCCCATCTGGCCTATCGGAGGCCATTGCCTCCTAAGAGGCTAAGCGCGAGACACCTGCCTCCGGTGTTTCGCGTCCTTCGCAGGTCGCTACTTTACGCAGCCCAAGCAATAAACTTGGGTGGAGACCACAATGCCACACTTGACCAAAGTAATAGTAAGTATCACAGTGGAACAGATACTACACTTTGATCCAAACCAAACCGACCACGCAAACACAAAAAAGTCTGAGTAGGAAATGGTTGGTACGTATTTATTTGCATAAAATACAAATTCTGGCTCAAGGCCACACAATGGGGAGGGGGAACAAAAACTTGGGTTGGTCTTCCGTAATTATCTTATACCTAGCTAATCCGATTCACGACCCTTACATACGTTACAATTTTCTCATTCACCATAAAAATTTGTCCATCAACACTCATACCTATCAAGCACCAAAATACCGCAGTAACATACCAGGGACCTAAAAACGCCCCAAATGTACATAAAAATTTGTTTATTTACAATATTTACAATAGTGTACAAAAATAAATTTAAAACTTTATTCATGAAATGACATGATGGGGAGGGGGAATGAAGAAACAAAAAACCCCAAAACAAAACACAATTTCAAATGAATATATATACACAATGTTAGTAAGACCCAAACACACCCACATAATTAAAGAGGCCACTGTATTCTGCCTTAAAAAAGGACAAAATCAAGCAGCTCTCTTTCTAAGGGGAATGGAGAAGCAGGGGGCAAAAATAAATTGGACTGGAGAATGTATAAGGCTGACCCAGCCGAGAGTGAAAACGGGACAAAATAATACTTGGACAATGGGAATCTCGAACTGGATCATAACAAAAGCAATGGAGCCGGGAACAGGCCAGGACAAACACATTCACTCACATTAACTAGGCACAAAAAGAACTTCTACCTTAACCACGGGCGGGGTTCCAAAGGAATCCACCCCGATGCAACTAGCAGATCTAAAAGAGAAAATCAAGGCTAGCCCCGGTCACGCGAACCAGGCTCGCCGCATATACCCACCTTTCGCTGAACTCTGTCGGGTGCAGCCGTTTTCGTTCAGTTCTAATCTTAATTTTGAGCTGGTGCTCAAAATATCGGATTAGATCCTGATCCGAAAGACGACCACCCCGCAAGACTTCCTCCAGACGCGTCATCCAAATCACCATTCTAGCCGTGGCCAGTAGCGACAGAAACACCATCCGCTTCACTCCAGAGTACGGGGGCGACACATTGTCCACAGCGTATGCGCGATCAATGAGCACAAGCTCCCGCGGCGCGATACGAGCAGTCAACTCGCCGACACGCGCCCACAACGGGCGAACGCGCGAACAATGGAAGAAGGCGTGCGCAGACGTCTCCTTAATTCCAAGGACGCAACGTTCACAATCTGGCAAATCCGCCAGGCCCATTGCGAAACGCTTGTCGTTGAGAGACAAACCATTCCGAGCCAATCGCCAGGTCAGAGAAAACTCAGAGTTGTTGAGCCAATCCGCACCTGGCGCCCAAGACCAATGAGAGCGATACTCCTCTCTCGACATGCCGAGCTTACTCCACAGTTCATCCTTCACGGCGCCCTCCACTAATCCCCGATAGAAGATTCTCCTAGGCCGCGAAAGGTCACTGGACCATGGAATGGCCCGAAGGGCCGTCAGACATTCGAGCAGGAATTTCGGCCGCCCCCAAGGCCTATTGCTAGTCCTTAGGAGCGGGGGAGTGATAGTGAGGCTAGGGAACATGTCCCTCACTACCCCCGCAAGCAACCGATCTTCCTCCAACGCGCGCCTGAGGAATGCCAACCTCGAAGCGAGCACGTGGCTCCTCAAGTGTGGCATCCCCAGACCCCCTTGACACGGACGGAGGCAGCAGACTCCTTTGTCGACCATGTGTTTGCGTCCTCTCCAAAGACAGGAGAATAGCAAACGCTCGAGCGCCTTCTCATGATCGTCACAAAGGGGAAGTACAGACAGCCGGTAAAGGATTCTGGGAAAGAGGTATGTATTACACACCTCCGCCAGACCCTTCACGGAGAGACTCCGTCGACGCCAAATCTCGACCGACGCGCCGACCTTTGCCTGTACTTCTGACCAGTTTTTCTCCAACTGTAAGTCCGGACCGAACCAAACTCCGAGGAGCTTGACCGGCCCGTCCGTCCAGTCGAAGGGCCCCGGGAGGGAAACACCCTTCCAGGCACCTAACCGCAAGCCGGACGACTTGTCGCGGTTAATTCTGGCCCCTGTTACCTGTTCGTACCGTTCAAGCGCCTTCTGTACCGCCCTTATGTCCCTGCGGGAGGACACAAAGGTCGTTACGTCATCGGCGTACGCGGAAACCCTGGCTCGAGCTCCACCAGGGACAGCAATTCCACGCAGGACCGGACTGCACGTCTCGTCCCTTAGCCGGCGAAGGAGGGGCTCCAACGCCAGGACGTAAAGGAGAGGCGACAGTGGACAACCCTGTCGGACCGACCTAGACAGCGCGAAAGCGCTCGACAGCTTCCCGTTCACCTGTACCACAGCCTTGGGGGAGCGATACAGAAGGCTAATCCAGCGGCTGAAGTCGGGTTTGAATCCGGCGGCCTGCAGGACAGCAGCCAGGTAGCCATGGTCAATCCTATCAAATGCCTTGGACTGATCCAAATTGATCAGCGCGGCCTCTTCGTCGTCTTCTACACCCTCTACGATCGTGCGAATCAAGTGCAGGTTGCTCTGAATTGTTCGTCCCTTCACAGAACAAGTCTGATCCGGTTCCAACAGAGACTCGGCAACTAGCTGCAAGCGATTCGTCAGGATCTTGGCCAAAATCTTTAACTCTGTGTTTAGCAGAGTTATGGGCCTGTAATCATCTAATCCCCGCCCAACCTTCTTGCCTTTTCCCAACAGCGTGATCACGCCCCTGGTGATCCGACCGGGGATGGACCCCTGCCGAAACCAGTGGTTGAACACGACAGTCAAGAGCGGGACAAAAAGGTGCGACATCCTCAAGTACAATTCATAGGGCAAACCATCCAAACCTGGCGACTTGCCACTGCCGGTCTTCTTCAAAGCCGCGTAGACTTCGTCCTCCGTAATCTCCCCTTCGCAGCTAGCCGCTTCAGCCGGCAAAAGCCGGGGAAAGTCAGCCAAATAGCTGCGAAACTCCTCGTCACGGAGACCAGGCTCCTTGGTAAACCGGTGTTCGAAATGCTGCCGGAACGCCTCGCACATGTCGTCGGTGGACCGAAGGAGATGCCCCTCCGGGTCGCGCACTTCTCGAATGTACCGATCGCCGGCCCGACGAATTTCTTCCTTGCGCAGTTCTGCGCCCATGTTCACAGCTTCGGAAGACATCTTGCTTAACTTAGCCCTAATTACCTGGCCCATATAGCGCTCGCTAGTCGTGCGCCTCAGGGCCTCCCTGGCTAAGGCTATCTCGAGGGGATCCCCACCAGCCTCCGCCCGGGCGAAATTAGCACTAAGTGTCTTTGCCTCCGCAGCCTTATCTAGTTTGAGCCGCTGGCTATATTTGGTGGCGAAAGACCTAATGGAGTCCTTAAGGTTAACCCACCACTTATTCCCAATGACTCGCCCAATTAACGCCCGCTGAACTAGTTTTGTCAGCTGGTCACGAAAGTCCCGCCTGTCCAGTAAGGACTGATTGAACTTCCAATAACCAGCCAACCTAGGCCTAAAGTCTAACACCACACGGGCACAAACGAGTTTGTGGTCCGTGTAGCCTAGCCAGTGGAACGTTGGACATTCTAAGAAGTCTATGTCGGCCACTCTCACTAACATCCTATCCAGGTACGCAGATACCCGGGTAGAAGGCCAATTAAGCGCCCACGTCCACATACTCCCATCCGGATGATCGACCCGGTATCTATCGACGAGACCAAATTCGTCGATCAGATCAACCAGGCTACGATCATCATTCCTCCCGCTAGCGCCCCTCCCTCTATCCCATTTGGGGGTTAGGATGGCATTCCAGTCCCCAACTAAGATTAGCCGTGTTGAATGCACCATAAAGGGCTCCAACAGCCGAAAGAAAGAGACACGCTCACCTTGCTTATTGGGCGCATAAACCACAATCAGCCGGAACAATTTGCTTTTCACTGCAATATCGGCCACGATCAGCCGGCCCTCGGCACCGACATGGACAAGGTCAACCCTCGCGTCCAGGGTACGCTTGACCAGCAAAGAAACACCTCTGGCTTGCCGGCTCCCATATGCTGAATAGACGACAAAGTCGTTAGACAGCACACACGAGTCGACTTCGCAAACAAAGTGAGTCTCTTGGATCGCGGCCACATCCACGCCGAAGGACAAGAGGTCACGAAGCAGGCGAGCCGCCTTACCCCGATCCCTCAGGCCCTTCGCATTCAAGCTGGCTATCTTAATAGACATCTTTTAAACCTGAAAAAGAAAAAAGAAAAAACAGGCAACAAAGGCTCTCTAATTGCATACGGGACGGAAATCTTTGGCAGTTAGGACCCCGACGGACTGTCCTAGGGACCCCGTTCCTACGTCGGACGTAATCCGTCCGTCTAGGACAATGCCGCCGACGTCCGTGGGGTACATTAGTTTTACCACCCTATATAAACTGGGGTGGAGCAAAACAGGGAACCTCCCCGAACAATTTTTGGACATTTTCCTTAGTTCAGCTGAACTCTCGATACACATCCTTAATTTAGGATAACACTTTTTCGCTTCTGCGATGTGGTCCCAGACCCGCAGGTTACCCCCGGTGTTCCGTACGAGGGTAATTACTCCTGGGGCCTGGGAAAAGTTATTGGGGTCCTCCGTCGATAGACCATCCACAGAGGTCATCTTCAGCAGTGGCTTGAGTAATTTTCGTCTTTGCGATGACCACTCTGCAGAGACGTCCTCTTCCACCTTCAATAGCGCTTCCCCTCTGGGCAGGGCTTTTTTCTTTTTTGCCCGAGTGGGAGTGGACATGGGAGAAGGGGAGGGAGTGGGGGTTAAAGCAACTGGTCTTAGGGGGGTCAATTTAAAGGTAGGGGACTGGGAAGCCTTCAGCGGGGACGAGGGGAGGCTCCTTGCCTTTTGCGCGTACGTCTGCCTCTCCGGCGAGACAGGAAGCGAGGAGCACCTGTGTGATGTTGAACTCCTTTCTCTGCTCTTTCGCCGATTTTTGGAGATCTCTTGCTGCTCCTCTTCGTCCTCCCGGCTGCGTTTTAACGACCCCGATCTTTGTGTTTCCATCGGTTCTTCCTTATCCTTCGGGCCCTCATTTTGGGGAGGTTTTTTTTCCTTCCCCTGCTTGGTAGCGGCCTTGGGTGATGAAGACTCCCTTGACTCCGAAGGCTCCTGAGGTGGTGAGGGCATTTTGGTCGGAGAAGGCGATTTCTCCGCTGGCACCTTCGCCTTCTTTTTCTTTCCGACAGTCTGCCACTCATTCACCTTATCCGGAACTGCCACCTTCGACACTTCTGGCTGCTTTACAACCGGTTTCTCCTGCTGCTGCTTTGCCGGCTGGGTCCCTGTGGCCGGATCCTTTTTCGGGCACGCCTTGGCGACGTGATTGGAATCGCCACAAACCCAGCAGAAGGGCTTTCTTCCCTCGACGATCACATAAATTGACCTTCCCCTGCAGGTGATAATGTTGGGGATATTGCTAATCTTCTTTTGCTCGACCGTCACCTGCAGGATGACATCACCAGTCAGAAAGCCCTGCTTCGAAGTGAGTGCCTTCACCTCCTCGACCTTGCCAAATTGTGTGAAGAACACCCCAACGTGGTCCAATGAAATCTCCATGGGCACGCCGTGAAGAGTGATCTTTGATCTACGCATGCCCATATATTCCGTGTCCAGGCGCAACGTCTTTGTTTCCCAAATGGAACCAGCCAGCTTTCTCGCTTCCTCCGCAGAGTCCAGCAAAACATCCCATACGGTGTGGCTGCGCCTAGCCACCATCCTACCGTTAATTTTCAGGGCCACAATGGCCTCCTCCACCACGTCCCTGCTGACCCCGATCAGTTTGCGGCTTTTCGGATCCCTGGTCAGCAGGGATAGGATCCTGGGCTCAATGACACTGAGCGTCTCGGGAACCGAGAGAATCTCCGTTCCTGTCACAAATTTGGCGTATTTATCCTTAAGGGACTCATAATACGCAGAATCCCTTCGCACTTTCCGGATGGTCTCCCCGGTCCAAGCCTTGCCAGGGGTAACCGTTGCTGCTAGACACCGCTGCCCATCTTCCTTCGACGTTGAGGGCACCGGAGATGCAGGAGCTGCTGGTAGGGTTGCTACTCCTGGTCCTTTTTCCAAGGAGAGGGGTGAGGCAGGCAACCGCCAATCCCCCTCCTTTCCTCCCACCGAGGCCGTGGTGGGAGGAACGATCCCATCTGGCCTATCGGAGGCCATTGCCTCCTAAGAGGCTAAGCGCGAGACACCTGCCTCCGGTGTTTCGCGTCCTTCGCAGGTCGCTACTTTACGCGGCCCAAGCTATAAACTTGGGTGGAGACCACAATGCCACACTTGACCAAAGTAATAGTAAGTATCACTATGGAACAGATACTACACTTTGATCCAAACCAAACCGACCACGCAAACACAAAAAAGTCTGAGTAGGAAATGGTTGGTACTGATTTATTTGTAAAAAGTACAAATTCTGGCACAAGGCCAACAAATGGGAGGGGGTACAAAAACTTGGGTTGGTCTTCCGTAACTATCTTATACCTAGCTAATCCGATTCACGACCCATACATACGTTACAATTTTCTCATTCACCATAAAAATTTGTCCATCAACACTCATACCTATCAAGCACCAAAATACCGCAAAATCATACCGGGGACCTAAAACACCCCAAATGTACATAAAAATTTCTGATTTTTACAATATATACAATATCTTACAAAAATAAATTTAAAACTTTATTCATGAAATGACATGATGGGGAGGGGGAATGAAGAAACAAAAAAAAACCCCAAAACAAAACAATTTCAAATGAATATATATACACAATGTTAGTAAGACCCAAACACACCCACATAATTAAAGAGGCCACTGTATTCTGCCTTAAAACAGGACAAAATCAAGCAGCTCTCTTTCTAAGGGGAATGGATAAGCAGGGGGCAAAAATAAAATGGACTGGAGAATGTATAAGGCTGACCCAGCCGAGAGTGAAAACGGGACAAAATAATACTTGGACAATGGGAATCTCGAACTGGATCATAACAAAAGCAATGGAGCCGGGAACAGGCCAGGACAAACACATTCACTCACATTAACTAGGCACAAAAGAGACTTCTACCTTAACCACGGGCGGGGTTCCAAAGGAATCCACCCCGATGCAACTAGCAGATCTAAAAGAGAAAATCAAGGCTAGCCCCGGTCACGCGAACCAGGCTCGCCGCATATACCCACCTTTCGCTGAACTCTGTCGGGTGCAGCCGTTTTCGTTCAGTTCTAATCTTAATTTTGAGCTGGTGCTCAAAATATCGGATTAGATCCTGATCCGAAAGACGACCGCCCCGCAAGACTTCCTCCAGACGCGTCATCCAAATCACCATTCTAGCCGTGGCCAGTAGCGACAGAAACACCATCCGCTTCACTCCAGAGTACGGGGGCGACACATTGTCCACAGCGTATGCGCGATCAATGAGCACAAGCTCCCGGGGCGCGCGATACGAGCAGTCAACTCGCCAACACGCGCCCACAACGGGCGAACGCGCGAACAATGGAAGAAGGCGTGCGCAGACGTCTCCTTAATTCCAAGGACGCAACGCTCACAATCTGGCAAATCCGCCAGGCCCATTGCGAAACGCTTGTCGTTGAGAGACAAACCATTCCGAGCCAATCGCCAGGTCAGAGAAAACTCAGAGTTGTTGAGCCAATCCGCACCTGGCGCCCAAGACCAATGAGAGCGATACTCCTCTCTCGACATGCCGAGCTTACTCCACAGTTCATCCTTCACGGCGCCCTCCACTAATCCCCGATAGAAGATTCTCCTAGGCCGTGAAAGGTCACTGGACCATGGAATGGCCCGAAGGGCCGTCAGACATTCGAGCAGGAATTTCGGTCGCCCCCAAGGCCTATTGCTAGTCCTTAGGAGCGGGGGAGTGATAGTGAGGCTAGGGAACATGTCCCTCACTACCCCCGCAAGCAACCGATCTTCCTCCAACGCGCGCCTGAGGAATGCCAACCTCGAAGCGAGCACGTGGCTCCTCAAGTGTGGCATCCCCAGACCCCCTTGACACGGACGGAGGCAGCAGACTCCTTTGTCGACCATGTGTTTGCGTCCTCTCCAAAGACAGGAGAATAGCAAACGCTCGAGCGCCTTCTCATGATCGTCACAAAGGGGAAGTACAGACAGCCGGTAAAGGATTCTGGGAAAGAGGTATGTATTACACACCTCCGCCAGACCCTTCACGGAGAGACTCCGTCGACGCCAAATCTCGACCGACGCGCCGACCTTTGCCTGTACTTCTGACCAGTTTTTCTCCAACTGTAAGTCCGGACCGAACCAAACTCCGAGGAGCTTGAGCGGCCCGTCCGTCCAGTCGAAGGGCCCCGGGAGGGAAACACCCTTCCAGGCACCTAACCGCAAGCCGGACGACTTGTCGCGGTTAATTCTGGCCCCTGTTACCTGTTCGTACCGTTCAAGCGCCTTCTGTACCGCCCTTATGTCCCTGCGGGAGGACACAAAGGTCGTTACGTCATCGGCGTACGCGGAAACCCTGGCTCGAGCTCCTCCAGGGACAGCAATTCCACGCAGGACCGGACTGCACGTCTCGTCCCTTAGCCGGCGAAGGAGAGGCTCCAACGCCAGGACGTAAAGGAGAGGCGACAGTGGACAACCCTGTCGGACCGACCTAGACAGCGCGAAAGCGCCCGACAGCTTCCCGTTCACCTGTACCACAGCCTTGGGGGAGCGATACAGAAGGCTAATCCAGCGGCTGAAGTCGGGTTTGAATCCGGCGGCCTGCAGGACAGCAGCCAGGTAGCCATGGTCAATCCTATCAAATGCCTTGGACTGATCCAAATTGATCAGCGCGGCCTCTTCGTCGTCTTCTACACCCTCTACGATCGTGCGAATCAAGTGCAGGTTGCTCTGAATTGTTCGTCCCTTCACAGAACAAGTCTGATCCGGTTCCAACAGAGACTCGGCAACTAGCTGCAAGCGATTCGTCAGGATCTTGGCCAAAATCTTTAACTCTGTGTTTAGCAGAGTTATGGGCCTGTAATCATCTAATCCCCGCCCAACCTTCTTGCCTTTTCCCAACAGCGTGATCACGCCCCTGGTGATCCGACCGGGGATGGACCCCTGCCGAAACCAGTGGTTGAACACGACAGTCAAGAGCGGGACAAAAAGGTGCGACATCCTCAAGTACAATTCATAGGGCAAACCATCCAAACCTGGCGACTTGCCACTGCCGGTCTTCTTCAAAGCCGCGTAGACTTCGTCCTCCGTAATCTCCCCTTCGCAGCTAGCCGCTTCAGCCGGCAAAAGCCGGGGAAAGTCAGCCAAATAGCTGCGAATCTCCTCGTCACGGAGACCAGGCTCCTTGGTAAACCGGTGTTCGAAATGCTGCCGGAACGCCTCGCACATGTCGTCAGTGGACCGAAGGAGATGCCCCTCCGGGTCGCGCACTTCTCGAATGTACCGATCGCCGGCCCGACGAATTTCTTCCTTGCGCAGTTCTGCGCCCATGTTCACAGCTTCGGAAGACATCTTGCTTAACTTAGCTCTAATTACCTGGCCCATATAGCGCTCGCTAGTCGTGCGCCTCAGGGCCTCCCTGGCTAAGGCTATCTCTAGGGGATCCCCACCAGCCTCCGCCCGGGCGAAATTAGCACTAAGTGTCTTTGCCTCCGCAGCCTTATCTAGTTTGAGCCGCTGGCTATATTTGGTGGCGAAAGACCTAATGGAGTCCTTAAGGTTAACCCACCACTTATTCCCAATGACTCGCCCAATTAACGCCCGCTGAACTAGTTTTGTCAGCTGGTCACGAAAGTCCCGCCTGTCCAGTAAGGACTGATTGAACTTCCAATAACCAGCCAACCTAGGCCTAAAATCTAACACCACACGGGCACAAACGAGTTTGTGGTCCGTGTAGCCTAGCCAGTGGAACGTTGGACATTCTAAGAAGTCTATGTCGGCCACTCTCACTAACATCCTATCCAGGTACGCAGATACCCGGGTAGAAGGCCAATTAAGCGCCCACGTCCACATACTCCCTTCCGGATGATCGACCCGGTATCTATCGACGAGACCAAATTCGTCGATCAGATCAACCAGGCTACGATCATCATTCCTCCCGCTAGCGCCCCTCCCTCTATCCCATTTGGGGGTTAGGATGGCATTCCAGTCCCCAACTAAGATTAGCCGTGTTGAATGCACCATAAAGGGCTCCAACAGCCGAAAGAAAGAGACACGCTCACCTTGCTTATTGGGCGCATAAACCACAATCAGCCGGAACAATTTGCTTTTCACTGCAATATCGGCCACGATCAGCCGGCCCTCGGCACCGACATGGACAAGGTCAACCCTCGCGTCCAGGGTACGCTTGACCAGCAAAGAAACACCTCTGGCTTGCCGGCTCCCATATGCTGAATAGACGACAAAGTCGTTAGACAGCACACACGAGTCGACTTCGCAAACAAAGTGAGTCTCTTGGATCGCGGCCACATCCACGCCGAAGGACAAGAGGTCACGAAGCAGGCGAGCCGCCTTACCCCGATCCCTCAGGCCCTTCGCATTCAAGCTGGCTATCTTAATAGACATCTTTTAAACCTGAAACGAAAAAACAAAGAAACATGCAACAAGGCTCTAGTCGCATACGGGGTAGAAATCTCGGGCAGAGGGGACCCCGACGGACTGTCCTAGGGACCCTGTACCAATGTCGGACGTAATCCGTCCGTCTAGGACAATCCCGCCGACGTCGGTGGGATATGTTAGTTTTACCACCCTATATAAACTGGGGTGGAGTAAAACGGGGAACCTCCCCGAACAATTTTGCGACATTTTTCTTAGTTCCGGCGTGTTTTCCGCCACCATCCTTATTTTAGGATATAACCTTCTGACCTCTTCTATGTGGTCCCAGACCCGCAGGTTCCCCCCGGTATTTCTTACCAGGGTGATGACACCTGGGGCCTGGGAAAAGTTTGTAGGATCTTCAGTGGAAAGATTGTTGACTGAAGTCAGTTTTAGGAGCGGCTTCAGCAACTTTCGCCTTTGCGAGGACCACTCCGCCACCAAATTTTCGTCGACTTTCATTAGAGCTGCGCCTCTCGGGAGGCCTTTCTTCTTTTTCGCCTGACTGGGAGTCTGGCTGGGAGTGGGAATAGGAGAAGGGGAGGGAGTGGGAGTTGCCGAAATGTTCTTTTCCAGGGGGGTCAGATTGAAGGTAGGGGACTGGGAAGCTTTCCGCGGGGAAGAGGGAAGGCTCCTCGCCTTTTCTGCATAAGTGCATCTAACTGGGGACACCGGTAAAGAAGTGCATCGGTCGCCCAGCTTCCTCCTCTCAGAGCTCCTGCTCCTCCTTCTACTCTTGAGTTTGTCCTGTTGTTCCTCCTCTTCCTCTCTCCCGCGCTTCAGGGACGACGCTCTTCCTACTTCCATAGGCTCTTCCGCAACCTTTTTGGGGAAGGAACCCTTTTCCTTGCCCTGTTTGGACGGTGAATTTTGCGGAGTAGGGTCCTTCTGTTTGGCAGGCGCCTTAACAGGAGTCGGCACCTTCACCGGCACCTTCGCCGGCGAAGGCGTTTTTGCCTTTTTTCGCGCCACCACCTGCCAATCACCCTCCTTGTTGGCTGCCGGTACTGGTGCTGGTGGAGCTTGTTTGGTAGTTTCCTTTGCAGGCTGCTGCTGCTGTTTGACTGGTTGGGCCTTTGGGGGCGGGTTTTTGGTCGGACACGCCTTTGCGACGTGTTCCGCCGCCCCACAGACCCAACAGCAAGGCTTTCTGCCCTCCACGACCACAAAAATATTTCGATCCCTGCAGGTGAGAATGTTGGGGATTTTCGCAATGTTTTCCCCAGATAGGGTCACCTGCAGGACCATATCTCCTGTATAGAAGCCTGCCTTGGACCGTAGCGAGGAGACGTCGGCCACCTTTCCGTAACTTGCAAAAAAGGCGCCGACGTGGTCCTCGGCAATGTCCAAGGGGACGCCATGCAAGGTAATCTTGACTCTCCTTGCTCCCATATATTCCGTCTGGAATTGGAGTGTTTTTGTCTCCAATACCACGCCAATTAGGCGCTTGGCCTCTTCAGCTGAGCCAAGCAGGACGTCCCACTTGGCATTGCCTCTCCTCGCTACGGCCTTTGCATTAATCTGAAGAGCCCGAATTGCCTCTTCAAAGGATTCCCTTGTGATGCCCACAAACTTATGGGTCTTAAGTTCCTTGGTTCTTAGTGTGATTATTCTGGCCTCAATTTGTGCCAATTGTTCTGGCACGGAAACCAGCTCTGTTCCTTTAATATACTGGGCGTATTTGTCTTGCATCTGATGGTAATATTCCTCATCCTTAACCGTCAATTTCCCTCTTTTCCACCCAGCGGTCGAGGGTTTAGGCGATGCTGCTTCTGCTAGTACTTGCGAAGGGGGATTATCCCGAGGCGGTAGAGCCCAATCCCCCTCCTTTCCTCCCACCGACGCCGAGGTGGGAGGAACGACCTCATCCGGCCCATTCGAGGCCATTGCCACCAAAGTGGCCGAACACCGGACAACCTCTTTCCGGTGTTTCGCGTTGAAAACGCTACTTTACGCAAGCCCGAGCTATAAACTCGGGCCGGAAATCCGTATGTCCAAGATACAAAGTCACTGCAATATCACGAAGGAACAAAACAGCTCTTTGCTCTTACCTTCACAACCCCCAAAACAAAAAGTCAAGAGGGTGGGGAAGGGTTGGTATGTATTTATTCAGGTATGAAATACATGAATTATGGCACAAGGCCGAAAAATGGGGAGGGGGAACAAAACTTGGGATGGTCTTCAGTAACTATCTTATACCTAGCTAATCAGATTCACGACCCATACATACGTTACAATTTTCTCATTCACCATAAAAATTTGTCCATCAACACTCATACCTAACAAGCACCAAAATACCGCAAAATCATACCGGGGACCTAAAAAACCCCCCCAAATGTACATAAAAATTTCTGATTTTTACAATATATACAATATCTTACAAAAATAATTTAAAACTTTATTCATGAAATGACATGATGGGAAGGGGGAATGAAGAAACAAAAAATCCCCAAAACAAAAAAACAATTTCAAATGAATATATATACACAATGTTAGTAAGACCCAAACACACCCACATAATTAAAGAGGCCACTGTATTCTGCCTTAAAAAGACAAAATCAAGCAGCTCTCTTTCTAAGGGGAATGGATAAGCAGGGGGCAAAAATAAATTGGACTGGAGAATGTATAAGGCTGACCCAGCCGAGAGTGAAAACGGGACAAAATAATACTTGGACAATGGGAATCTCGAACTGGATCATAACAAAAGCAATGAAGCCGGGAACAGGCCAGGACAAACACATTCACTCACATTAACTAGGCACCAAAAAGACTTCTACCTTAACCACGGGCGGGGTTCCAAAGGAATCCACCCCGATGCAACTAGCAGATCTAAAAGAGAAAATCAAGGCTAGCCCCGGTCACGCGAACCAGGCTCGCCGCATATACCCACCTTTCGCTGAACTCTGTCGGGTGCAGCCGTTTTCGTTCAGTTCTAATCTTCATTTTGAGCTGGTGCTCAAAATATCGGATTAGATCCTGATCCGAAAGACGACCTCCCCGCAAGACTTCCTCCAGACGCGTCATCCAAATCACCATTCTAGCCGTGGCCAGTAGCGACAGAAACACCATCCGCTTCACTCCAGAGTACGGGGGCGACACATTGTCCACAGCGTATGCGCGATCAATGAGCACAAGCTCCCGCGGCGCGATACGAGCAGTCAACTCGCCGACACGCGCCCACAACGGGCGAACGCGCGAACAATGGAAGAAGGCGTGCGCAGACGTCTCCTTAATTCCAAGGACGCAACGTTCACAATCTGGCAAATCCGCCAGGCCCATTGCGAAACGCTTGTCGTTGAGAGACAAACCATTCCGAGCCAATCGCCAGGTCAGAGAAAACTCAGAGTTGTTGAGCCAATCCGCACCTGGCGCCCAAGACCAATGAGAGCGATACTCCTCTCTCGACATGCCGAGCTTACTCCACAGTTCATCCTTCACGGCGCCCTCCACTAATCCCCGATAGAAGATTCTCCTAGGCCGTGAAAGGTCACTGGACCATGGAATGGCCCGAAGGGCCGTCAGACATTCGAGCAGGAATTTCGGCCGCCCCCAAGGCCTATTGCTAGTCCTTAGGAGCGGGGGAGTGATAGTGAGGCTAGGGAACATGTCCCTCACTACCCCCGCAAGCAACCGATCTTCCTCCAACGCGCGCCTGAGGAATGCCAACCTCGAAGCGAGCACGTGGCTCCTCAAGTGTGGCATCCCCAGACCCCCTTGACACGGACGGAGGCAACAGACTCCTTTGTCGACCATGTGTTTGCGTCCTCTCCAAAGACAGGAGAATAGCAAACGCTCGAGCGCCTTCTCATGATCGTCACAAAGGGGAAGTACAGACAGCCGGTAAAGGATTCTGGGAAAGAGGTATGTATTACACACCTCCGCCAGACCCTTCACGGAGAGACTCCGTCGACGCCAAATCTCGACCGACGCGCCGACCTTTGCCTGTACTTCTGACCAGTTTTTCTCCAACTGTAAGTCCGGACCGAACCAAACTCCGAGGAGCTTGACCGGCCCGTCCGTCCAGTCGAAGGGCCCCGGGAGGGAAACACCCTTCCAGGCACCTAACCGCAAGCCGGACGACTTGTCGCGGTTAATTCTGGCCCCCGTTACCTGTTCGTACCGTTCAAGCGCCTTCTGTACCGCCCTTATGTCCCTGCGGGAGGACACAAAGGTCGTTACGTCATCGGCGTACGCGGAAACCCTGGCTCGAGCTCCTCCAGGGACAGCAATTCCACGCAGGACCGGACTGCACGTCTCGTCCCTTAGCCGGCGAAGGAGAGGCTCCAACGCCAGGACGTAAAGGAGAGGCGACAGTGGACAACCCTGTCGGACCGACCTAGACAGCGCGAAAGCGCCCGACAGCTTCCCGTTCACCTGTACCACAGCCTTGGGGGAGCGATACAGAAGGCTAATCCAGCGGCTGAAGTCGGGTTTGAATCCGGCGGCCTGCAGGACAGCAGCCAGGTAGCCATGGTCAATCCTATCAAATGCCTTGGACTGATCCAAATTGATCAGCGCGGCCTCTTCGTCGTCTTCTACACCCTCTACGATCGTGCGAATCAAGTGCAGGTTGCTCTGAATTGTTCGTCCCTTCACAGAACAAGTCTGATCCGGTTCCAACAGAGACTCGGCAACTAGCTGCAAGCGATTCGTCAGGATCTTGGCCAAAATCTTTAACTCTGTGTTTAGCAGAGTTATGGGCCTGTAATCATCTAATCCCCGCCCAACCTTCTTGCCTTTTCCCAACAGCGTGATCACGCCCCTGGTGATCCGACCGGGGATGGACCCCTGCCGAAACCAGTGGTTGAACACGACAGTCAAGAGCGGGACAAAAAGGTGCGACATCCTCAAGTACAATTCATAGGGCAAACCATCCAAACCTGGCGACTTGCCACTGCCGGTCTTCTTCAAAGCCGCGTAGACTTCGTCCTCCGTAATCTCCCCTTCGCAGCTAGCCGCTTCAGCCGGCAAAAGCCGGGGAAAGTCAGCCAAATAGCTGCGAAACTCCTCGTCACGGAGACCAGGCTCCTTGGTAAACCGGTGTTCGAAATGCTGCCGGAACGCCTCGCACATGTCGTCAGTGGACCGAAGGAGATGCCCCTCCGGGTCGCGCACTTCTCGAATGTACCGATCGCCGGCCCGACGAATTTCTTCCTTGCGCAGTTCTGCGCCCATGTTCACAGCTTCGGAAGACATCTTGCTTAACTTAGCTCTAATTACCTGGCCCATATAGCGCTCGCTAGTCGTGCGCCTCAGGGCCTCCCTGGCTAAGGCTATCTCGAGGGGATCCCCACCAGCCTCCGCCCGGGCGAAATTAGCACTAAGTGTCTTTGCCTCCGCAGCCTTATCTAGTTTGAGCCGCTGGCTATATTTGGTGGCGAAAGACCTAATGGAGTCCTTAAGGTTAACCCACCACTTATTCCCAATGACTCGCCCAATTAACGCCCGCTGAACTAGTTTTGTCAGCTGGTCACGAAAGTCCCGCCTGTCCAGTAAGGACTGATTGAACTTCCAATAACCAGCCAACCTAGGCCTAAAGTCTAACACCACACGGGCACAAACGAGTTTGTGGTCCGTGTAGCCTAGCCAGTGGAACGTTGGACATTCTAAGAAGTCTATGTCGGCCACTCTCACTAACATCCTATCCAGGTACGCAGATACCCGGGTAGAAGGCCAATTAAGCGCCCACGTCCACATACTCCCATCCGGATGATCGACCCGGTATCTATCGACGAGACCAAATTCGTCGATCAGATCAACCAGGCTACGATCATCATTCCTCCCGCTAGCGCCCCTCCCTCTATCCCATTTGGGGGTTAGGATGGCATTCCAGTCCCCAACTAAGATTAGCCGTGTTGAATGCACCATAAAGGGCTCCAACAGCCGAAAGAAAGAGACACGCTCACCTTGCTTATTGGGCGCATAAACCACAATCAGCCGGAACAATTTGCTTTTCACTGCAATATCGGCCACGATCAGCCGGCCCTCGGCACCGACATGGACAAGGTCAACCTTCGCGTCCAGGGTACGCTTGACCAGCAAAGAAACACCTCTGGCTTGCCGGCTCCCATATGCTGAATAGACGACAAAGTCGTTAGACAGCACACAAGAGTCGACTTCGCAAACAAAGTGAGTCTCTTGGATCGCGGCCACATCCACGCCGAAGGACAAGAGGTCACGAAGCAGGCGAGCCGCCTTACCCCGATCCCTCAGGCCCTTCGCATTCAAGCTGGCTATCTTAATAGACATCTTTTAAACCTGAAACGAAAAAACAAAGAACATGCAACAAAGGCACTAGACGCATACGGGGCGAAAATCTCGGGCAGACAGGACCCCGACGGACTGTCCCAGGGAACCAGTTCCTATGTCGGACGTAATCCGTCCGTCTGAGACAATACCGCCGACGTCCGTGGGGTAAGTTAGCTTTACCACCCTATATACCGAGGGGTGGAGCAAAACTGGGAACCGACCCGCACAATTTTTGGACATTTTTTTAAGCTCCGGCGTGTTGTCCTTATAAATGTTTATTTTGGGGTACATTTTTACCACTTCTGAGATGTGATCCCAGACCCTGAGATTTCCCCCGGTGCTCCGCACCAGGGTAATAACGCCCGGGGCCTGGGGAAAGTTCAGCGGATTCTCCGTGGAGAGATCATCCACAGTAGTTAGCTTCAAGAGCGGCTTCAAGAGTTTTCTCCTCTGCGAAGACCACTCTGCTGCTATGCTGTCGTCCACCCTCATGAGTGCTTGTCCTTGAGGGAGTCCTCTTTTCTTTTTGGACCGAACGGGAGTGGGTACAGGAGAAGGGGAGGGAGAGGGGGTTTGAGTCACTGGTTTTTTTCAGGGGGGTCAACTTAAAGGTAGGGGGCTGGGCCGCTTTCCGCGGGGATGAGGGCAGACTTCTTGCTTTCTCCGCATAGGAGTGTCGGACCGGCGAGACCGGCAATGAAGAGCATTTCTCCGTTCTCCTTCCTCTCACCGGACTCCTACTTCTCCTCCGGCTCTTTATGTTCTCCTGATTTACTTCTTCGTCCTCTCTCCCTCGTTTCAAAGACGACGCTCTTTCCACGTCCATCTTTTCCACCGTGTCCTTTCTGGGTGAGGAATTTCTTTCCTTTCCTTGTTTGGTCACTGCTTTCACAGGTGAGGGCTCCTTTTGTTTCACCGGTGCCTTAACAGGAGACGGCACCTTCACCGGCACCTTTGCCGGAGAAGGCGTTTTACCCTTCTTCCTGCTAACCACCTGCCACTCACCCTCCTTGCCCGCTGCCGGTGAAGATGGAGCTGGTGTTGTTGGTGGAGCTGATGTTGCTGGAGTCGCTTGCGGCTGCTTGGTTGGTTGGGTCTTTGGGGCCGGATTCTTGGTCGGGCAGACCTTCGCGACATGATCCGCCGCCCCACAGACCCAACAGCAAGGCTTTCTGCCTTCGACTAACACAAAAATTGCCCGCTTCCTGCAGGTAAGGACATTCGGGATCTCTGCTATTTTTTCCTACTCAGGGTTACCTGCAGGGCCATGTCCCCTGTCAGGAAACCCGCCTTTGAACGTAAGGCCGAGACTTCGGCAACCCTACCATACTGGGCAAAAAAGGCCCCGATGTGGTCCTGGGAAATGTCTAAGGGGACGCCGTGCAATATAATTTTTGCCTTGCGCATCCCCATATACTCCGTCTGAAATTGGAGCGTTTTGGTCTCCAGGACCACACCGGCCAGCTGCTTGGCCTCCTCGGCCGAACCAAGCAGAACGTCCCACCTGGCTCCGCTTCGCCTCTCCACGGCCCTGGCTTTGATCTTTAACGTCTTAATGGCCTCCTCAAATGTATCCCTATTAATCCCCACATACTTGTGGGTTTTGGGGTCCTTCGTTGTGAGGGATAAAATTCTAGCCTCGATACTGGCCAACTCTTCTGGCACCGACAAAAGTTCCGTGCCAGAGATATAACTTGCGTATTTCTCCCTCAAATCCTCGTAGTAAGCTTCCCCCCTCATTGGGACCTTTCCTTCTTTCCAGCCGGCGGTAGAAGGTTTGGGGGAGGCTGACACTACTGCTGGTACTGTTCCGGGTCCTTCTGTTGAACCTAGTACTTCTACGGAGGGTGACTCCCGTGGCGGTAACTGCCAGTCACCCTCCTTTCCTCCCACCGACGCCGTGGTGGGAGGAACGACCTCATCCGGCCCATTAGAGGCCATTGCCACAAAGTGGCCGAACACCGGACAACTTCTTTCCGGTGTTTCGCGTTGAAAACGCTACTTTACGCGAGCCCGAGCTATAAACTCGGGCCGGAAATTAGTGTGTCCAAGATACAAAGTCACTGCAATATCACGAAGGAACAAAACAGCTCTTTGCTCTTACCTTCACAACCCCCAAAACAAAAAGTCAAGAGGGTGGGGAAGGGTTGGTACTTATTTATTTATGAAAAAGTACATAAATTCTGGCACAAGGCCAACAAATGGGAGGGGGAACAAAAACTTGGGATGGTCTTCAATAACTATCTTATACCTAGCTAATCCGATTCACGACCCATACATACGTTACAATTTTCTCATTCACCATAAAAATTTGTCCATCAACACTCATACCTTATCATACACCAAAATACCGCAGTAACATACCAGGGACCTAAAAACGCCCCAAATGTAATTAAAAATTTGTTTATTTACAATATATACAATAGTGTACAAAAATAAATTTAAAACTTTATTCATGAAATGACATGATGGGAAGGGGGAATGAAGAAACAAAAAATCCCCAAAACAAAAGACAATTTCAAATGAATATATATACACAATGTTAGTAAGACCCAAACACACCCACATAATTAAAGAGGCCACTGTATTCTGCCATAAAAGACAAAATCAAGCAGCTCTCTTTCTAAGGGGAATGGAGAAGCAGGGAACAAAAATAAATTGGACTGGAGAATATATAAGGCTGACCCAGCCGAGAATGAAAACGGGACAAAATAACAATGGACAATGGGAATCTCGAACTGGATCATAACAAAAGTAATGGAAGCCGGGAACAGGCTAGGACAAACACATTCACTCACATTAACTAGGCACCAAAAAAGACTTCTACCTTAACCACGGGAGGGGTTCCAAAGGAATCCACCCCGATGCAACTAGCAGATCTAAAAGAGAAAATCAAGGCTAGCCCCGGTCACGCGAACCAGGCTCGCCGCATATACCCACCTTTCGCTGAACTCTGTCGGGTGCAGCCGTTTTCCGTTCAGTTCTAATCTTAATTTTGAGCTGGTGCTCAAAATATCGGATTAGATCCTGATCCGAAAGACGACCGCCCCGCAAGACTTCCTCCAGACGCGTCATCCAAATCACCATTCTAGCCGTGGCCAGTAGCGACAGAAACACCATCCGCTTCACTCCAGAGTACGGGGGCGACACATTGTCCACAGCGTATGCGCGATCAATGAGCACAAGCTCCCGCGGCGCGATACGAGCAGTCAACTCGCCGACACGCGCCCACAACGGGCGAACGCGCGCACAATGGAAGAAGGCGTGCGCAGACGTCTCCTTAATTCCAAGGACGCAACGTTCACAATCTGGCAAATCCGCCAGGCCCATTGCGAAACGCTTGTCGTTGAGAGACAAACCATTCCGAGCCAATCGCCAGGTCAGAGAAAACTCAGAGTTGTTGAGCCAATCCGCACCTGGCGCCCAAGACCAATGAGAGCGATACTCCTCTCTCGACATGCCGAGCTTACTCCACAGCTCATCCTTCACGGCGCCCTCCACTAATCCCCGATAGAAGATTCTCCTAGGCCGTGAAAGGTCACTGGACCATGGAATGGCCCGAAGGGCCGTCAGACATTCGAGCAGGAATTTCGGCCGCCCCCAAGGCCTATTGCTAGTCCTTAGGAGCGGGGGAGTGATAGTGAGGCTAGGGAACATGTCCCTCACTACCCCCGCAAGCAACCGATCTTCCTCCAACGCGCGCCTGAGGAATGCCAACCTCGAAGCGAGCACGTGGCTCCTCAAGTGTGGCATCCCCAGACCCCCTTGACACGGACGGAGGCAACAGACTCCTTTGTCGACCATGTGTTTGCGTCCTCTCCAAAGACAGGAGAATAGCAAACGCTCGAGCGCCTTCTCATGATCGTCACAAAGGGGAAGTACAGACAGCCGGTAAAGCATTCTGGGAAAGAGGTATGTATTACACACCTCCGCCAGACCCTTCACGGAGAGACTCCGTCGACGCCAAATCTCGACCGACGCGCCGACCTTTGCCTGTACTTCTGACCAGTTTTTCTCCAACTGTAAGTCCGGACCGAACCAAACTCCGAGGAGCTTGACCGGCCCGTCCGTCCAGTCGAAGGGCCCCGGGAGGGAAACACCCTTCCAGGCACCTAACCGCAAGCCGGACGACTTGTCGCGGTTAATTCTGGCCCCTGTTACCTGTTCGTACCGTTCAAGCGCCTTCTGTACCGCCCTTATGTCCCTGCGGGAGGACACAAAGGTCGTTACGTCATCGGCGTACGCGGAAACCCTGGCTCGAGCTCCACCAGGGACAGCAATTCCACGCAGGACCGGACTGCACGTCTCGTCCCTTAGCCGGCGAAGGAGAGGCTCCAACGCCAGGACGTAAAGGAGAGGCGACAGTGGACAACCCTCTCGGACCGACCTAGACAGCGCGAAAGCGCCCGACAGCTTCCCGTTCACCTGTACCACAGCCTTGGGGGAGCGATACAGAAGGCTAATCCAGCGGCTGAAGTCGGGTTTGAATCCGGCGGCCTGCAGGACAGCGGCCAGGTAGCCATGGTCAATCCTATCAAATGCCTTGGACTGATCCAAATTGATCAGCGCGGCCTCTTCGTCGTCTTCTACACCCTCTACGATCGTGCGGAATCAAGTGCAGGTTGCTCTGAATTGTTCGTCCCTTCACAGAACAAGTCTGATCCGGTTCCAACAGAGACTCGGCAACTAGCTGCAAGCGATTCGTCAGGATCTTGGCCAAAATCTTTAACTCTGTGTTTAGCAGAGTTATGGGCCTGTAATCATCTAATCCCCGCCCAACCTTCTTGCCTTTTCCCAACAGCGTGATCACGCCCCTGGTGATCCGACCGGGGATGGACCCCTGCCGAAACCAGTGGTTGAACACGACAGTCAAGAGCGGGACAAAAAGGTGCGACATCCTCAAGTACAATTCATAGGGCAAACCATCCAAACCTGGCGACTTGCCACTGCCGGTCTTCTTCAAAGCCGCGTAGACTTCGTCCTCCGTAATCTCCCCTTCGCAGCTAGCCGCTTCAGCCGGCAAAAGCCGGGGAAAGTCAGCCAAATAGCTGCGAAACTCCTCGTCACGGAGACCAGGCTCCTTGGTAAACCGGTGTTCGAAATGCTGCCGGAACGCCTCGCACATGTCGTCGGTGAACCGAAGGAGATGCCCCTCCGGGTCGCGCACCTTCTCGAATGTACCGATCGCCGGCCCGACGAATTTCTTCCTTGCGCAGTTCTGCGCCCATGTTCACAGCTTCGGAAGACATCTTGCTTAACTTAGCTCTAATTACCTGGCCCATATAGCGCTCGCTAGTCGTGCGCCTCAGGGCCTCCCTGGCTAAGGCTATCTCTAGGGGATCCCCACCAGCCTCCGCCCGGGCGAAATTAGCACTAAGTGTCTTTGCCTCCGCAGCCTTATCTAGTTTGAGCCGCTGGCTATATTTGGTGGCGAAAGACCTAATGGAGTCCTTAAGGTTAACCCACCACTTATTCCCAATGACTCGCCCAATTAACGCCCGCTGAACTAGTTTTGTCAGCTGGTCACGAAAGTCCCGCCTGTCCAGTAAGGACTGATTGAACTTCCAATAACCAGCCAACCTAGGCCTAAAGTCTAACACCACACGGGCACAAACGAGTTTGTGGTCCGTGTAGCCTAGCCAGTGGAACGTTGGACATTCTAAGAAGTCTATGTCGGCCACTCTCACTAACATCCTATCCAGGTACGCAGATACCCGGGTAGAAGGCCAATTAAGCGCCCACGTCCACATACTCCCATCCGGATGATCGACCCGGTATCTATCGACGAGACCAAATTCGTCGATCAGATCAACCAGGCTACGATCATCATTCCTCCCGCTAGCGCCCCTCCCTCTATCCCATTTGGGGGTTAGGATGGCATTCCAGTCCCCAACTAAGATTAGCCGTGTTGAATGCACCATAAAGGGCTCCAACAGCCGAAAGAAAGAGACACGCTCACCTTGCTTATTGGGCGCATAAACCACAATCAGCCGGAACAATTTGCTTTTCACTGCAATATCGGCCACGATCAGCCGGCCCTCGGCACCGACATGGACAAGGTCAACCTTCGCGTCCAGGGTACGCTTGACCAGCAAAGAAACACCTCTGGCTTGCCGGCTCCCATATGCTGAATAGACGACAAAGTCGTTAGACAGCACACAAGAGTCGACTTCGCAAACAAAGTGAGTCTCTTGGATCGCGGCCACATCCACGCCGAAGGACAAGAGGTCACGAAGCAGGCGAGCCGCCTTACCCCGATCCCTCAGGCCCTTCGCATTCAAGCTGGCTATCTTAATAGACATCTTTTAAACCTGAAACGAAAAAACAAAGAACATGCAACAAAGGCACTAGACGCATACGGGGCGAAAATCTCGGGCAGACAGGACCCCGACGGACTGTCCCAGGGAACCAGTTCCTATGTCGGACGTAATCCGTCCGTCTGAGACAATACCGCCGACGTCCGTGGGGTAAGGTTAGCTTTACCACCCTATATACCGAGGGGTGGAGCAAAACTGGGAACCGACCCGCACAATTTTTGGACATTTTTTTAAGCTCCGGCGTGTTGTCCTTATAAATGTTTATTTTGGGGTACATTTTTACCACTTCTGAGATGTGATCCCAGACCCTGAGATTTCCCCCGGTGCTCCGCACCAGGGTAATAACGCCCGGGGCCTGGGGAAAGTTCAGCGGATTCTCCGTGGAGAGATCATCCACAGTAGTTAGCTTCAAGAGCGGCTTCAAGAGTTTTCTCCTCTGCGAAGACCACTCTGCTGCTATGCTGTCGTCCACCCTCATGAGTGCTTGTCCTTGAGGGAGTCCTCTTTTCTTTTTGGACCGAACGGGAGTGGGTACAGGAGAAGGGGAGGGAGAGGGTTTGAGTCACTGGTTTTTTTCAGGGGGGTCAACTTAAAGGTAGGGGGCTGGGCCGCTTTCCGCGGGGATGAGGGCAGACTTCTTGCTTTCTCCGCATAGGAGTGTCGGACCGGCGAGACCGGCAATGAAGAGCATTTCTCCGTTCTCCTTCCTCTCACCGGACTCCTACTTCTCCTCCGGCTCTTTATGTTCTCCTGATTTACTTCTTCGTCCTCTCTCCCTCGTTTCAAAGACGACGCTCTTTCCACGTCCATCTTTTCCACCGTGTCCTTTCTGGGTGAGGAATTTCTTTCCTTTCCTTGTTTGGTCACTGCTTTCACAGGTGAGGGCTCCTTTTGTTTCACCGGTGCCTTAACAGGAGACGGCACCTTCACCGGCACCTTTGCCGGAGAAGGCGTTTTACCCTTCTTCCTGCTAACCACCTGCCACTCACCCTCCTTGCCCGCTGCCGGTGAAGATGGAGCTGGTGTTGTTGGTGGAGCTGATGTTGCTGGAGTCGCTTGCGGCTGCTTGGTTGGTTGGGTCTTTGGGGCCGGATTCTTGGTCGGGCAGACCTTCGCGACATGATCCGCCGCCCCACAGACCCAACAGCAAGGCTTTCTGCCTTCGACTAACACAAAAATTGCCCGCTTCCTGCAGGTAAGGACATTCGGGATCTCTGCTATTTTTTCCTACTCAGGGTTACCTGCAGGGCCATGTCCCCTGTCAGGAAACCCGCCTTTGAACGTAAGGCCGAGACTTCGGCAACCCTACCATACTGGGCAAAAAAGGCCCCGATGTGGTCCTGGGAAATGTCTAAGGGGACGCCGTGCAATATAATTTTTGCCTTGCGCATCCCCATATACTCCGTCTGAAATTGGAGCGTTTTGGTCTCCAGGGCCACACCGGCCAGCTGCTTGGCCTCCTCGGCCGAACCAAGCAGAACGTCCCACCTGGCTCCGCTTCGCCTCTCCACGGCCCTGGCTTTGATCTTTAACGTCTTAATGGCCTCCTCAAATGTATCCCTATTAATCCCCACATACTTGTGGGTTTTGGGGTCCTTCGTTGTGAGGGATAAAATTCTAGCCTCGATACTGGCCAACTCTTCTGGCACCGACAAAAGTTCCGTGCCAGAGATATAACTTGCGTATTTCTCCCTCAAATCCTCGTAGTAAGCTTCCCCCTCATTGGGACCTTTCCTTCTTTCCAGCCGGCGGTAGAAGGTTTGGGGGAGGCTGACACTACTGCTGGTACTGTTCCGGGTCCTTCTGTTGAACCTAGTACTTCTACGGAGGGTGACTCCCGTGGCGGTAACTGCCAGTCACCCTCCTTTCCTCCCACCGACGCCGTGGTGGGAGGAACGACCTCATCCGGCCCATTAGAGGCCATTGCCACAAAGTGGCCGAACACCGGACAACTTCTTTCCGGTGTTTCGCGTTGAAAACGCTACTTTACGCGAGCCCGAGCTATAAACTCGGGCCGGAAATTAGTGTGTCCAAGATACAAAGTCACTGCAATATCACGAAGGAACAAAACAGCTCTTTGCTCTTACCTTCACAACCCCCAAAACAAAAAGTCAAGAGGGTGGGGAAGGGTTGGTAATTATTTATTTGCAATAAATTACAAATTCTGGCACAAGGCCAAATAAATGGGAGGGGGAACAAAAACTTGGGATGGTCTTCAGTAACTATCTTATACCTAGCTAATCCGATTCACGACCCATACATACGTTACAATTTTCTCATTCACCATAAAAATTTGTCCATCAACACTCATACCTATCAAGCACCAAAATACCGCAAAATCATACCGGGGACCTAAAAACACCCCAAATGTACATAAAAATTTCTGATTTTTACAATATATACAATAGTGTACAAAAATAAATTTAAAACTTTATTCATGAAATGACATGATGGGAAGGGGGAATGAAGAAACAAAAGTCCCCAAAACAAAAACAATTTCAAATGAATATATATACACAATGTTAGTAAGACCCAAACACACCCACATAATTAAAGAGGCCACTGTATTCTGCCTTAAAAAAGGACAAAATCAAGCAGCTCTCTTTCTAAGGGGAATGGATAAGCATGGGGGCAAAAATAAATTGGACTGGAGAATGTATAAGGCTGACCCAGCCGAGAGTGAAAACGGGACAAAATAATACTTGGACAATGGGAATCTCGAACTGGATCATAACAAAAGCAATGAAGCCGGGAACAGGCCAGGACAAACACATTCACTCACATTAACTAGGCACAAAAGAGACTTCTACCTTAACCACGGGCGGGGTTCCAAAGGAATCCACCCCGATGCAACTAGCAGATCTAAAAGAGAAAATCAAGGCTAGCCCCGGTCACGCGAACCAGGCTCGCTGCATATACCCACCTTTCGCTGAACTCTGTCGGGTGCAGCCGTTTCCGTTCAGTTCTAATCTTAATTTTGAGCTGGTGCTCAAAATATCGGATTAGATCCTGATCCGAAAGACGACCTCCCCGCAAGACTTCCTCCAGACGCGTCATCCAAATCACCATTCTAGCCGTGGCCAGTAGCGACAGAAACACCATCCGCTTCACTCCAGAGTACGGGGGCGACACATTGTCCACAGCGTATGCGCGATCAATGAGCACAAGCTCCCGCGGCGCGATACGAGCAGTCAACTCGCCAACACGCGCCCACAACGGGCGAACGCGCGAACAATGGAAGAAGGCGTGCGCAGACGTCTCCTTAATTCCAAGGACGCAACGTTCACAATCTGGCAAATCCGCCAGGCCCATTGCGAAACGCTTGTCGTTGAGAGACAAACCATTCCGAGCCAATCGCCAGGTCAGAGAAAACTCAGAGTTGTTGAGCCAATCCGCACCTGGCGCCCAAGACCAATGAGAGCGATACTCCTCTCTCGACATGCCGAGCTTACTCCACAGTTCATCCTTCACGGCGCCCTCCACTAATCCCCGATAGAAGATTCTCCTAGGCCGTGAAAGGTCACTGGACCATGGAATGGCCCGAAGGGCCGTCAGACATTCGAGCAGGAATTTCGGCCGCCCCCAAGGCCTATTGCTAGTCCTTAGGAGCGGGGGAGTGATAGTGAGGCTAGGGAACATGTCCCTCACTACCCCCGCAAGCAACCGATCTTCCTCCAACGCGCGCCTGAGGAATGCCAACCTCGAAGCGAGCACGTGGCTCCTCAAGTGTGGCATCCCCAGACCCCCTTGACACGGACGGAGGCAACAGACTCCTTTGTCGACCATGTGTTTGCGTCCTCTCCAAAGACAGGAGAATAGCAAACGCTCGAGCGCCTTCTCATGATCGTCACAAAGGGGAAGTACAGACAGCCGGTAAAGCATTCTGGGAAAGAGGTATGTATTACACACCTCCGCCAGACCCTTCACGGAGAGACTCCGTCGACGCCAAATCTCGACCGACGCGCCGACCTTTGCCTGTACTTCTGACCAGTTTTTCTCCAACTGTAAGTCCGGACCGAACCAAACTCCGAGGAGCTTGACCGGCCCGTCCGTCCAGTCGAAGGGCCCCGGGAGGGAAACACCCTTCCAGGCACCTAACCGCAAGCCGGACGACTTGTCGCGGTTAATTCTGGCCCCTGTTACCTGTTCGTACCGTTCAAGCGCCTTCTGTACCGCCCTTATGTCCCTGCGGGAGGACACAAAGGTCGTTACGTCATCGGCGTACGCGGAAACCCTGGCTCGAGCTCCTCCAGGGACAGCAATTCCACGCAGGACCGGACTGCACGTCTCGTCCCTTAGCCGGCGAAGGAGAGGCTCCAACGCCAGGACGTAAAGGAGAGGCGACAGTGGACAACCCTGTCGGACCGACCTAGACAGCGCGAAAGCGCTCGACAGCTTCCCGTTCACCTGTACCACAGCCTTGGGGGAGCGATACAGAAGGCTAATCCAGCGGCTGAAGTCGGGTTTGAATCCGGCGGCCTGCAGGACAGCAGCCAGGTAGCCATGGTCAATCCTATCAAATGCCTTGGACTGATCCAAATTGATCAGCGCGGCCTCTTCGTCGTCTTCTACACCCTCTACGATCGTGCGGAATCAAGTGCAGGTTGCTCTGAATTGTTCGTCCCTTCACAGAACAAGTCTGATCCGGTTCCAACAGAGACTCGGCAACTAGCTGCAAGCGATTCGTCAGGATCTTGGCCAAAATCTTTAACTCTGTGTTTAGCAGAGTTATGGGCCTGTAATCATCTAATCCCCGCCCAACCTTCTTGCCTTTTCCCAACAGCGTGATCACGCCCCTGGTGATCCGACCGGGGATGGACCCCTGCCGAAACCAGTGGTTGAACACGACAGTCAAGAGCGGGACAAAAAGGTGCGACATCCTCAAGTACAATTCATAGGGCAAACCATCCAAACCTGGCGACTTGCCACTGCCGGTCTTCTTCAAAGCCGCGTAGACTTCGTCCTCCGTAATCTCCCCTTCGCAGCTAGCCGCTTCAGCCGGCAAAAGCCGGGGAAAGTCAGCCAAATAGCTGCGAAACTCCTCGTCACGGAGACCAGGCTCCTTGGTAAACCGGTGTTCGAAATGCTGCCGGAACGCCTCGCACATGTCGTCGGTGGACCGAAGGAGATGTCCCTCCGGGTCGCGCACCTTCTCGAATGTACCGATCGCCGGCCCGACGAATTTCTTCCTTGCGCAGTTCTGCGCCCATGTTCACAGCTTCGGAAGACATCTTGCTTAACTTAGCTCTAATTACCTGGCCCATATAGCGCTCGCTAGTCGTGCGCCTCAGGGCCTCCCTGGCTAAGGCTATCTCTAGGGGATCCCCACCAGCCTCCGCCCGGGCGAAATTAGCACTAAGTGTCTTTGCCTCCGCAGCCTTATCTAGTTTGAGCCGCTGGCTATATTTGGTGGCGAAAGACCTAATGGAGTCCTTAAGGTTAACCCACCACTTATTCCCAATGACTCGCCCAATTAACGCCCGCTGAACTAGTCTTGTCAGCTGGTCACGAAAGTCCCGCCTGTCCAGTAAGGACTGATTGAACTTCCAATAACCAGCCAACCTAGGCCTAAAGTCTAACACCACACGGGCACAAACGAGTTTGTGGTCCGTGTAGCCTAGCCAGTGGAACGTTGGACATTCTAAGAAGTCTATGTCGGCCACTCTCACTAACATCCTATCCAGGTACGCAGATACCCGGGTAGAAGGCCAATTAAGCGCCCACGTCCACATACTCCCATCCGGATGATCGACCCGGTATCTATCGACGAGACCAAATTCGTCGATCAGATCAACCAGGCTACGATCATCATTCCTCCCGCTAGCGCCCCTCCCTCTATCCCATTTGGGGGTTAGGATGGCATTCCAGTCCCCAACTAAGATTAGCCGTGTTGAATGCACCATAAAGGGCTCCAACAGCCGAAAGAAAGAGACACGCTCACCTTGCTTATTGGGCGCATAAACCACAATCAGCCGGAACAATTTGCTTTTCACTGCAATATCGGCCACGATCAGCCGGCCCTCGGCACCGACATGGACAAGGTCAACCTTCGCGTCCAGGGTACGCTTGACCAGCAAAGAAACACCTCTGGCTTGCCGGCTCCCATATGCTGAATAGACGACAAAGTCGTTAGACAGCACACAAGAGTCGACTTCGCAAACAAAGTGAGTCTCTTGGATCGCGGCCACATCCACGCCGAAGGACAAGAGGTCACGAAGCAGGCGAGCCGCCTTACCCCGATCCCTCAGGCCCTTCGCATTCAAGCTGGCTATCTTAATAGACATCTTTTAGTTCTGAAAAAGAAAAACAAAGAACATGCAACAAAGGCACTAGTCGCATACGGGGTAGAAATCTCGGGCAGAGGGGACCCCGACGGACTGTCCTAGGGACCCTGTACCAATGTCGGACGTAATCCGTCCGTCTAGGACAATCCCGCCGACGTCGGTGGGATATGTTAATTTTACCACCCTATATAAGCAGGGGTGGAGGATAACCGGGAACCGACCCGCACAATTTTTGCCCATTTTTTTAAGTTCAGGCGTGTTCATCGTTGCCATCCTTAATTTAGGGTAGTGCTTCTTGGCATCTTCTATGTGGTCCCAGACCCTCAGGTTACCCCCGGTATTTCTTACGAGGGTAATGACTCCTGGGGCCTGGGGAAAGTTTGTTGGGTCTTCCGTGGACATTTCCTTTTACTGCAGTCAGTTTGAGGAGTGGCTTCAGCAGTTTTCGCCTCTGCGAAGACCACTCCTCCACAATGTCCTCATCTACTTTACACAAAGCGTCGCCTTGGGGGAGGGCTTTCTTCTTTTTTGCCCGTGAGGGAGTGGGAAATAGGAGAAGGGGAGGGAGTGGGTGTTGCAGAAGTCTGTTTTTTCAAGGGGATCAAATTGAAGGTTGGGGACTGGGAAGCTTTGCGCGGGGAAGATGGTAGGCTTCTTGCCTTGTCAGCATATGTGTGTCTGACCGGGGAAACCGGCAATGATGCACACTTGTTCCCATGATTGCTTCTTTCGGAGCTCCTGCCCCTTCTTCTGCTTTTTAGCTTGTCCTGCTGCTCCTCTTCTTCCTCTCTCCCGCGCTTCAAAGACGACGCTCTCCCTACCTCCATCGGTTCGTCCTTTTTGGGGGAGGAAACCCTTTCCCTCTCCTGTTTGGCGGGCGTATTTTTTGAGGTAGTCTCCTTTTGTTTTGGGGGTGATTTGACAGGCGGTGGCACCTTCGCCGGCCCCTTGGCCGGAGAAGGCGTTTTCGCCTTTTTCCTCGCCACCACCTGCCAATCGCCCTCCTTGCTGGCTGCTGGTACTGGTGTAGGAGAGGCTGTCTTTACTGCTTCCTTAGCTGGCTGCTGCTGCTTGGCTGGTTGGGCCTTTGGGGGGGGATTCTTAGATGGACAGATCTTTGCGACATGCTCCGCCGCCCCACAGACCCAACAGCAAGGCTTTCTGCCTTCTACGATTATAAAAATCGAACGACCCCTGCAGGTGAGGATGTTGGGAATTTTGGCGATATTCTCCTTATTCAGGGTCACCTGCAGGGTCATGTCGCCCGTGAGAAAACCGGCCTTGGACCGCAGCGAGGAGACTTCGGCCACTCTTCCATATTGCACGAAGAAGGCGCCAACATGATCCTCGGCAATGTCCATGGGGACGCCATGCAGGGTGACCTTAACTTTTCTAGTACCCATGTACTCCGTATTGATCAGGAGAGTTTTGGTCTCCAAGACCACACCAATTAGGTTTCTAGCTTCTTGTACGGAGCCAAGCAGGACGTCCCACATGGCATTGCCTCTCCTCGCCACGGCCAACGCTCTAATTTTTAGGGCTTGTAGCCCCTCCTCGAGTGTATCCCGAGGAACGCCGACCAACTTCTTTGTCTTCGGGTCCTTAGTGTACAGAGTGATGACTCTCGCTTCTATTTGAGCCAACTGATCCGGCACCGAAACGAGCTCTGTTCCTTTAATGTAATCCGCGTAGTCCTTAGCAATCTTCTCGTAATAATCCTCCCCTTTTAGCGACATTTTTTTGCCTCCCTTCCACCCAGAGGTCGAAGGTAAGGGGGATGCTGGAGCTGCTGCTAGTGTCACTGCTGGTACTGTAGAAGGGGGATTATCCCGAGGCGGTAGAGCCCAATCCCCCTCCTTTCCTCCCCACCGACGCCGTGGTGGGAGGAACGCTTTCCATCGGCCCATCTGTGGCCATTGCCACAAAGTGGCCGAACACCGGACAACTGTTTTTCCGGTGTTTCGCGCGAGAAACGCTACTTTACCGTGGCCCGAGCTATAAACTCGGGCTGGAAAACCAGATTGTCAAGAAACAAGGAACTAACAAATATCACTGCGGAACAAATGTCAAACCTTGTTCTTATTACCATTCACCACACAACAAAAAGCCGGGTGGGAAAGGGGTGGTATGTATTTATTCAGGTATGAAATACATGAATTATGGCACAAGGCCGAAAAATGGGGAGGGGGAACAAAACTTGGGATGGTCTTCAGTAACTATCTTATACCTAGCTAATCAGATTCACGACCCATACATACGTTACAATTTTCTCATTCACCATAAAAATTTGTCCATCAACACTCATACCTAACTAGCACCAAAATACCGCAAAATCATACCGGGGACCTAAAAAACACCCCAAATGTACATAAAAATTTCTGATTTTTACAATATATACAATATCTTACAAAAATAATTTAAAACTTTATTCATGAAATGACATGATGGGAAGGGGGAATGAAGAAACAAAAAATCCCCAAAACAAAAAACAATTTCAAATGAATATATATACACAATGTTAGTAAGACCCAAACACACCCACATAATTAAAGAGGCCACTGTATTCTGCCTTAAAAGACAAAATCAAGCAGCTCTCTTTCTAAGGGGAATGGATAAGCAGGGGGCAAAAATAAATTGGACTGGAGAATGTATAAGGCTGACCCAGCCGAGAGTGAAAACGGGACAAAATAATACTTGGACAATGGGAATCTCGAACTGGATCATAACAAAAGCAATGGAAGCCGGGAACAGGCCAGGACAAACACATTCCACTCACATTAACTAGGCACCAAAAAGAACTTCTACCTTAACCACGGGCGGGGTTCCAAAGGAATCCACCCCGATGCAACTAGCAGATCTAAAAGAGAAAATCAAGGCTAGCCCCGGTCACGCGAACCAGGCTCGCCGCATATACCCACCTTTCGCTGAACTCTGTCGGGTGCAGCCGTTTTCGTTCAGTTCTAATCTTCATTTTGAGCTGGTGCTCAAAATATCGGATTAGATCCTGATCCGAAAGACGACCTCCCCGCAAGACTTCCTCCAGACGCGTCATCCAAATCACCATTCTAGCCGTGGCCAGTAGCGACAGAAACACCATCCGCTTCACTCCAGAGTACGGGGGCGACACATTGTCCACAGCGTATGCGCGATCAATGAGCACAAGCTCCCGCGGCGCGATACGAGCAGTCAACTCGCCGACACGCGCCCACAACGGGCGAACGCGCGAACAATGGAAGAAGGCGTGCGCAGACGTCTCCTTAATTCCAAGGACGCAACGTTCACAATCTGGCAAATCCGCCAGGCCCATTGCGAAACGCTTGTCGTTGAGAGACAAACCATTCCGAGCCAATCGCCAGGTCAGAGAAAACTCAGAGTTGTTGAGCCAATCCGCACCTGGCGCCCAAGACCAATGAGAGCGATACTCCTCTCTCGACATGCCGAGCTTACTCCACAGTTCATCCTTCACGGCGCCCTCCACTAATCCCCGATAGAAGATTCTCCTAGGCCGTGAAAGGTCACTGGACCATGGAATGGCCCGAAGGGCCGTCAGACATTCGAGCAGGAATTTCGGCCGCCCCCAAGGCCTATTGCTAGTCCTTAGGAGCGGGGGAGTGATAGTGAGGCTAGGGAACATGTCCCTCACTACCCCCGCAAGCAACCGATCTTCCTCCAACGCGCGCCTGAGGAATGCCAACCTCGAAGCGAGCACGTGGCTCCTCAAGTGTGGCATCCCCAGACCCCCTTGACACGGACGGAGGCAACAGACTCCTTTGTCGACCATGTGTTTGCGTCCTCTCCAAAGACAGGAGAATAGCAAACGCTCGAGCGCCTTCTCATGATCGTCACAAAGGGGAAGTACAGACAGCCGGTAAAGCATTCTGGGAAAGAGGTATGTATTACACACCTCCGCCAGACCCTTCACGGAGAGACTCCGTCGACGCCAAATCTCGACCGACGCGCCGACCTTTGCCTGTACTTCTGACCAGTTTTTCTCCAACTGTAAGTCCGGACCGAACCAAACTCCGAGGAGCTTGACCGGCCCGTCCGTCCAGTCGAAGGGCCCCGGGAGGGAAACACCCTTCCAGGCACCTAACCGCAAGCCGGACGACTTGTCGCGGTTAATTCTGGCCCCTGTTACCTGTTCGTACCGTTCAAGCGCCTTCTGTACCGCCCTTATGTCCCTGCGGGAGGACACAAAGGTCGTTACGTCATCGGCGTACGCGGAAACCCTGGCTCGAGCTCCACCAGGGACCTTGATTCCACGCAGGACCGGACTGCACGTCTCGTCCCTTAGCCGGCGAAGGAGAGGCTCCAACGCCAGGACGTAAAGGAGAGGCGACAGTGGACAACCCTGTCGGACCGACCTAGACAGCGCGAAAGCGCTCGACAGCTTCCCGTTCACCTGTACCACAGCCTTGGGGGAGCGATACAGAAGGCTAATCCAGCGGCTGAAGTCGGGTTTGAATCCGGCGGCCTGCAGGACAGCAGCCAGGTAGCCATGGTCAATCCTATCAAATGCCTTGGACTGATCCAAATTGATCAGCGCGGCCTCTTCGTCGTCTTCTACACCCTCTACGATCGTGCGGATCAAGTGCAGGTTGCTCTGAATTGTTCGTCCCTTCACAGAACAAGTCTGATCCGGTTCCAACAGAGACTCGGCAACTAGCTGCAAGCGATTCGTCAGGATCTTGGCCAAAATCTTTAACTCTGTGTTTAGCAGAGTTATGGGCCTGTAATCATCTAATCCCCGCCCAACCTTCTTGCCTTTTCCCAACAGCGTGATCACGCCCCTGGTGATCCGACCGGGGATGGACCCCTGCCGAAACCAGTGGTTGAACACGACAGTCAAGAGCGGGACAAAAAGGTGCGACATCCTCAAGTACAATTCATAGGGCAAACCATCCAAACCTGGCGACTTGCCACTGCCGGTCTTCTTCAAAGCCGCGTAGACTTCGTCCTCCGTAATCTCCCCTTCGCAGCTAGCCGCTTCAGCCGGCAAAAGCCGGGGAAAGTCAGCCAAATAGCTGCGAAACTCCTCGTCACGGAGACCAGGCTCCTTGGTAAACCGGTGTTCGAAATGCTGCCGGAACGCCTCGCACATGTCGTCGGTGGACCTAAGGAGATGTCCCTCCGGGTCGCGCACCTTCTCGAATGTACCGATCGCCGGCCCGACGAATTTCTTCCTTGCGCAGTTCTGCGCCCATGTTCACAGCTTCGGAAGACATCTTGCTTAACTTAGCTCTAATTACCTGACCCATATAGCGCTCGCTAGTCGTGCGCCTCAGGGCCTCCCTGGCTAAGGCTATCTCTAGGGGATCCCCACCAGCCTCCGCCCGGGCGAAATTAGCACTAAGTGTCTTTGCCTCCGCAGCCTTATCTAGTTTGAGCCGCTGGCTATATTTGGTGGCGAAAGACCTAATGGAGTCCTTAAGGTTAACCCACCACTTATTCCCAATGACTCGCCCAATTAACGCCCGCTGAACTAGTTTTGTCAGCTGGTCACGAAAGTCCCGCCTGTCCAGTAAGGACTGATTGAACTTCCAATAACCAGCCAACCTAGGCCTAAAGTCTAACACCACACGGGCACAAACGAGTTTGTGGTCCGTGTAGCCTAGCCAGTGGAACGTTGGACATTCTAAGAAGTCTATGTCGGCCACTCTCACTAACATCCTATCCAGGTACGCAGATACCCGGGTAGAAGGCCAATTAAGCGCCCACGTCCACATACTCCCATCCGGATGATCGACCCGGTATCTATCGACGAGACCAAATTCGTCGATCAGATCAACCAGGCTACGATCATCATTCCTCCCGCTAGCGCCCCTCCCTCTATCCCATTTGGGGGTTAGGATGGCATTCCAGTCCCCAACTAAGATTAGCCGTGTTGAATGCACCATAAAGGGCTCCAACAGCCGAAAGAAAGAGACACGCTCACCTTGCTTATTGGGCGCATAAACCACAATCAGCCGGAACAATTTGCTTTTCACTGCAATATCGGCCACGATCAGCCGGCCCTCGGCACCGACATGGACAAGGTCAACCTTCGCGTCCAGGGTACGCTTGACCAGCAAAGAAACACCTCTGGCTTGCCGGCTCCCATATGCTGAATAGACGACAAAGTCGTTAGACAGCACACACGAGTCGACTTCGCAAACAAAGTGAGTCTCTTGGATCGCGGCCACATCCACGCCGAAGGACAAGAGGTCACGAAGCAGGCGAGCCGCCTTACCCCGATCCCTCAGGCCCTTCGCATTCAAGCTGGCTATCTTAATAGACATCTTTTAGTTCTGAAAAAGAAAAACAAAGAACATGCAACAAAGGCACTAGTCACATACGGGGAAAAAATCTCTGGTGGATGGGACCCCGACGGACTGTCCTAGGGACCCTGTACCTATATCGGACGTAATCCGTCCGTCTAGGACAATACCGCCGACGTCCGTGGGGTAGGTTAGCTTTACCACCCTATATAAGCAGGGGTGGAGGATAACCGGGAACCTCCCCGAACAATTTTTGCCCATTTTTTTGAGCTCAGGTGTATGCATTGTTGCCATCCTCAATTTAGGGTATTGCTTCTTGGCGTCTTCTATATGGTCCCAGACCCTCAGGTTACCCCCGGTATTTCTTACGAGGGTAATGACTCCTGGGGCCTGGGGAAAGTTTGTTGGGTCTTCCGTGGACATTTCTTTTACTGTAGTCAGTTTGAGGAGTGGCTTCAGCAGTTTTCGCCTCTGCGAAGACCACTCCTCCACAATGTCCTCATCTACTTTACACAAAGCGTCGCCTTGGGGGAGGGCTTTCTTCTTTTTTGCCCGTGAGGGAGTGGGAATAGGAGAAGGGGAGGGAGTGGGTGTTGCAGAAGTCTGTTTTTTCAAGGGGATCAAATTGAAGGTTGGGGACTGGGAAGCTTTGCGCGGGGAAGATGGTAGGCTTCTTGCCTTGTCGGCATATGTGTGTCTGACCGGGGAAACCGGCAATGATGCGCACTTGTTCCCATGATTGCTTCTTTCGGAGCTCCTGCCCCTTCTTCTGCTTTTTAGCTTGTCCTGCTGCTCCTCTTCTTCCTCTCTCCCGCGCTTCAAAGACGACGCTCTCCCTACCTCCATCGGTTCGTCCTTTTTGGGGGAGGAAACCCTTTCCCTCTCCTGTTTGGCGGGCGTATTTTTTGAGGTAGTCTCCTTTTGTTTTGGGGGTGATTTGACAGGCGGTGGCACCTTTGCCGGCACCTTAGCCGGAGACGGCGTTTTCGCCTTTTTCCTCGCCACCACCTGCCAATCGCCCTCCTTGCTGGCTGCTGGTACTGGTGTAGGAGAGGCTGTCTTCATTGCTTCCTTAGCTGGCTGCTGCTGCTTGGCTGGTTGGGCCTTTGGGGGGGGATTCTTAGATGGACAGATCTTTGCGACATGCTCCGCCGCCCCACAGACCCAACAGCAAGGCTTTCTGCCTTCTACGATTATAAAAATCGAACGACCCCTGCAGGTGAGGATGTTGGGAATTTTGGCGATATTCTCCTTATTCAGGGTCACCTGCAGGGTCATGTCGCCCGTGAGAAAACCGGCCTTGGACCGCAGCGAGGAGACTTCGGCCACTCTTCCATATTGCACGAAGAAGGCGCCAACATGATCCTCGGCAATGTCCATGGGGACGCCATGCAGGGTGACCTTAACTTTTCTAGTACCCATGTACTCCGTATTGATCAGGAGAGTTTTGGTCTCCAAGACCACACCAATTAGGTTTCTAGCTTCTTGTACGGAGCCAAGCAGGACGTCCCACATGGCATTGCCTCTCCTCGCCACGGCCAACGCTCTAATTTTTAGGGCTTGTAGCCCCTCCTCGAGTGTATCCCGAGGAACGCCGACCAACTTCTTTGTCTTCGGGTCCTTAGTGTACAGAGTGATGACTCTCGCTTCTATTTGAGCCAACTGATCCGGCACCGAAACGAGCTCTGTTCCTTTAATGTAATCCGCGTAGTCCTTAGCAATCTTCTCGTAATAATCCTCCCCTTTTAGCGACATTTTTTTGCCTCCCTTCCACCCAGAGGTCGAAGGTAAGGGGGATGCTGGAGCTGCTGCTGGTATCACTGCTGGTACTGTAGAAGGGGGATTATCCCGAGGCGGTAAAGCCCAATCCCCCTCCTTTCCTCCCACCGACGCCGTGGTGGGGGGAACGACTTCCACCGGCCCATCTGTGGCCATTGCCACAAAGTGGCCGAACACCGGACAACTGTTTTTCCGGTGTTTCGCGCGAGAAACGCTACTTTACCGTGGCCCGAGCTATAAACTCGGGCTGGAAAACCAGATTGTCAAGAAACAAAGAACTAACAAATATCACTGCGGAACAAATGTCAAACCTTGCTCTTATTACCATTCACCACACAACAAAAAGCCGGGTGGGAAAGGGGTGGTACTTATTTATTTGACAAAAAGTACAAATTCTGGCACAAGGCCAACAAATGGGAGGGGGAACAAAAACTTGGGTTGGTCTTCCGTAACTATCTTATACCTAGCTAAACCGATTCACGACCCATACATACGTTACAATTTTCTCATTCACCATAAAAATTTGTCCATCAACACTCATACCTATCAAGCACCAAAATACCGCAGTAACATACCAGGGACCTAAAAACGCCCCAAATGTACATAAAAATTTGTTTATTTACAATATTTATACAATAGTGTACAAAAATAAATTTAAAACTTTATTCATGAAATGACATGATGGGGAAGGGGGAATGAAGAAACAAAAATCCCCAAAACAAAAAACAATTTCAAATGAATATATATACACAATGGGTTAGTAAGACCCAAACACACCCACATAATTAAAGAGGCCACTGTATTCTGCCTTAAAAGAACAAAATCAAGCAGCTCTCTTTCTAAGGGGAATGGATAAGCAGGGGGCAAAAATAAATTGGACTGGAGAATGTATAAGGCTGACCCAGCCGAGAGTGAAAACGGGACAAAATAATACTTGGACAATGGGAATCTCGAACTGGATCATAACAAAAGCAATGGAGCCGGGAACAGGCCAGGACAAACACATTCCACTCACATTAACTAGGCACAAAAAAGAACTTCTACCTTAACCACGGGAGGGGTTCCAAAGGAATCCACCCCGATGCAACTAGCAGATCTAAAAGAGAAAATCAAGGCTAGCCCCGGTCACGCGAACCAGGCTCGCCGCATATACCCACCTTTCGCTGAACTCTGTCGGGTGCAGCCGTTTTCGTTCAGTTCTAATCTTAATTTTGAGCTGGTGCTCAAAATATCGGATTAGATCCTGATCCGAAAGACGACCGCCCCGCAAGACTTCCTCCAGACGCGTCATCCAAATCACCATTCTAGCCGTGGCCAGTAGCGACAGAAACACCATCCGCTTCACTCCAGAGTACGGGGGCGACACATTGTCCACAGCGTATGCGCGATCAATGAGCACAAGCTCCCGCGGCGCGATACGAGCAGTCAACTCGCCAACACGCGCCCACAACGGGCGAACGCGCGAACAATGGAAGAAGGCGTGCGCAGACGTCTCCTTAATTCCAAGGACGCAACGTTCACAATCTGGCAAATCCGCCAGGCCCATTGCGAAACCGCTTGTCGTTGAGAGACAAACCATTCCGAGCCAATCGCCAGGTCAGAGAAAACTCAGAGTTGTTGAGCCAATCCGCACCTGGCGCCCAAGACCAATGAGAGCGATACTCCTCTCTCGACATGCCGAGCTTACTCCACAGTTCATCCTTCACGGCGCCCTCCACTAATCCCCGATAGAAGATTCTCCTAGGCCGTGAAAGGTCACTGGACCATGGAATGGCCCGAAGGGCCGTCAGACATTCGAGCAGGAATTTCGGCCGCCCCCAAGGCCTATTGCTAGTCCTTAGGAGCGGGGGAGTGATAGTGAGGCTAGGGAACATGTCCCTCACTACCCCCGCAAGCAACCGATCTTCCTCCAACGCGCGCCTGAGGAATGCCAACCTCGAAGCGAGCACGTGGCTCCTCAAGTGTGGCATCCCCAGACCCCCTTGACACGGACGGAGGCAACAGACTCCTTTGTCGACCATGTGTTTGCGTCCTCTCCAAAGACAGGAGAATAGCAAACGCTCGAGCGCCTTCTCATGATCGTCACAAAGGGGAAGTACAGACAGCCGGTAAAGCATTCTGGGAAAGAGGTATGTATTACACACCTCCGCCAGACCCTTCACGGAGAGACTCCGTCGACGCCAAATCTCGACCGACGCGCCGACCTTTGCCTGTACTTCTGACCAGTTTTTCTCCAACTGTAAGTCCGGACCGAACCAAACTCCGAGGAGCTTGACCGGCCCGTCCGTCCAGTCGAAGGGCCCCGGGAGGGAAACACCCTTCCAGGCACCTAACCGCAAGCCGGACGACTTGTCGCGGTTAATTCTGGCCCCTGTTACCTGTTCGTACCGTTCAAGCGCCTTCTGTACCGCCCTTATGTCCCTGCGGGAGGACACAAAGGTCGTTACGTCATCGGCGTACGCGGAAACCCTGGCTCGAGCTCCACCAGGGACAGCAATTCCACGCAGGACCGGACTGCACGTCTCGTCCCTTAGCCGGCGAAGGAGAGGCTCCAACGCCAGGACGTAAAGGAGAGGCGACAGTGGACAACCCTGTCGGACCGACCTAGACAGCGCGAAAGCGCTCGACAGCTTCCCGTTCACCTGTACCACAGCCTTGGGGGAGCGATACAGAAGGCTAATCCAGCGGCTGAAGTCGGGTTTGAATCCGGCGGCCTGCAGGACAGCAGCCAGGTAGCCATGGTCAATCCTATCAAATGCCTTGGACTGATCCAAATTGATCAGCGCGGCCTCTTCGTCGTCTTCTACACCCTCTACGATCGTGCGGATCGAGTGCAGGTTGCTCTGAATTGTTCGTCCCTTCACAGAACAAGTCTGATCCGCTTCCAACAGAGACTCGGCAACTAGCTGCAAGCGATTCGTCAGGATCTTGGCCAAAATCTTTAACTCTGTGTTTAGCAGAGTTATGGGCCTGTAATCATCTAATCCCCGCCCAACCTTCTTGCCTTTTCCCAACAGCGTGATCACGCCCCTGGTGATCCGACCGGGGATGGACCCCTGCCGAAACCAGTGGTTGAACACGACCGTCAAGAGCGGGACAAAAAGGTGCGACATCCTCAAGTACAATTCATAGGGCAAACCATCCAAACCTGGCGACTTGCCACTGCCGGTCTTCTTCAAAGCCGCGTAGACTTCGTCCTCCGTAATCTCCCCTTCGCAGCTAGCCGCTTCAGCCGGCAAAAGCCGGGGAAAGTCAGCCAAATAGCTGCGAAACTCCTCGTCACGGAGACCAGGCTCCTTGGTAAACCGGTGTTCGAAATGCTGCCGGAACGCCTCGCACATGTCGTCGGTGGACCGAAGGAGATGCCCCTCCGGGTCGCGCACCTTCTCGAATGTACCGATCGCCGGCCCGACGAATTTCTTCCTTGCGCAGTTCTGCGCCCATGTTCACAGCTTCGGAAGACATCTTGCTTAACTTAGCTCTAATTACCTGGCCCATATAGCGCTCGCTAGTCGTGCGCCTCAGGGCCTCCCTGGCTAAGGCTATCTCTAGGGGATCCCCACCAGCCTCCGCCCGGGCGAAATTAGCACTAAGTGTCTTTGCCTCCGCAGCCTTATCTAGTTTGAGCCGCTGGCTATATTTGGTGGCGAAAGACCTAATGGAGTCCTTAAGGTTAACCCACCACTTATTCCCAATGACTCGCCCAATTAACGCCCGCTGAACTAGTTTTGTCAGCTGGTCACGAAAGTCCCGCCTGTCCAGTAAGGACTGATTGAACTTCCAATAACCAGCCAACCTAGGCCTAAAGTCTAACACCACACGGGCACAAACGAGTTTGTGGTCCGTGTAGCCTAGCCAGTGGAACGTTGGACATTCTAAGAAGTCTATGTCGGCCACTCTCACTAACATCCTATCCAGGTACGCAGATACCCGGGTAGAAGGCCAATTAAGCGCCCACGTCCACATACTCCCATCCGGATGATCGACCCGGTATCTATCGACGAGACCAAATTCGTCGATCAGATCAACCAGGCTACGATCATCATTCCTCCCGCTAGCGCCCCTCCCTCTATCCCATTTGGGGGTTAGGATGGCATTCCAGTCCCCAACTAAGATTAGCCGTGTTGAATGCACCATAAAGGGCTCCAACAGCCGAAAGAAAGAGACACGCTCACCTTGCTTATTGGGCGCATAAACCACAATCAGCCGGAACAATTTGCTTTTCACTGCAATATCGGCCACGATCAGCCGGCCCTCGGCACCGACATGGACAAGGTCAACCTTCGCGTCCAGGGTACGCTTGACCAGCAAAGAAACACCTCTGGCTTGCCGGCTCCCATATGCTGAATAGACGACAAAGTCGTTAGACAGCACACACGAGTCGACTTCGCAAACAAAGTGAGTCTCTTGGATCGCGGCCACATCCACGCCGAAGGACAAGAGGTCACGAAGCAGGCGAGCCGCCTTACCCCGATCCCTCAGGCCCTTCGCATTCAAGCTGGCTATCTTAATAGACATCTTTTAGTTCTGAAAAAGAAAAACAAAGAACATGCAACAAAGGCACTAGTCACATACGGGGAAAAAATCTCTGGTGGATGGGACCCCGACGGACTGTCCTAGGGACCCTGTACCTATATCGGACGTAATCCGTCCGTCTAGGACAATACCGCCGACGTCCGTGGGGTAGGTTAGCTTTACCACCCTATATAAGCAGGGGTGGAGGATAACCGGGAACCTCCCCGAACAATTTTTGCCCATTTTTTTGAGCTCAGGTGTATGCATTGTTGCCATCCTCAATTTAGGGTATTGCTTCTTGGCGTCTTCTATATGGTCCCAGACCCTCAGGTTACCCCCGGTATTTCTTACGAGGGTAATGACTCCTGGGGCCTGGGGAAAGTTTGTTGGGTCTTCCGTGGACATTTCTTTTACTGTAGTCAGTTTGAGGAGTGGCTTCAGCAGTTTTCGCCTCTGCGAAGACCACTCCTCCACAATGTCCTCATCTACTTTACACAAAGCGTCGCCTTGGGGGAGGGCTTTCTTCTTTTTTGCCCGTGAGGGAGTGGGAATAGGAGAAGGGGAGGGAGTGGGTGTTGCAGAAGTCTGTTTTTTCAAGGGGATCAAATTGAAGGTTGGGGACTGGGAAGCTTTGCGCGGGGAAGATGGTAGGCTTCTTGCCTTGTCGGCATATGTGTGTCTGACCGGGGAAACCGGCAATGATGCGCACTTGTTCCCATGATTGCTTCTTTCGGAGCTCCTGCCCCTTCTTCTGCTTTTTAGCTTGTCCTGCTGCTCCTCTTCTTCCTCTCTCCCGCGCTTCAAAGACGACGCTCTCCCTACCTCCATCGGTTCGTCCTTTTTGGGGGAGGAAACCCTTTCCCTCTCCTGTTTGGCGGGCGTATTTTTTGAGGTAGTCTCCTTTTGTTTTGGGGGTGATTTGACCGGCGGTGGCACCTTTGCCGGCACCTTAGCCGGAGACGGCGTTTTCGCCTTTTTCCTCGCCACCACCTGCCAATCGCCCTCCTTGCTGGCTGCTGGTACTGGTGTAGGAGAGGCTGTCTTCATTGCTTCCTTAGCTGGCTGCTGCTGCTTGGCTGGTTGGGCCTTTGGGGGGGGATTCTTAGATGGACAGATCTTTGCGAACATGCTCCGCCGCCCCACAGACCCAACAGCAAGGCTTTCTGCCTTCTACGATTATAAAAATCGAACGACCCCTGCAGGTGAGGATGTTGGGAATTTTGGCGATATTCTCCTTATTCAGGGTCACCTGCAGGGTCATGTCGCCCGTGAGAAAACCGGCCTTGGACCGCAGCGAGGAGACTTCGGCCACTCTTCCATATTGCACGAAGAAGGCGCCAACATGATCCTCGGCAATGTCCATGGGGACGCCATGCAGGGTGACCTTAACTTTTCTAGTACCCATGTACTCCGTATTGATCAGGAGAGTTTTGGTCTCCAAGACCACACCAATTAGGTTTCTAGCTTCTTGTACGGAGCCAAGCAGGACGTCCCACATGGCATTGCCTCTCCTCGCCACGGCCAACGCTCTAATTTTTAGGGCTTGTAGCCCCTCCTCGAGTGTATCCCGAGGAACGCCGACCAACTTCTTTGTCTTCGGGTCCTTAGTGTACAGAGTGATGACTCTCGCTTCTATTTGAGCCAACTGATCCGGCACCGAAACGAGCTCTGTTCCTTTAATGTAATCCGCGTAGTCCTTAGCAATCTTCTCGTAATAATCCTCCCCTTTTAGCGACATTTTTTTGCCTCCCTTCCACCCAGAGGTCGAAGGTAAGGGGGATGCTGGAGCTGCTGCTAGTGTCACTGCTGGTACTGTAGAAGGGGGATTATCCCGAGGCGGTAGAGCCCAATCCCCCTCCTTTCCTCCCACCGACGCCGTGGTGGGAGGAACGACCTCATCCGGCCCACTAGAGGCCATTGCCACAAAGTGGCCGAACACCGGATCACTGCTTCCCGGTGTTTCGCGTTAAAAACGCTACTTTTACGCTGGCCCGAGCTATAAACTCGGGCTGGAAAGCAGTAAATCCAAGAAGCAAAGAACTAACAGATATCACGGAGGAACAAATGTTATCCTTTGTTCTTACAACCATAAACCACACAACAAAAAGCCGGGTGGGGTATGGGTTGGTAAATTTCAATGCCTCCAAAACAAAGCTGTTATCAACTAACCACCATAGACAATCGCATCTACCTCCCATTAGCATGGGACAGGCTAGCCTCCCAGAGAGTAAAATACTACGCCTCCTTGGCCTTACACTCTCGGCGGACCTCAAATGGAATGACTATATTGAATCCATTGCCAAATCTGCTGCTATGAAAGCCGGCTCTCTGTGCAGGGCCCGGAAATTTTTCCCACCTGAAACTATTCTGCACATATACAAATCTACCATCCGCCCGTGTATTGAATATTGCTGCTATATCTGGTCGGGTGCCCCTGCTGCTCTCCTTGGGCTTCTAGACAAAATACAAAGGAGGATCTGTAACGTGGTTGATACTGACTTGGCAGACCAGCTGCAGCCGCTCTCACACCGGCGTGATGTAGCTTCCCTGTGCCTCTTCTACAAGTACTTTCATGGCTTCTGCTCCGATGAGCTTAGATCACTGGTGCCGCCTAAGCACGAATTTACACGAGATACTAGATTAGCAACTAGGTCCCACCCTTTTACAGTTAAACAAATAAGATGTAACCGTAAATTCTACTCCAACAGCTTCTTTTCTCGCGCTCCCCGCCTGTGGAACTCCCTTCCACAAGTCTGCTTTCCCGACAGTTACAATCGCCAGGTGTTTAAATGTAGGGTCAATGGACACCTCCTATCACACTAACTCCCAACTATTCTCACAACACTCTCATCTACCCAACCCTCATTCTCGGTGTCCTCACCCGCCTATCGCCCACCCTCTGTTGTTTTCTGTATTTAACCAGCCTTTCTCCACTCTACGTAGCCCCCTGCACAGTAGTGGCGGTGACATGCCTTGCTCGGGGTGAAACGCTTATGAAAAAAAAAATAATAATAAGACGGATTGGGTTCTAAAATCTTGGTTGACAACCAGTCTACCACAGAAAGCAATCACAACCTACTAATTTACTAATATTTTACTCAGTCAGTCATGTATCTTTCGAAACATGATCGTCTAAAGCGTGTATTACGTATGGCATATAACTGGCCGACCTCCAGCGAGTGTCCGATTCTTAAAACTTTTTTCCTTCATTTTGTTTACTAGAATTTTCAACGGACACGTTTTGATTGTAAATATTTATAGCATATTCACTTCTATTGCCTCTTAACATTTTCCCCTTTTTATTTCATATTCCTTCGTACAACAAAATATCTGTATCTTCAAATGTTATCCCGTGTTTGAAAAAATATTTTAAACTTTCACTACTATACTGGAGGACCGATGTTTCTGTCCGTGTGGTTACACGTTTCTTTTATTCAAACGGTATTTTCCCGTTTGTAAATTATTTGATAAATATGTCATATTCTATAACAGAATGAAAAATATAATGAAAATATGAAAGTAATCCTATCCCAATAAAATTTTCCAGCTTGAACGTTGAAGCTCATATCAGACAAATACTTCAATGTATAATCAAATAGACAAAATTTACCGCATTAATCTCAAACAATTTAAAGCAAACAATTAATATATTAAAGAATCAGTAAATATTACTGTATATAAAAAACAAATATCTGTGAATACAAACATAAAACAAAAATCATAGAAGTGAAATAAAATACTCCATTATTTGCAGCTTTGAATGTTAATATCATCTCAGAGTTATATACCTGTTAAGTGTATTTTTACCAGTATTCCCTCTCAGTTCGGTATCTTTTCTATCTGGAAGAAATTCAGGCATGATTGGGTATAACAAACCAGCTACCACCAACCAACCATTACTTTTTTTATTTGGAGGATTGCTTACAATGACAATCACTTTGATGTTTTAGGTCAATAATATTTTGAAATCAGATAATTTAAAAGCAATTGTCTGAGGTAAAGTTTTAGACTTTGTTAGTACGAATTTTTACCCTTATAAATTTAAACTGCCATTCAGTATAAATTTTCTCTTCTACTTCTATTTTCACTAAAATTTTGAAACTGCTCACATGATAGGTTCGATGTATTATTAACATCCGTCTATAAAATTACAAACTTAAGAAAGCATCACATTCGCTTATACGACTCAGAATTATATTTGTTTTTTTTATATAAAAATGCATAATATGTTGTCACTATAGTAATTTCAAATAAATCAGGAAAAAAGAAAAAAGTTGTTTTTCCGCTTATACCAGAATTTGCAAATCAGTAGACTAATGAATTATAGTCACTGCAAATTCCCATAGCTTAAATTTGCCCGCATGGGTTTCAAACGAATTTTTTTTTCAATGGAGAATTTCATAGAGTCATCATCTCTACAACGTTATATAACCTAGTGTCTGCTGCTATTTAACCCATTGATGTGGGAGATAAGGCATGTAGCAATAGATTCCTCAACAGCTTTTGCATAAATAAATGTGACTATCTTGGTTACAACCCAAAACCTGTTCTCCGGTTTGTCAATCCGAAACGAAACCTGCACATACAAAGATTTCAGATATCATTTGTTTTAGTTTTCAACCAAGTGTCTGATCAAGTCTTCGGCACTCATGACTTTTCTCATTTACCTTTTCAATATATTAACTGCAAATTGACAAGCATAATTATGAAATGAGTGTTATTTGGAAAAAAACATTGTGTGGATTTCTGTTGCCCCCTCAATGATTTAGAAATCATAAAATTAGAATCATGCTATCCTCTATATTTTGATGAAGACAATATATTTATATATATATTGTCACGCTTATAGAAAGAGAAAGAGATATTGTGAGGTAGCTTCAGTTGGGTTCTTTAAGAGACATTCAAATTACAACCAGTCATTTAATTTGACTACCATTTAGGCAAACACATGTCACATGAATTCACATTAACAGGGCCTTATTTCATGTTTTTGCAATATTTATATCCTCGAGTAGTTAAGAATATAGTTATATATCCTTCCAAATACAATAAAGTCTGTTATATATATATATCGTTCGAAATTAAAAAAAAAACTTTAGAAACTATCAGAAAACCGTTAGAAAATTATTGTATAATTCGAATTCTGAAAAGAAAAGAAATCATAAAAACACTTTAATAATTTTTTTAGAAACTTCATAATAATACCTACCCTTTCATTCTTATAACGATATCTATCTCTCTCTCTCTCTCTCTCTCTATATATATATATATATATATATATATATATATATATATATAGTCATGAATTATTTGTATATTGCGACACGGAAATTTCTATGTTTCTAGATAGAGTCTCTCATCAGGCAATGATTGATATTGGTTGACCAGACTATTTACACTTAAATAATAAAATCTTTGGTTTGCTGTGTATGTATGTTGGAAGATATAATATGTACATATGTATTTATTTTAACTAATCGGATCGAACATTCATTTTAGTATCTAGTCCCAAAGAATATATAAGAAATACATTTTAAAAGTAACAGACAAATATAAAAAAATAGATTTCCACGATGTAACCTTAGATCTAGAGAAGAACATACACCAACCATAGAAAAAACAAATACCAATCCTTTATAAATCCCCATCCATCTGTTATCAAACATGTACTCTCATCAATAGAATACAGAATTAGTAGAAATTTAGCTAATGAAGAAGTATTTAATAAGCATAGCAATTTTTATAAGACTGCTTAAAAATAATATTAAACATGTACAAATAAATCCCTGAAGAAAAAAATAGAAATAGAAATATTATCTTGTACACACCGCCTTTCAACCAGATGACTAGTAGTAAATTGGGGAAAAATTCCCCGCGTCAATTGGGAAACGCGTTCCAGGAAAAATTCACTAAGTATGATCTTGAATAAAAACACTATTAGATTAAGTTACAGCTGTATGAACACTCAAGAAAAAAGAATAAGAATCACAATAATAATATTTTAGAAAACATTATCAAAATTAATAAAAACAACCGGATAACAGAAAATGCCTATTTATATATATATAATTTTCTCCTATAAGGCTTAAGGCTTATTTACTATGAAGAAACAACAACCTCACAAATTTTGCCGTCAGTTTTGACGATAGGTTGACACTTGTTTTCAATAGTATTATTGCGAAATGTATTACCACAAATGTTAAACTCCTCTTCCTGATTCTGTTTATGATTAAGACATAAGTTACATTACCAGCACACATTTAAGCGTAAAGATAATCTTTAATGAAGCAAAATGTATGTCCCAATGTCTTCCCTCCACACATGCATTACATGTCCCATATTATCTATATGCAGAATTATTTTGATGTAAACTGCAATAAAGTAGAAGCCGATGTGATAATTATAGGTTCAGAGAATAAGATTCTTCACATGGCGTTCGTTTGTGTATGGATATCAAATATTCACAAGGGACCAAAATTTTATACACTCTGCTCTGAATTGGTTCTTACAATTCCAAGAGCTAAGTCTAGAATTGAGAAACAGGAAGATTTTATTGGAAAAAAAGAAGAGAGTACTTGATTTTTATTTCAAGTCTGTTCTTCAATATGGCTGCAAATTCTGGACGATCTCATCAAAGATGAAAGAAAGACTTGAAGCATCGGAAATACGGTTATACCGAAGGATGCTGGAGCGAACATGTTAGCAACATTGAAGTTTTGGAGAAGATATGGACGAAAAGAAAATTTATACTTAACAACAGGAAATGACATATGAAGTGTCTGAGACATGTAATGATGAAAGAGTGTTTGAAGAATCTGATACTGACATAAAAGAAAGAGAAAAAGAAAAACAGGGAAAAACAGCGTGTAACATACTTGATGGGCTTGAGCAAATGGATGGCAGAGCAGGATTTGTGAATAATAACATGCGAATGTTTGTTAAGAGCTACAAGGAATAGGGAGAGGTAGAACGCCATTATTAACTACGTCCTGAAGGGCCACTGCTCATAGAAAGATATTTAGCTGCAATGTTTGTTAAGTGCTACAAGGGATAAGATGTGGAAAGCTATTATTGACTAACTCCTGAAGGGTCACGGCACATAGAAAGATAATAAGATATTTACCTGCGAGAGAATAACAAGCCGTTTTTCTCGCTCTTTTGCGTTGTGTTGTAGTGGATATCGGCACGTAACGAGAAATCTGTGAGCCGAGTTCGAATTCCAGTTAAATTCGTTGCATTCACATCAGCGCAAATACTTTTGGAAAAGTTAGGAATCTGTCGATTGTTCTTCCAGCTAAGGGTTAAATAGTAGAATAGATTGAGTTCTATAGCCTTGGTTAGCAACCAATCTTCGGCAGAAGGTAATGGCAACCTACTGCGTGAAAATCTTCTGCACTATCTTTCGAGAGATGATCGTCCAATTGTATATCATGTATGGTACCTACTCACATTGTTTTCCTGATTTTTACCAACAACAAAAACAAAGAAACAAATAAGATGCGAGCTACGAACTGGAGATGTATAAATTAAGCATGTAAATAATCTAAATATATATATGAAATTTCAAACAGATGACATAAAATCTGACGACGAAATGAAAGAGGTAACAAAAGTTTTCTTCCAAAAATGAAGCAAAATATCGTGAAAAAAGAATTTCTACAAAAACCAAAACATTTTGCTAGACGGCTATGTAATATCAGTTTTATATATATATATATATATATATATATATATATAGGTGTGTGTGTGTGTGTGTGGTGTGTGTGTGTGTGTTCGTGTGTGTGTGTGCGTGTGTGTGTGTGTGTGTTCGTGTGTGTGTGTGTGTGTGCCATGTCTTTTCCAAACGATGATTCTTAAACATTTAGTCTTCTTTGTATTAACAAATGTATTCATCTCTTCTGAACACTGTTCTACAAACAATTTACACTAAATCGCTTCGCAGGTTTTGAATTATTTATTTCTGTCGCATTTGCTTGCCTTCTGTTTAAAGCTTAAAAAATTAATTATTTCCTCATTAGATCTCCCGAGAAAGTTTAACTGCCTTTTTACTGAAATTAGTATCCTTTTCCATGTGCCCTGTCCATTCAGGACGTAGGCGATCATGGCTTTCGACGCTCTTAGTATGCTTTCTCCTGTTATACCTCGCAACCACCGTTCCGTCATCTACCTGATCAGGCTCTTCAAATATGTTATCCGCTGCTTTTCCTCTACCTCTTTTTCCTTTTATCTGACATGTCTGTATCAGATTCTACAAGCCCTCCTTCCTCATTGCATGTCACAGGAATTTCAGTTGTCTCTTCCTGATACTCACTATTAATTTTCTTTTAGTTGCCATTCTTTCCAAAACCTCATCGTTGCTCATATCCTCGGTCCATTATTACAGCATCCTTCTGTAGAACCACAATTCAGCTGCTTCAAGTTTTTTCCTCCTCTTTGATGATATTGTCCAGCATTCACTGCCGTTTTGAAGAACTGATATCACATAGCAATCTACCACTCTCTTCTTTGTTTCTAGTAAAATTTTCCTCTGTCTTAGTACTTTACTCAGCTTCTGGAACGCGTCCTTTGCCATGCCGATTCGCCTTCGGATCTCTGTGTCTCACTTTCCATCTCTTGCTAGAACACTTCCTAGCTATTAAATTTTTGTATTTGCTTGAATCTTGTACCCCACACCTGTATTTGTCATTTTGGTTTGCTCTTTTTGCTGCTGACCATGCATTCAGTTTTCTTACAGTTTATTTGTTGTCCTTTTTGGCACTCGCCAAAACTAACTTCTGTAGCAGTTCTTATAGTTTCTTTCCAGGTCTGCAATCAGCACTGTGTCATCTGCATACCGTATTTTGTTAAAATTGTGGCCTCTAATAAAAAATCCTTGCCTAGCATCTCGATCCCTCAAAATATTCTCGCTGTACAAGTTCACCAGTTGTTTTATGCCTTTTTTTGTCTTTGTAAATATGTTGAAATCGTTACCTGCCATACAGATTATTTACTACTGAGATATACTTCCCAAAAATGAGGAGGATACCGAGCATCTCTATCAATTCTTTGTGTCGTATTTTGTCGAATGCCTTTGCATAATCCATAAACATAAATACAAGTTCTTCTTCATTTGTATTGCTTTTCGAAGAGCATCCTAATCATAAGTATAAAGTTCCTTGTCCCAGTGTATTTGACGAACCCTCAACAAAGAAAGTATTACCTTACAGGACGCTTAACAGCTGTGGACAACTAGAGAATGTCAAGCAAGACAGGGACAGACTGAAAATAAATATTCTGGGCATATGCGAAACTAGATGTCCTAACAAGACCTCAGGAGTGACGCCAACAGGATAATTTATGCAGGAAGCAAAAACAACGAAAAAGTAATCGGCTTGATACTACACTAACAAATGAAGAAATACGCTCGTGGATACTGCCAGTTTTAAGAAAAAACTGCGGAATTGGCCATGTTCCAGTCATCTGCAAAATAAGGATAAAACTTCGGAGAATAAAGAAGCCTAGCACAGAACCAAGACTGAATACACTAACAGCGTGAGAAAAGTAATATGAAGAACAAATTGGAAAATGACATTCGAAATGGGACTCACTAAAGGAAGCGATGGTGACATCAGCAAACAATATTTCCCCAAAGGAAATCAGACGCAGAAGAAAAAACGAGTGGATGAAAAGATACTCCAGATTATGCAAAGGAATGAAAAATAACGCCAAGACATGGAAGGGAATACAGGAAACTACACAGGGATATAAATGCAGACAGGCTCAAGAGGAATGGCTCAACAACAAATGCGCAGAGGTAGAGAGACTTAGCAGGACGAATAAAGCAGAGATGCATAAAGAGATAAGAGAACTGACAAGACAAAATATCTACAGGATGCATAAAATCCAAGGATGGAAACTATAATATTGGAGAAAGAGGAAATACTCCAGCGATGTGAAGAGTATATAAAGTGTCTTTTCCACGATAGGAGAGAGCAACCGAAATTCGTATGAATTTCTTTTTGCTTCTGTTTCCTCTAGAATTTCGTAACTGCTCACATGACCGGATTGAAATATTATCAGTATTCTTCTGTAAAATGATAATTCTGTTAAGTTAAAGATAATTAATTATTTTTTCTGTTGTGTTGTATTTACATTTTTCGCATTGTTGTGGATAACTTCGTAGCCATATTCATGAAGTTTCTATGGTGCGGCCTTTTTTACCTGCTTGTAATTTTTTAACTCTTTATTTCAGAGTAAATATTTTCCCAGGTTCCATGCCACTTTTGAATATCTCTGTATCAGTTATTTCCCTTTAACTCCACTCTCCAACGTTTCGTTCACAACATTGCAAGGTAAATAGTATAAATATTAGGATATTTTTTAAGCATTCACTGCCATATGGCTAGTTAACTACATAACAGTCAACTACTTATACTTGGCTTTCCTTTTAGAAGGAATATTTCTCTATCAAAATGCACCTTCAGTTTTCCGTATCACATTTCTATTTTCCGTTAAAACTCTTGACAATTATTTTAATTATTTTACATGTTCAATTAATAATTTGCATGTTGGAATATTCCTTTTCTTTCCAACCATGCATTCAATCTATGTACAATTTTTTTTCGCATTCCTTCACTACCTGCTAGACGAATTATTGTTATTTTCTTTGGATCTCTAGTATCAACAATTATTAATCTACAAATATTACGGCGGCGAATAAAGGAACAAGTATGATCTTTAACACCTTCAGAAACGTCTCACAGTAAAGACTGAATATGTTAGGTGAGAAAGTATGACTTCAACTCAAACAACTTTTAATTTTGTATATTTATTAAGATTATTTTTCTAACAGCATACTGCCGTATTATTGACAAATGAGTTTGAGTATTATTCTTACATCATTCCCAAGTATACAAAGTTTAATTGGTTGCTCCATATTTTCATTGTGACTTCATGCTTTGCCATTATTATTTTTTTTAATCATTTCACCCCGAGCAAGGCGGAAACGTCACTGATGTGCAGGGGGTTACATAAATGTAAAAAGATTAATTAGAAAAGAGTGATGAGTACAAGCTAGTTAGAAAGGAACAATAGAAAGCTGGGAAAGAAGGTGCGATGACAGATACATAGGTGGAGAGAAAGGGAAGGTTATACAGTGGAGGGGAGAGAGCTAGAGGCCAGTGGTTAGTAGATGAGTATTGACTTTGCATTTAAATTTCTGGAAGTTGTAGCCGTCAGGAAAGCAAGAATACGGGAGTGAGTTTCAAAGGCGGGAAGTGCGAGAGAGGAAGCTGCAGGAGTAGAACTGTCGTCTGCATTTGGCTAACCTGACTGTGAATGGATGGGACCCAGTTGCCAGTCTGGTTGCACGGGTAAACACCTGTTGAGGAGGCATCAGTGACTTAAGCTCATCCGAGCAGAAGCCATGAAAGTATTTATAGAAGAGACAGAGGGAGGCCACATCTCGACGATGGGGAAGTGGCTTCAGTCGAGTCGCCAGATCAGTACCTATCACATTACAGACTCTCCTTTGGAGCTTGTCAAGAACACTGAGGAGAACGGCAGGGGCACCTGACCATAATGAAACATTGATATACAACCTTTTGTTTTCTTATATCAGCCTGAATATTAACATCGATTTCGTCGAACCAGTGTTTTTAAAGATTCCACATTGTTATCTTCTGCCGAGAGCGCTATGTATCAGAATTAGGATTACGGATTTTGATATATATGACAATAGGCTGATTATTTGATGGATTTCACCTTCGTTTGAACATTGCTTCCTAATCAATGCTATAAAAAAGTACTTATTACGGTTTGTGAGGAACATAGAATCACTTCTTAATTAATGTTGTTCCAAGATCCACCCTGACCCGGAGTGTTATGGTCAAAGTTATGGGCAAATATTTAATCCTCGAACTAGGGTCGAAAACACTATGAAAGTATAAAAATAATCTTATACAGAAATATCTACATAAAAATATACTTATATAGAAGTATATGCAGTTTTGAAGAAAAAATCTTGCCAACAATACATTTTTGAAAAGGAAAATCATTAACATAACACATTTTGAAGGAAACAAAAACTATTGCCAGAATACATATGTGAAGGAAAACTATTACCAGCAATACATTTTTGAATACCGATTTCAAGTCAGTTGAAATGTTTACAACAAGAATGCATGGTTTCTTTCTCAGCTCGAGGATATCTTCACTGAATTGTTATTGAAGGAAAACGATTTTCTTTAGAACGATTAATAGTGTTCAGTTTTGGGGATGTTAGATTTACGAACACCTTTTCTTCAATAACTTCACGACAGATTGTGATTATTTTTCGATAGCAATCGCCAATTTCTTTTTATCAACTCTATCAGACTTACTATTAAAAGATGATTAAGTAGTTTTATTTTCAGCATAGATATTGATTCAGCAACTTAAGACATCATGAATTTATTTGCCCAAAATAAGTTCCATTGTGTCCAAGAATCAACAGAGGTGACAAACGCATTAATGCAAAATCATCAAGAAGAATGGGCGTTCACGGTATATTTCCTGAAGCAATTTGATGCGAAACGTTGAGTAAAACAGAGGAAACGTCCAGAACAATAATAAACATTCAACTTGTAGCGAAGACCCGCATTTTAATCTTTCTCAAGCGCCGTAAAAATATCTAAACAAGAGTACAATTTACGCATTTCTAATTTAAACATTGTCAAAATCTTTCAGCTATATCCTCAACTTATCTACTTTTTGGTACTTGAAACGGAAAACAAATTGTTTGTGTTAAAGAGGGTCATTTGATAAAATTTGTTTAACCAATTCGCATTTCATTATATACTGTACACAACTACGCTCCATATGTGATACCCGCGTGGGCGACCATGTCTTGACAAAACTTGATCAACTCGCAGATGACTTTTCCACAGTACGTTGACATTGCTTTCAACGGTAAACTGGTTGCTAACCAAAACTATAGAACGCAATCTGTTCTACTATTCAACCCATAGCTGAAGGGAAAAATGATGCATTAATAACGCTCCCAAGATTATTTGCACTTAATTAAATGCAACGAATTAGTAAAGGCTCCTCTATTTCTCCTTCCGGGACGATATATACTACACCACAGTGCATATAGACCATACTAGTTTACCCCCAAAATGTTTTGAATTAATTAGTCCAGATTTCTCAATGACAAAAAAGATTTTCAACAATCTGGAAATATAGATGAAAAGAGAGTGTTGGTGATCCCACGAGCAACATAAAGCTTAAGTTATGAGCTTAGCGTTTACTGATAATTTCATATTAGCTGATAAATTTTCGGGTACGATTATTTGTATATTTAATGGTCTATTCATTTTTTAAGTGAAGATCTTGCTGAATTTTTAACACTTATAAGAAGGATGTGCGTTGTGGTACAGTGGATATCGACTCGGAACGACAAATCGAGTAGCCGAGTTCGAATTCCAGTTGAATACCTTGTATTCACTTACGCTCAATTATCCTTGGGAAAGGTATTAATCCGTCTTTTCCCTCTAGTTATGGGTTAAATAATAGGACAGATTGGGTTCTATAGCATTGGTCGGCAACCAGTCTACTGCAGAAAGCAATGGTAACCTACTGCGGAATAATCTTCTGCCCAGTCAGTCATGTCTCTTTCAAGATATGATCGCCCAAAGCGTGTATCATGTATGGCACTCAACTAACTGATGAGAAATTAAAATTGTTGTTAAGTTATTTGTTTGATAACAATGACGCAGATATAAGGAAAAACTAATAACGGTGTCCACAAATAAAATGAATTATTTTAAAGAAAATGCTGCGTATTCTATAGCTCAATACGCTCTGTGCTTTTTAATGCTGTCAGAGAACATGTAACCAATGTCACCATTAAACATGTATTCAAATGGCCAGATAATGAATATGACCATTATCTTGTCCAAATTGTTGGAACCATCCTGAAAATCAATGATAATGAAATAACAGTTCCATTTTCAACAATATTCGACGTGATCGAAAAATTTTGGAGAAAATTAAATATCCAATATCATCAGCATCTCGTTGAAAACAAACTTGTAAAAGACATCTAAATCTCCAAGGTAAGATCTTTTTTCAACACCTTCTACGGGATATACCATTTCCACGAAAACTCACAGATATATTTTATAAACAGCACCGCTTTCTATCTTGAGTTTTGTTTCAAGGTCGTACTGCATGGTGATTTTTCATCTTTCGCCTCTTTCTTCGGCATTTTAAATATTTGAGCTAAATAGCTAATGAGTATCTCATCCAAGGTTTAAGCTAAACTGTCGATTTCTTATCGAATATCTGTAAATATATCAGATGATGTGGTAGATCGTGCTACAGCACTGAAGCCTTAGAAAGCTCAAAAGCGACATTGTTTAAGACTGGATCAGTAATTCTAAATTGTTTAATTGGTGTGTGTTTACATTTCTTAAAACTTCTTATACAGTATGTTGATACTATTTTGGTATAGTGAAATAACTTTCAGTTGATCACTTATAAAATATTTTTATATTTGCCCACGATCATGCTTTTTAAAAACTTCGTTCTGTCCAAATTACTGTATTCCAAAATTATGTTAATCTCATTTTCCACAGCAATTATTAGTTTTGATACCATATATTGCGGGTGGAATGATTGTATTTGTATAGTACAAGGTTCGACAGAAAAGCTGATTATGTTACTCGGATGGCATCAAACAAAATAAGCACACTACTTTCTTTAGTAGTGGAGTTCGTGAATCACACTGGAGTTAGGTCCTTCTATCCTGTTAGCCCAAATAACAATCGATTGTACATATGACGCCATCAGCACTGCGACACTGAATCCAAATCAATGTTTCTCTTTTTAATATTTAGAAGAGATTATGTTCAGATTAGATCAAATCAGTATCGTGTGGTTGAGCAACCAGTTAAACAAACAATTATGTACAGCAACCATCAAAACCAAGGACTTGAGTGCTAAAGAATCTTTCTGATAAAAGAAAACCCTTTCGTCTGTTTTCCAATAAGTTTTTGCATCATAGCCTTTCATAACGACTGCACTAAATTGACATATTAGTCTTCATCGATTGTATGACCTTTTGAAGATAGTCTTTTACTTCCCTCCAAAACTGAAGCTATCACTTTCCTTCTAAGTGAAGTAAGTAATACCTTTTTTACAGCAGGTTAGGTTAGATTTCATTGCATGTATTGTCTCCTTTCCTCTGGCTTAATGTAATTAAAGTGTCCCTGCGTTATAAAGCCTCAAACATTTACATGAAAAAAACAATGCAGTTATTAATAATGAGAGTTGAAATTAATGCGTGCAATATTTAACCACTGAAATATTATTGTCTTATTAACAGCCTATGAAGATTTCCGACCACCTACAATGTTATAAAATTTGAATATTTTACATAGTCTTCGTTATTATATTCTTTACTGAAGAATCGTCTAACTATTTCAGCAAGTGACGATTCTCTACATCATTTTTTTAACCATTCTTATACGTTCCATTTCACTTTAAATTTGGATTATCATGGATCTACACATCTATTCTTATCCTTTGTAACCCTTATTATTATTGGTATATTTGCTATATATTCAATATCTATTCTGACAAATATTTATACAAATTTGTTTTGAGGTTATGCTCTGATTTACTCCGTCCCCCTTTCTTTCAATATGATCAGTAAGTATTCATTTATATAAGTAATATTTCCTCAGTATAAGCCATAATTATCAACTTCTATATTTTATTATAAGTGACATTTCGATTATTGTTTTGCTAAAACTTCATCTTTACTCACATGTCCAGTTCATTTTATTCTCAGTAGCTGTCAGTAGAAATGTATGTATTTGCATGATTGAAATATTGATCTTTTTATTCTACTGTCAGGATATTACTACATAACATTTATTTATGTGTGTTTATGTGTAGATGTGTATGAATATAAACTGATGTGCGTGCATGTATTTCATTTTTGTCGAAAACAATAGCGAACATGATTAAATTCAGATAGATGTTATATATTTTTACATGCAAACTGTATATATTTGAAAATGTATACATATTTATACATGTATATATATATATATATATATATATATATATATATATATGCATCATCTAAATAACAACCTAGTATTTATATTATTTCCATTAATATTCTAATTCTAATTCAAGCACTTCATTCGAAAGTCTGCTAGATTTAAATGCCATTCTATCCGTACACAACTGCCAGCAATTTGGCCTCACGTAACCTTCCACATCACTGTATATATATATATATATATATATATATATATATATATATAGAGAGAGAGAGAGAGAGAGAGAGAGAGAGAGAGAGAGAGAGAGGGGGAGAGAGGGGGCAGGAGAGAGAGTGAGAGAGAGAATGAGTGAAAGTGAGCATCATTTAATGAAAGTGATTATTTTCAATATTAGATGAATGCTTAACTGTATCATTATCATTATGAAAAATAATCCAAGGTTATAAATTCACAAATAAAAACTTGAAGAATCTAATGTATTTGCCGATCATCTTCGCAAAAAACAAAGGTAATTGGAAAGTAATCATTAGAACCATCAATGAAATGGAATTGATATTGAGAAATTTATAAGAATGGTAAAAGAAAATTGCTAAACAGCAAGTCAAAGACTAAATTGAGTTAACGAAACAGGTAATTGTCAGAACCTTCAAATAATAATAGTACCAATAATAATAGTACCAATAATAATAATAATAATAAACATGAAGCTAAATAACTATCTGGAAGTTGAAACAGAAATAGCAAAACTATTTTCATCACTGGAAATACTGGATTAAAACCTCTTTGACAGAAGTTTAAGGAAATATATAAATACACCTGTAGTTCATTTGTAGTTAATTTGCCATACAAAAGGAAACTAAACAAATTAATTAAGTAATTACTCAGAAATTATTCATTAATTAAAAACTGTTAACACTACATAACTGGCTGCATTCCAGAAATCGAGTGCAGAGATTGTATTTTAAATAAACAAAACTTTATCGTCCTAATCAGCGTCGGGTTCCGAGCAGATTCTCCCATGGAGCCATTCTGAGTTTACACAATACAATCACCGTGTTCTCCTCTTTGGTCTATATGGCAAGCGCCTGAATATAGAGATCATTGTGATATTTTTCGATAAAATATTAATTGCCACGTATATATGTTTCCGGGGATGCGAAAATCTAGCAGTTACATACATTTAGATACCTGTGAAATATTCCAACAGAGTTGAGTAAATGCGAATGAATTAATAAAATTATGCTCAGCCCATTTTAAAAACAGAATTGTTCTTCTCTTTTCCAAATAAAAATTAAGAGTTCAGTCCAGCCTTCTATTTAACAACAGTAGGTGTGATGTAAAGAAAATTCATAAGGTTATTTGGTAAAAAGTTATCACAACAGCATTAACCAAAATGTTAACCTAGTGCTCATGTTAAGTAAATAATACACAAATTATAGAAAATTTTACACAGCCATGAACACAAAAATAAACAAAATATCAGAAATAAACATTTAGAACTGCAATGGAAAACATTAAATTATAAAAAATTTTCAGAAAACAAGTCATGTCATTTGAAATTTATCAATGCAAATATAGTTAAAGAAAAGAAAAAATAAATCTCTAGTTATTTGTTCATTTTCTATTATTTATCTCCGAACATGGAGACATATTAATGTAATGGATAGTAGTTTGGATTAAAGGATGGGAAATGAGTTCGAATATCAGTCGAATTATTTAAACTAACTCACGTGCGAATACGTTTGAGTTGTTTCTTAATCTATTAATGAATCTAATGTTTATTAATTTCTAACAATTTTGGTTAAATTACTACCAAAATACATGGAAAATGGTAAAATAATACTAGCACACATTAGCAGTAACGCAACTTGTTAATTAAGTTTACAAAAAAAATAAATAAAAAGAAGCAGCTTAAAACAATACGAATAGAATATTTAAAGAAAAGAAATGAAATGATGGGAAATGTAGACAAGCGAACAAATATCTGCTTTGCTGAACAAATAATAATAAATTACAACAAAATCAAATAAATGCAAAAGTATGATACACATACACACATATTTATATATGTATATAAATGGTTTTGAGTAGATGTTCTGGTAGATATAAACAATAATATACAAACTCATAATCAAAATATAGCCTTAAGTAGTCAAATATACCAACACGAAAACAATATGTCCAATCAATAAAAAGAGATCAATACGATAAAAAGAGGTTAATATAAATGACAAGAACAAACCAAATGAAAGAATAATTAACCTGACACCCAATCATGCCTAATTTAAAAAGGAATGGAAAAGCTAAATATTATAAATAAATATAAAGAACAAGACAAAAAATAACAATCGAAAATGAGACCACTCCCTCAAAATATGTAGAAAGCAAGGACACAAACGGAAGAAAGAACACTGATGAGTGATCACGTTATAATCGACATGAACTTGCTAAGTTAAAGTGAAAGACTCTTTGTACTAGAATATTAAGAGTGACTTAGGGCCCATAATCTTTAATCACCGTTTCACGTACGAGGAACGTAGTTAAACAATGAGCCTGGTCACTATATACGTGCCCGCATAAAGATTACCTGATGATGTGTATAATTTGCTGGTGATGTAATGCATAATGGCTCAGAATTGTTATTCAGAATGAGAGTTTCCAATACCCGTTCGATTCGTTATATTCACTTACGAGCAAATAAACTTGGGAAAAAGTATGAATCCTTCTTTTCTTGCTAGCGATTGGTTATTTAATACTTTTTGTATCACGGAATCGTTTTTATATCATTCAAACTCCTGATACAAAAATCTGCAACGCTTCATCTCTCTATTTTTCCTATATCTCTCTCCACGCACGCACACACACACACACACACACACACACACACACACACACACATCCGAGAGTCAAGCGTCTGACCATTATAGGCGCCATTATGATTCTGCTCGTAATGATTGCAAGAGCTTCATTAATGAGGCTAAATCTTTTTTTAGCTTATAGAACGAAGCAGCGTATAGCAGCCCGTATGTTCGACTCAAAGTCTACTGGTGGCTCTGTAAATCTTTATTAAATGACTTCAAGCCTTTAATCCGCACTATAAACAATAAATTTGAGGTCCTCATATCTTCTGCGTACAAGGCCAATTATTTGCTCGAAGATTCTCCACATATTTTACATTTGATTCTTCTGGAGTATTCGTATCCGACTTCCCACCTAGAACTGAGGCTCAAGTGAGTGACTTTTGCATTACCTCCTCGCTGGTTGACCAAATTTTACATCTTGACCCCCCTAAAGCGAGCGGAGGCAACGGAATTCCAATCATTGTTCTGAAGATATGTGCTCCTGAACTCTCCTCTGCACTCGCTAACCTTTACAACTACGTTCTCTCTAGTTCTTGAATTTCTCACTGCTGGAAATCCTCCTCTGTGGTTCCCGTATTTAATAATTCTGGAGTACATTCGGAAATCTCTAATTATTAATCTCTCGATATTTGGAAAAATCTTCCAGGCTCTTATCAATGCTGAATTGGTTATACATCTCACAGCCCAAGGTCACTTATCTGACAAATAGCATGGTTTCCGATTCATCGGGTCTACTGTTAATATGTTAATGACCATTACAGATTACATATATCAGACTCTCGGTAAAAACAGAAAAGCTCGATCTGTTGCACTAGATATCTCCAAAGCATTTGACAGAATCTGGCAGCTGGCCTTCTATGCATGCTACAGGGCAATGTAATAACTGGACGATTGTTTGATATAATCCAGTCGTTCCTCTCATATCGCGTAATGAAAGTAGTATTGAACAAACATGCCTCCAGATTCTATCATACGAATACGAGTGTCCTTGAAGGCTCTATTATAAATCCTACGCTTTTTCTGATCTTTATCAACGATCTCCCTGATGTAATCAGATCCCAAGTAGTAATCTTCGCTGACGACACTACATTTTACTCCCGCCTCGATAAGAAATCTGCTGGGGCTGTCAAAGCGAACCTTGCTGCCAGTTTTTAAAAGATTCTCCATTCTGTGGTTGACTGGATTAAGAAGTGACTTGTGAAATTTAATGCTTCCAAAACGAAGCTGATATCCTTAGACAATCGCTCCTAAAATCTCATCTGAATGAATCATCCTCGTCACCTTAAAAGAAAACATTGCACCTCCTCGGCGTAATTCTATCAGCCGACTTTCAGTGTAATGATTACATTCGATCCATAGCGGTTCACTGTGAATGGCCAGGAAGTTTTTCCCCGTTTGAATCCATCATGCTTATATATATATATATATATATATATATATATATATATATATATATATATATATATACCAACACTAAATATTACAGTGAGACACGGTACATGTACTAATTTCACGAGATGTGTCATTTTAATTTTTTAACAACCGTGTTGTAGTTAGTCAAAATATATTATTAATAATTCTAATCGCTTTATGGTGATAATTGGCAAGCTTACATTTATGTTAGCATTAAAAAAGTGACAAATATTTAAAATAATAAACAAATGTCGTAGGTGTTTGCAGCAAAATCGTAACTTCAGTATGAAGCTCTATTTTTAGAAAAAGCATATAACATACCTAACAAGCTTGTGGAAATGTGTGGCAAAAAAGGGTTTAGGAGAGATAGCGCAAAAAAAAAAAATTACTAAGAGTTACAAAAGTCAAGTAATCATCGAGAACGGTCTTCGAAGAAATATGATGCGTAAAAGAATTAGACTGATATATTTGACTAAATCATATCGATTTAAATAAAATTATTACATCTAATAAGCATTTGTAAATCTCTTGCTGTCCCACAAAAAACGAAATCAGTATTCATTCTAATACACGAAAATATACCTTTTTTTTTTTATAAGCGTTTCACCCCGAGCAAGGCATGTCACTGCCACTACTGTGCAGGGGGCTACGTAGAGTGGAGAAAGGCTGGTTAAATATAGGAAATAACAGAGGGTGGGTGATAGGCGGGTGAGGATACCGAGAATGAGGGTTGGGTAGATGAGAGTGTTGTGAGAATAGTTGGGAGTTAGTGTGATAGGAGGTGTCTATTGACCCTACATTTAAACACCTGGAGATTGTAACTGTCGGGAAAGCAGACTTGTGGAAGGGAGTTCCACAGGCGGGAAGCGCGAGAAAAGAAGCTGTTGGAGTAGAATTTACGGTTACATCTTATTTGTTTAACTGTAAAAGGGTGGGACCTAGTTGCTAATCTAGTATATTTCGAGTATTTGTACTTTCCATTTCAGAAAAATATCAGGCAACTTTTAACTTTAGCAAATAATAGTATAATTGGGACATTAATGTGATTATAGCTATTATCAATCACAAAATTCTCCTGCTATCCACCTGGGAGTGCTTGAAATTATCTAACGTCGAATCTCTAATGTGATCGATCTCGACTTGTCAGCCCGGATACAGTCACTTTCTCACCGGTGCAATGTAGCTTCCCTGCGTCTCTTCTACAAATACTTTCATGGCTTCTGCTCAGATGAACATAGCTCCCTAGTATCCCCTATACATGAATTTACTCGAGCCACAAAATTAGCAATTAGGCCCCACCCTTTTACTGTGAAACCAATAAATTGTAAACGCAAATTCTACTTCAGCAGCTTCTTTCCTACTTCCTGCCTGTGAAATTTTCTTCCGGTTACTTGCATTCCTGATTGCTACAATCTTCAGCTATAATTCAAAAGTAAAGTCAATAGTCATCTCTCATCTCACTAACTTATTTCCTCTCTCTCATACTCCTTTCTTCGTCCACTCCGCTCTCATCAGTATTCTCATCTTTCTCCTCTCCTCTTCCTGACACACCTTGTAATCTGTTACTCCTTCTCATAACTTACCTCCTATGTAACCCTCTGTTCAACAGTGGCAGTAAAATGTCTTTCTTGGGGCGACAACTTGACAAAAAAAAAGATAAAAACAAAACAAAAAAAAACGAATACTCTAGCCATGTTCTAAAATATCTTTGCTGCTCTCATTCATGGGGCCAAATCAAGTGTGATATATCAAACCTGTTAGCTAAATATAACCACTTATTTAGATCATCATAGGAAAAGGCTTTTGAGGGAGTAAAGTCTGGTGGTCTTGGCAAAGATCAGAATTACATAATATTTTGGGCTGGCGTTAAAGATTGTTTAACAAAAATGGTAATAAATGACAGAAAAAACATCGCTTGATTAATATGTATTCAACAACAGCTAGTATTATGAGTACGAGTAACTGAAAGTCAACATTATCACATAATGAAGACGTTCACTGTCCACAAAACTTCATATAGTAGTTTAGTTTGGAAACATATTTCAATACTTGAAAGAGAGATAACATTTACTGCAGTTGAGAGATGAATATATTTTATATTTCAACACAATGTAGTAGCGGCTAGTCAATCAATGTATGCCGAATGTTACATCGTATGGAAACGGCAAAAATTATCACAGTAGATTCATTAAGAGAGAGAAAGATAGAGAGAAAGGGAAAAAGAGAGGGCTCCAGTAGAAGAGAGTGAGATAGAGAAAATGACTGTTTATGAGCTTAAAAACTATTTGTTTCATATTCAGAATAAAAATACTTTGTTTATTACGGTGATATCGTCAAAATTGAGCAGCAAAACGTTTTCATCACGAATGCATTACCTACATTAAACCAAGAGAAAATTGACGCGTTTGAAACCTGAAAGATGATAGTGAATATCATTGGAATAATTCATCTGACGTGGCAATAATCACTGCTGCAAGAGCGTCGGATTACTAGCCAGTCCATTCATCAATCGATATAACTTTCAATCTTTTAATCTATCGATTAATCACGGAATAAACGTCAAGTAAAATTAAGACCATATCCTGCAAATTTGTTTCCACTTATGTAACTGAATAAACCAAGAGCATTTAAAAATAGACGGCTAATAAGAAGTAGCCTCTTATCTGATATTCTGAGATGGAATCCAGAATATACTCATTATTCGATCTGAGTTTGCATAATTATTAATTTTCCTAATACGTATAACTCTCTGTTGATTATATAGGCGTAAATTTGTGGTAGCGTGAGACCGAAAGTATTAGATCGAACATACTATTCAATTGTAATTGTTCTTGCGAGACAACTTTGCTTACCATTACACAAGGTGTTAGTACTCAACGTATCACTCTATGCAACAACCAGAGTGTTTTAGTACAGGCATTCTTTTTTATAAGCTGACATTTTCTTTCAGGACTCGTGTGATCGTGGACATCCACTTACTTTTATATTTTCTCCCTCTTAAAAATTTTAGTTTGTATCGCTCTCAAACACTTTATCCACTTTCGTAAGCCAATCAAGAGTGTCACGCCTTGCTTTCACCTGCATTTTCCCCTCTATACGATATAAGTTTCCCTAAATCTTCATTATGGGTCTCAGAATCTCCAGCTGTGTCGTTCTGATGCTAAGTATATGTTTCTTTTTTATCCTTTTCAAAACGTTTCATTACTCACTGTTCTGTCCAGGTTATCCTCAGCATCCTTCTGTATAAACACATTTCTACTTAACAGTCTCTTTTTTTATACAGAAGTGATTCGCTCTAATCTAGGAAAACAGGCATGTTATAAGATTCTAATATTCTTTCCTTTGTTTCCAACGAAATGCTCATGTCTCTCGGTATTTATAAGGATAATGGCTAGCCATTTGTATTCGATGATATCCCTCTACCAGGATGGCTAGCTAATCCCCATGGCAGACACGTGCTCAGGCACACTTGTGCTTGTGCACCACCCTCAGAGCCCACCTGTAGCGTATCTCACGACTCTCCTGAGCAGACCTTAGATACAACTTCTGGGAGAGAGCGCATTTTCCAGCGTGAACAATAGACACGAGGCCAGGATGCTTAAACTCTCGGTCACGATGACAACCACCGACGACTCGTCAAAGGAAGCTGTATACCCAATTCCACTCACAACGATTGGGTGTAACCGTGGTATAGTTTTCAGACTTTCCAGATGTGCCGCCTTCAGACCGATACAATCATTAAGTCACAAATCGACCATAGAGTGATTCAAACCCAGACTTCATGGTCAGAAAGCAAAAGTTCTAATCACTCAGGTAAGCGGTCATGTATATATATATATATATATATATATATATATATATATATATATATTCCCAAGATAAATTACATAACGAGTTGAAGTTCGTCTTCAGTAAAACAATTATTTTGTTATACATTTTATCATGTATTTACATATTGCTTTTTTTTTTCTACTTGCCTTTTATAACAGCTTTATTCAAACTGTCAATTTACAGCAATCCGTAGACAATATGGATCCAAAGTAAAATATAAGACATCGGTGAGATACGAATGTAAGTTCCATTAACAGCTAAGCTCCGAAAAAGCCGCAATTTTAAACCAGTTACATTATCGGTAGAGAGCCAAATGTAAGTACATACTCTTTAGAAATAATTATGTTTTGAAATATTTTGACTAATAAAAACAAAATAATTGTAAAGATATTACACAAATAGCATATAAACAAGAAGTCCTCGGTAGCAATCAAGTTATACCATGAAGTTTTATATATAAATAGTTTTTTTACAACGCTGAAATTTCTTCTGTTAGCAATTAAAACAGGTTATTTTTCTATTCAGTTCATTTGATGAAAATTGGTTCCTGTTATTTATGTTCCCTGTCCCTGCTGGCAGTATGCAATGACGTTTATTTAAAAATTCCTTTCCTTTGTTGGCCTTAATAAGTGTACTTTTGTTTTAAACCATGTTCTACCACCAATTTCTTCTTCTTTTATGTGCCTTGTCCCTTCAGGACGTAGACGATCATGACTTTCCACGTTTCACTATACCTGGTGTCTCTTAGCACGCCTTCTCATGTTACAGGACGCAATCCCCGTTCCATCATCCACCTGATTCGTTCCTTCAAATATGTTATCCCCTGCTTTTCACTGTCTTTTTTACCCTATGCTCAGTATTACTTTCGTTTCATTTCCATCATTTCCAAAATTTTATCATTGTTCAGACGCTCGACCAATGATATGCGCAGAATCCTTGTGTAGAACCCTATTTCAGTTGCTTCAAGTCTATCCTTCATCTTTGATGATATTGTCAAGCATTCACTGCCATTATGAAGAACTGACATCACATAGCAATCCAGTACTCACTTCTTTGGCTCTAGCGAAATTGTCCGGTTTCTTAAAATTTTACTCTGCAAATTAAGCATTTACTCTTTCATTTTGCCTTTAATCTCTCCAGTGGGAATCGGATTTTCGAAGTCTTTCTTCCTCATTAAGTGCCTCCGAAATTACAGCTGTCTCTTCAAAATGATGTGCATATGTTTATTTTCTGTCGTTTTTGCTTACATGTTCCGTCCATTGTATCCTCAGTATCTTTGTAATCTAAGCATATTTCTGTTGTTCCAATTTCTTCTTTATCTTTGAGAAAACAACCAGCATATTCCGACATATAGAAGGACACCTTACGTAACAGTTTATTACTATCTTTTTTTGTTTTTAACGAAGTCCGTTAATAATCTTCTTAGCTTACAGAATGCAGCTTTGGCTATACGACAACATATAAAACTAAATATTAAAAATCAAAATAAAAAATAATAATGATTTGTCATGCACTCGTGTGGTTGTAGGCCTGCTGCGGAGGGCAAACACTCACTGGCTCGTACATATGCATCGTTTGCTTAATTATGTTCGAATCGCTGTGAATAAACTCAGAATTCAATCGGTGTTATAACAGCTTTGTCTGTCTTATTTACTTTTCATAAGCTGGTGCCTCATAGAATGAGAAAGAAAGTGTTGACCCTTACGACGTACCCATATCATTTCAGAAGAATAAAATACAAAACAACGAGAAAAGTTCTTTTTCCTCCTTGAATAAACCCAAAATAATGATTTGGTTTGATTTACAGCCCTTCAACCTTAGGTATGTTAATGCCGACAATATTCTACAACGGATTTTTATAAATAAAATAGATTTTTTTGTAAAAAAAAAGTTCTGAAATTAGGTTTCGGTGACATATTTCCGTAAAGATCTTATTTTCAAGGAGTGTCAGATGTATTGCTGGTATATATATAATATCGGGGCAGCAGATAATTCTTTAGGTTTATATTATTAAATATAACAGACAATAAATGTTTATTATGTTTAAACATGAGCCGTTCTAAACATCGTATTTTGGCTTTAATTTCAAGTGAAAATAAAGTCAAACATTGTCCAAAATCTGGATATTTTTATTATGAAGCTTCTAAGCTTTCGGCTAACATGAGCCATCTTCTGAGTGGTTAGATGGACGCTAAGATAAAGACATTCATCATCAAAGATGATTTTATCTTATTTTGACATAAAACATTGCTATGCACCAATAAGAATCATCGAATAGTAAACACAGATCGTAAATTTTTAATGCCGTTCTATAACGTCATCTCGTGTGAGACAGAAATGTTAACAGAATCATGTGTCTAAATGCAATGTAGTGTGTTGTGACTAGATTAAATGTGTGATTTTTTTAAGTGTGGTTTGTTTGATTTAATGCAGATGGCCTCCAACATATATATATATATATATATATATATATATATATATATATATATATATATGTGTGTGTGTGTGTGTGTGTGTGTGTGTGTGTGTGTGTGTGTGTGTGTGTGTAATGATATACGCGTTAAAAAGTCTGCCTTCTTCCAGCGGACGCACTTTGCCCAGAGGTAAAATCGCCAATTGACGCCAATACGGTCGGGTGTCAATCCTGGGTTAAAAAGCAATCGGAGTCAAAACGTACTGATGAGCTGTGATACAGCGAAACAGATCTGTCTGCGGATGACTATGACTATATATATATATATATATATATTATATATATATATATATGTTCTATAAAAATATATTACTCGTAATATATATACTTAAAAACTATTGCTAGGTTCTTTCTATAAAAGTCTATGTTATTACTTACTTAATTTTTTGAACTCAGTTTGCACATAGAAGAAACTCTAACAAGTGCTGGAACTTCAGGTTAAGGTGGACGTAGAAACAACACCAACTAAAAGGTGTTTCCACGCTTCTCATAACATCCCAATCAGATGCCTTGTTGCCAGATTCAATTCATCGTTATAGCACCCAAAATATTAAATTTGTGTTAAGCAACAGAATGTCAGGATTAAAACCAGCCTATAAAATAATCTCTGATTGGTAAAATATTTGGTTATTTATTTGTGATTAACATTTGTGTGAAATCAAAACTGTTGCAGAAATGCTGATTAGCTTTGTCTCTTATAGTAGTGTTGATTGAATTAAAACAAAGATACGAGAAATACAAGATAACTAGAAACAATATTGAAAATTCTCGCAACAATTCTGGAAAATTGACCAATCTTAAAACTAATAAAACTCGACTATTCAAATCTGATGTATACTACGGTTAGATTATACAGAAAAATTAGTTTCCATGTTTTACTAGTATTTGTCTGTATTTCTGAGGTGAGGTAGTATTTATGGATTTTAAATCATTTAGTCTATTGTCCTGATTTTTCTTGCATTAGTAAGACGTTTCGGCCGTTCTACGCTCCAGCATGTGTCAGGTGCTAGAAATTTCGAACCGAAACTTTTATTACAATTACTGGGGTATATCATCTTTATTCCTTGCGTAAAGTTTCGATTAGAAGTCAGGAGTTATTTCCCTCTATACCTGCATGTTACTAGTTAACCACTGCTGTAGACTGGTATTGAACTCACAAATCTTTGGTTCAAGTCACAGTGACTAACCAAATGTATCCAAGTCGTACAATGACGAGGGCAATAATCCGAATATTTTAAATATTTTTACTTTTTAATACTTAAGCTAACCAGTTACAGCTTTTCTAAAACTTGTTCTTTTTTTTGTTTCTTTTTTACAAATCAATCGTTTTTTCAGGATCTAGGTGTTTATGTTTCACAGCAGTATTATTTATTTTTCTTTCTCTTTAAGTTACGATATATTATTTGGAAAATATATTAAGTATTTTCACTTTTAGTATTTGTGATTTTATAGTCAATCTTCCAGGCTGTATTTCACCTGAAGAATTCCAGTCAAATCTGTGATGCAACCAATACATATGTTATGAGAATAAATTGCTCTAGCCTTATCGTGTGTGTAATATACTGAAATGAAAGAAATAAACTATTCGACTATTCGATTTTTGGTCGGGTTATGTCCATAAATAAATTTTACAAAAAAAAAATTCTAAAGACGCCATTGAACCATCTTCTTCAAAATTATCATTAATTTTATAATGATTATTTAAGTGGCACCATATATTTTATATAGGTTTTTATATTTCTACTCTTGCACAGAAATGAAACTCGAGATTTGCTGTCTTGAATATAAATAAGGTATTTTTATGTCATATAAATGAGCTGTTGTTAACCACCACCTAATCCTGGAATATGAGGGGTTTTGAAGCGTAATTACATATTTACGATTTGAAAACAGATTTCAAACACACTCTTGTTAAGAGTGGTAAGCATGTTATAAGCGACGATTTTTATATTTTTTCAACAGATAAAAAATATTTTTTCTGAATTAAGCTTTTATGGCAGTAATATTAAATTATATTCCTCCATCACCAAAACAACACCTGATACTAACGTGATATTCTCTGTTGCGCATGTTACAGAAAATGCTGCATTATAGCCATATATGTCTACATTCAACGATTACACATGCCATAGATAAGTTAAATTTAGCGTATATTGTGCATCATTCCGAGAGACGAACTTGACGAAAGATGCTGAATATATATATATCTATCTGTATATATAGATAGATATATATACACAGTTTGAATATGTTGCATGCGACCTCCCCTGCCATCAAAACTGGTCGCATACGGCAGGTGGTCATTCACTAAAGACTCGTGACTTATCCTCACCACTATCGTATATTTCACTCTCCAGAATGTACATATTTTAGTATTTCACCATGTAATCTGGTAATAAATAAATGAGAACATAATATGGTCTAACTTTGAAAAAAATTATTCAACCTAATCATTTTATTGAACGTTAAAATGTATTTTCAACGGTTAAGGAAAGAAATAAAAATTATTTATTCACTCTGATGTAGACTTAAAATATCAGTTATTGCAGTTTGTGTGATTTGATTTTTTTTTTTTTTTTGTAATGTGACCAATTTGATTTTAATTGATGTTGGCACTTATTTATTTGGTTCATCATTTCTTTGTCTTCATGAACCAAATCTTTCAATTTTTTCCTTAGAAGTGAGTGATAGTAAAAGAGAATCTGCTATAATATACGGAAAAATAAACAGACATACAAGAAAAAAATGACAACGATCAGAGTAGTGAGAAACAGAGAGAGAAACAGAGAGAAAGAGAGATAGAGGGAGAGAGAAAGAGATAGAGAAACAGAGATAGAGAAAGAGACAGAAAAAGTGAGAGAGAACGAGAGAGAGTGAGAAAGAGAGAGAAAGTAAAACGATTTAGAAAACATAAAGATAATGATAGAGATAAACACTGAAAATTTATATTTCACATCGTTGTGATCTTCCCCTACGCCCGAATTTATCCAAGTTGATGCAGAAACCGACAAATCTCTTGAACTTGGTAAATCTTAGAAGTACATGTTAATACAAGACATCCGTCGCTTCACCACCGCCATTTCAACAAATAATAAAAACCTGACACTTCACTACAGTAATAAAAGAACGAGAAAATATTTCTGGCTTAGAAAATGAAGTAGATTATTAACTTAAATTCTCCTAATATAGAAGTTAGGACTGTCCTGCCAAAATGGATTTTTTTGCTAATGTGGTCGCTTGATCAGTGAATTTTAATCTTTTATGCTGGTCGGTGGTCGAGTTTTGTGAGAGGTCGCTCACTGGGGATCAATTAACTTTGGCAAATCTTCTGTGCATAGAAAAACGGTCGTTAATAACAAGTAGTCGCTGACAACGGGAATTGTATACACCTGGTTCCACTATATATATAATACAAAATATAGTTTGGATATATGCTGTATGTATGGATCAGTCGGTCAGTTAGTGGCATACGTGATATACGGTTGAGCGATTATATTTCAAAAGACATATTACTTACTGGTTAGAAGATTTTTCCCGAAGTAATTTGCCATTATATTTTGCAGGTAACTAGTTGCCAACTAAGGCTATAGAACCAATCTGTCTTGCTATTTGACTCATAATTGGTGGTAAGATACGGATTAATACCTTTCTTAAAGTATTTGTGCGTAAGTGAATGCAAGAAATTCAACTGGAATTCGAACTCATACCACCGAATTCTCGTTCCAAGTCGATAGCGTCTGCCTCACAACGCCCATATGTATGAATAATTGTGCTGAATGTTAGAGAAAGAGCGTATGTAAATATAAATATGGACATCAAAACCAAGAGAGATGACAATGTCTTTCATATTTGAACGCAAAGTTACAAATATAAGTGTCTTGTGTTGAGAAAAAGACGCTTATTTTTATAATATATACTGACACCACTGACGCAATAAAACGAGGTATTTTACTAAATTTTTTAATGATCTCCAAAATCACTTTAAAATTTCTAAAATTACAAAAAATACTTTGGTTTTCCCATTTATATAATGTACATTTTAAAGATAAAATTTGTATTAATCAATTTTCGGGTTTTTCACATAAAGCTATGATCTTTTTTCGGTAAATTATAGAAATGCTTAGTGTAAACGGAGAAAAAAGAAAGAGAGACAGATAGACATATATATATATATATATATATATATATATATATATTGAGAGAGAGAGAGAGAGAGAGAGAGAGAGAGAGAGAGAATCCTATGGGAAAATTATCGCCGTTCATATTTTTATTAATTTCATCCATGAGCCTTGTATCTTTTATTTTGTCTTCTACACACAATAGTGCAATCAGGTTTGTACAGCCTATGAGAAAATGACGCCATTGAAACCTCGAGAAATTTACAAACGGCATGCTGTACTCTTTAACATTCGCGCAGAAAGTGCCAATAAATTCCTTTCAGAGAACTGGGTATAAATCTGAGGACAGTTCAAACGATTAGGAATCTGTTGGATAAATGTAATTGTGATTACAAACGTAAAGCAGCATGGAAAACTTAGAACTTAGTCTGATAGTTATGATCAGAAAAAATTTCTCAAATGTTTACTTAGGCTATATTACTCAACACGGAGACCTACATCAAGTGCTTTGAGATGGTAATGCAGACCTGTGTCAAAAGAGGGACGGCTGTGAGGCATTATGTATTGCAACAGAAATCTGCACTATGCTACACAAGCAAGGAAAACCATTTATGACTGTAAAACAATTTATGCGATCATACAATCTATATACCTGATCACCTACCGCATCAGACAGCAACCCACTTGATTATTATGTGTTGGGCACAGTTGAGCGAGAGACAAAAAAACTTTAAAACCAAGCATGAAATGAAGCAAGAGTTTTGGCAGCATTCACCAACATAAACAAAGAGACCATCTAGAAGATGGAGGGGATTCGAAGTCATCTAGAGGCCTTCGTTGAACTAATGGTTATTTTATTGAACAAGTTTACTTTTCCTTTTTTCAAAATACTTTTTGTGAAATTTTGGTAAATATCTCTGTTCATATGTGACTTAGACGACAATTTAATCCATATCGTTTTCTGTCTATATATATATATATATATATATATATATATACATACATATATATATATATATATATATATATTATCAGTAAATTCAGATAAAAATTAGTGGGGAAATAGCCATTTTTATTTCATTTTTAAGGCATGCATTCTTCGAACCCTTATAAAGAGAATATATATATATATATATATATATATATATATATATATATATATATATATAACGAAGATTAACGACATTGATTATAAATAATTGACAATTTGAAATTATTTGTTTCAACATTATTTTTGATCGATACTCGTATTTAAGTAAATATGCTGTTTATAATCTCACAGTATATAAATTTACTTCTACCGCCCTAATTATTTACGATAAATTGTTGTTGCGAAAATGTTCTGCATCACAGCTCATCACTACGGTGAAACAGCCGATTGCTTTTTATCCAAGAATGAAACCCGACTGAATTGGCGTCAGTCGGCGATTCTACTTCTGAGCTACGATTGCTCAGTAGATGGCGGTAGACTTTTTAGCGTGTATCTTATCATTATATACGCCGAATACCTGAGAGTGTTCTAATTCATTGCTGAATGAACGATGCCAGAGTAGCTACTGTTTTTCAAAGTCTACCATTCTTCCAGAGTGTTCCATTAGGGTGTGAGAGCGTAAATTGTCATCCGCAGGGAGATCTATTTCGCTGTATCACTGTTCATCAGTACCGTTAGTCAGTCGATTGCATTTTACCCAGGACTTAAACCCGACTGAATTGGCGTGGGTCGGCGATTCTACCTTTTTAGCATGTATATTATCATTATACACGCCCATATATATATATATATATATATATATATATATATATATATATATATATATATATATCAGCTGCCTGCTGTATATAAATTTTCCATTATGATTCTTTTACATGATATGTATAAAATATCACAATATTTTCAACTTTAACATTTTTTATTTCAATATTACTTCTGTTTTTTTTTCTTCATAAATTGCACTCCTGAATGAATTGAAGTATTTGGAACGATCAATTTATTGCGTTGATCCGACTAACCTATTTCTTGAACTAAGTCTGTCATTTACTGAATTACTCGTCAAACTTAGACAAGTCAAGAGTGGGATCAGTGACATATTTACAGCCAAATTTACTTGGCTCAACTCAGAGTTCAAAAAGCCGTTTAGAAATCAATATCCCGTATCAACTTCAGTGTCACGGGGTTAAATTTATCCAGTCGATTACAAAATGTTGTCTCTTTTATTTTTTTTTCTATTGGAGTTTGATTTTGATATTATTTTTCTATTCATACCTTTTTATATTTTGTACGCAATAGGATACAATAATTTATCAAATAGTCATTAAATTATGAGATGGTTTCATGTTAACCTGTAATATCAGTTTTTGAATATAGATTCACTGCCACAAAATGCTAAGCTTTCTATTCTTTCCAAAGCATATGGGTTTTTTTTAGTACGTTGATTAGCTAACCTACGTCAAAATAGATTTAACAGATATTTTCTCATAGACTATTTACCAACCAGTTCAAGAGACCGTATTTTTTTCTTCTATTGTTGGTACAATTGTTATTAACAAAATTTGTTGAGAAATTTTATCTGAAATCAAACACAAATCTCGGCTGGAATTACCAAACGGAAACTCTCATTTTACTCGCTGACAAACCGATACAGCTCGCCTACGTTATGTTGTGTATCATATTACATATTTGTTTTTGCTCGAAGTCGTGGTAACAAAGAGAAAAGTTCATAAAAATAATGAAAACAATTCATAATAGTAAGGTAACTTTATTAATTAGTGCTAATCGTTATTTAAAAAATGAAAGTAAAATGCAAAATGAATGAGGCATTTCATTAAGGAAAAAACAAATAAAATAAATAGAAAAGATCGTTAGAATAAATAGGATATAAAATATATTTTATACGAGATTATCACTCAAAGATATTTTTTAGCTTACCAGAAAACAAAAACAAAAATATTAATTAGTGCTAATAGTTACTTAAAAAATGAAAGCAAAATGCAAAATGAATGAGTCATTCTATTATGGAAAAAAACAAATAAAATCATTAGAAATTATCGTTAAAATAAATAGAATATAAAATATATGTTATACGAGATTATCACTCAAAGATATTTTTAGCTTACCAGAAAACAAAAACAAAAATACAACAAAAAACAAAAAACATAACAAAATCCAACACCACAGTTACATATTATGTATTGTATATATAGTAGTTTTTAAATTACAAAAAGCCTTGGGAAATTTACAACGCATTGTTTAAGAAACAATTAGCTATTCACGGCTTACCATTTACAAAAATTTTGTTCACAACCTGAAATGTATATATAAAATATATGAATGCATAACTCGTTTACATATATAAAAAAAACTTACGTATAACATAACAGTTGAGAATTATCTGATTATCCTAAGGTAGTATCTCATAAAAAATAATAAAATCTACGAATAAACAACTTCATTAAAATCTGTCGACTGCGTTTAAATTTTTTTCATGCTTGATATTAGTATTAACAAAAAAGAGATATCCGATTTAGTTTTCAACTCACTGATATATTAACCCTTTAATTTTATATTTTAGAATGTTTATATTTCAGCCCAATTAAAAACATTCAAATCTCATGGAGAACCACTAAATACGTCAGTTATATAAGTGGTAAACTCTTTCTAATATATCCACATGATCACATAAACAAATTAAATGAAATCAGTTTTATATTAAATATTTGTCAAAAATCAACAAATAAATAACAACTCAGAAATCTTGTATATTTTTCATCAAAAATCGTATAAGCCAGACACAGAATAAATTTTTAACTCGACTAAAATATTTACTTGAGAAAGAAAAATACAGCAAGGAACATTGACTAATTTTTCACTATCTTATGTATATTACGTACAATGCTAACTGAAATGGGGAGAAAAAACGAAAAAATAAAAAGGGTGAATGTAGATCACACAACACCTGGAATATCATCGCCTTAAAATTTAACTGAGTTTTTTTTTTAATCGTATCACCCCGAACAAGTCGGTAATGCCACTGATGTGCAGGGGGCTACATAAGAGTAAAAAGATTCTGTAGAAGATAGTGAAGAGGAAGACGAACCAGTTGGAAAGGAGCAAGAGAAGGATGTGAATACCGGTGTGATGACAGTTGCAAAGGTCGAGAGAAAGGAAAGGATATACGGGGTGGTGAATGAACTAGAGTCAAGTGGTTAATAGATGCGTATTGACATTGCATTTAAATTCCTGGAGGTTGTAGCCGTCAGGAAAGCAAGAATATGGAAGCGAATTTCATAGGCGGGAAGTCCTAGAGAAGAAGCTGCAGGAGTAGAATTGTCGTCTGCATTTGGCTAACCTAACTGTGAATGGGTGGGACGCAGTTGGCAATCTGGTTGCACGGGTAAACACCTGTTGAGGAGGCACCAGTGACTTAAGTTCGTCCGAGCAGAAGCCATCAAAGTATAATGTGAATTAATAAAATAGTATAACAGAATCTTATAAAATTCAACATTTGAAGTTGTACAGAAATCTAACTTTATATTTGTTAGAAGAATCTGAAAGTGAGTCAAGAGAAATACTATTTTCCAGAAGTATGTTGAAAATGTCATGGGCGTACAATGTGAGTAACCAGAAAGCTAAATGATAACTGAAAGAAAATGTAAATTTAGAAGCTTAAATATGGAGGAAAACTAATGCACATTTAGGGATTGTAGAATTGGAAATCCACAGGACGTTCATGAATCAGAAAAGACAGAGGAAAACAGCGAGAAACCTAATGAATACTATTCTTTAAATAGACAGCAAAATTGAGAGTTAAAATGTTAAAAAGAAAAGACAAAATGTATTATCAGTTACAGTTGTGGAGAAACATAATAAACCGCGATTTAAAAAGACATTTCATATAGAAAAAGAAGTAACAGCAGAAATAGAAGTTTTAGAATTTGTAGAAGTAGAATTAGCAGAAAGAGTAGAATAAATAGAAGAATTATATATAGTAGAAGTAGTAGCAGAATAAGTAGAAATAGTAGAAGCAGAAGTAGTAGTATCAAAGAAATATTTAAAAGAATATGTAGAAGATGAATAACTAAAAGTAGTAGATTAAGAAAAATCATACCTGAAAAAGTAGAATCAGTAAATTAAAACAGATTTAGAATTAGTTAAAACAGAAGATGCCTCATAAGTAGAAGTATTAATAGAAGTAAAAGTAAAAAAAAGTTATAGAATAAGACTTTGAAGTAGAAGAATATTTAAGTCGCCCGATCGGCTCAGTCGATCAAAACTTAATATGGCGATGAAAGATTTTGGCTTTAATTGCCCACGCTCGATTAAAATTATCGCAATGAAACGTGTCCCTTCAAATATAGAAAAGGGAATCTGATTCCTTTTAAAACCAAAATGTATGCCGCTGAAGGCTCAAAAAGGCTTATTTGACTGACCTCCAATAACCTTTCATCGGTTACTGTAAACAGTCGTTTAATTAACGCTTCCAGGGTGGAACCAAAATGTCTCCGTCACCCGGACTAAAGAGGCTCACAGAATTTTAGAGACGCATTTGCAAAAATATTATCCTTGACGAACATTTCTCTCCGGCTACGAAAAGTAAAAATGAATATTTGAAAGAATGAAAATATTAAGATGCATAATTCTTTCATTTACGCACCGAAAACAAATTATACAAGTAAGTGATTGTTGATAGGAAATCGTTGAAGAAATCTGATTTATTGATTTTTATCATGTATAAGATGTAGGTTGTATTCAAACAGAAAAAAGAACTACAAATTTAGGTACCTCCACTCAATTGCCCAAAAACAACCTATAAAGATGTTAAATGGGCTCAAACTTAATAAAAAGAAAGTTTTATCATAAAAAAATTATGCTATTATTAAGAGGAAAAATCATATTTTGTTGTTAATATTTAAAAAAAAATTAAAACACGTTCAATGAAAATGTATTTTCTGTTTTCTGTCAAGAATTCACGCTATATTTACGTAAGAACATGGATTCGTTGAAGTAAAATGATTTTAGAGCGAATAAATTTTCCCTCACTCTCGACCGCCGGCCGAGGAATTTCTTTTTCAAATCTCAAATATTGCTTGGGAGTAGAAATAGTAGAATAAGACGTAAAAGTAGAAGTACAAATAGAAGTAGAAGTAATGGCAGTAGAAGTAGTAGCAGAAGAAAATAATAGAAGTCGCAGAAGAAAATTAGAAGTAGGAGTAGTATTAGTAGAAGTAGTAGTAATAGTACGAGTAGTAAGAGACTTGTAATTAATAGTAGTAGTAGAAGTAGTAGTAGTATTTGAAGAAGTAGTCGTAGAAATATTAGTAGAAGAAGAAGTAGTAGGAAACTTAGAAGCAGAAGTAGTAGAAGTAGAAAAGTATTAGTAGAAGTAATAGTAAAAGCAGAAGTAGTATAAGAGACTTAGAAGCAGTAGTAGTAGTAGTAGTAGTAGTAGAAGAAGTATTAGTAGATGGAATAGTAGAAGAATTAGTAAAAGATTTAGAAGTAGAAGAAGGTTTATAAATAGAAGAATTATTAGAAAGAGATGAAACTCAATCTAGTAAATAATATATGAATCATATACTCAAAATATATTGAAGAATGATCAAGAGACTTAAATTAACACGCTTGCACAATGTTGTGATATAATGGTAAAACGTATTTGATAAAATTTTCGATTATGAAAGAAAAGACACTCAAAATTAAAGATTAATATTATTTACTCATACGAAGCTGTTTTGAAAATGATATGTACATTAGGTCCATAAAATTAATAAACGACATGACTATTTACATTCATCACTTTTTCTTAATAAATTCATTCTGAAATAAGATGAAGATCTAAGCGTATGAGAGGTGTTATGAAATTGAATATATTTTCTATAATGATACATGTAAACAAGAAAAACAGCAATATTCAAGTGCGTAACAATTTAACAAGTATGTTTCAATAAACTAGTAGTTTGTGGTGTGAGTTAATTACTTTCCTTCAAAAATTAAATTAATGCCTATTTATGTCCAGTTATTTCAAAATAAATAAAGGTATGTATATATAGTGAGGTGACAACAACTGTAAAATATTTACAATGTAAACAGAGGACGCATTGGAAGGGCGAAATATGACTTCTGAAAATTAAAAAAATATTTAAAAACAGGGAATTTCGTTTGAAACTAAAAATATATAGTATGAAATATTAGGAAATATCTACTTTTCTATATAGCAGTGAAGCTTGAAAATAATCTTAGAGATAAAAGCAAAGGAAGCGTAACCCTGTCTTAGAAGGTTTAGTATTCCATTGATTGAATATGTGAGCAATCTAATGATTCTATTGACTGAAATATAACCGAAAGTGTTCTATCGGCTTTACATTTATTCAATCTAAGTATTCTATTGACTGAGCAAGTGTGCAACTTAAGAATTCCATTGATTGAACATGTGAATAACGTAATAATTTTATTAATTCAACATGTGAGAAAACTAAGAATTCCATTGACTCAATAAATAAGCAAACTAAGAATTCTCCCGAGTGAACATGTAAGTAACCTAAGAATTCAATTCAGTTAACATGTAAGCAACCTAAGAATATCATTGACTGAACACGTAAGCTACCTGAAATTTCCATTGACTAAACATGTGAGAAAGCACGAAGTTTTAATTGACAATACATGTAAACAAACCTAAGTATTCTAGTGACTGAACATATAACCAACGTTTTAATTCTATTGATTGAATATATGACCAACCTAAGATTTACATTAATGAACAATTGAGCAACTTACGAATTTCTTTTGAGTAAACATGTGAGCAACCTAAGAATTTCATTGACTGAACATGTAAGCAACCTAAGAATTTCATTGACTGAACATGTAAGCAACCGAAGAATTTCGTTGACTGAACGTGGGAATAACCTAAGAATTCTATTGACAGAACATGTGAGAAACATTTTAATGCCATTGACTAAACATCTAAGCAAACTAAGAATTCCACTGATTGAACATGTGAGAAACATTATAATTTCATTGACTGAACATATCAGAAACCTAAGAACATATTTGACTGAATGATAAACAACCCAAGCATTCCATTGGCTGAATATGCAAGCAATCTAAGAACTACATTGACTAAACATGTAAGCAACCTAAGGATTACATTGACTAAACAAGTGAGAAACATTAGAATTCCATTAAATGGACATGTAAGCAAGGTGAGAAATTAATAGAGTGGACATGTTTTCAAACTAAAAATTTCATTCACTGATCATGTGAAAAACCAAATAATTCCACTTTCTGAATATGAAAGCATCTTTAGATTTCCATTGCCTGAGTATATAAGCAAATAAGAATTCCATTGACTAAATAATTGAGAATCCAAAAATTCCATTGACTGAATATGTACGCAAATATCTTTAGAGAAAACGACACGAAATTGAACACATATGATTAATATAAGAAAGGTCTGAATTTTCTAAGGTGCATAACGATGAAAATGTGCTAAGAATATTTGATACTTACCGACATATTAAATGTAAAAGTGGTGGAAGAAAAAGCATATAACATACCTAACAAGCTTGTGGAAATGTGTGGCAAAACAGGGTTTAGGAGAGATAGCGAAAAAAAAATTTACTAATAGTTACAAAAGTCAAGTAATCATTGAGAACGGTCTTCGAAGAAATATGATGCGTAAAAGAATTAGACTGATATATTTGACTAAATCATATCGATTTAAATAAAATTATTACATCTAATAAGCATTTGTAAATCTCTTGCTGTCCCACAAAAAACGAAATCAGTATTCATTCTAATACACGAAAATATACCTTTTTTTTTTATAAGCGTTTCACCCCGAGCAAGGCATGTCACTGCCACTACTGTGCAGGGGGCTACGTAGAGTGGAGAAAGGCTGGTTAAATATAGGAAATAACAGAGGGTGGGTGATAGGCGGGTGAGGATACCGAGAATGAGGGTTGGGTAGATGAGAGTGTTGTGAGAATAGTTGGGAGTTAGTGTGATAGGAGGTGTCTATTGACCCTACATTTAAACACCTGGAGATTGTAACTGTCGGGAAAGCAGAGTTGTGGAAGGGAGTTCCACAGGCGGGAAGCGCGAGAAAAGAAGCTGTTGGAGTAGAATTTACGGTTACGTCTTATTTGTTTAACTGTAAAAGGGTGGGACCTAGTTGCTAATCTAGTATCTCGTGTAAATTCGTGCTTAGGCGGCACCAGTGATCTAAGCTCATCGGAGCAGAAGCCATGAAAGTACTTGTAGAAGAGGCACAGGGAAGCTACATCACGCCGGTGTGAGAGCGGCTGAAATTCATACACAAAATGCAAAGTAAATGGGCGTATAAGTTCCCGCGCTTATAAACCGCATAACTATTTGATAACCGGGGTAGGAATAAAACGTGTCACGAAGAATGAAGCCAGTTCATAGAGTGTCGAAATCGTTTATTTATCACCCACTTAGACGATGTATCTAAGCCTACAGAATTTCTATTTATGCTTCGAAGAATACAGATATTACAAGCTGGCGGTTGTAGCGTTAGAAGAAGAATACATATGATCGTAGGAAAAACAAACTTACCACCAATCTGCCTTTTTCCATTTGAGAAATATTACAGTTAAGCCTTCTCTCGTTTCGCTTATTATACACTGCGTGATGTATGCTATATTTTCCCAGTTAACAAGTATGTACATATCGGTTTGAAAGTATCTTTAAATACTATGCATTTTGGGTATTTTTTTTCTTTCAGGTATACTGATTCGTCCGAACATTAAGCTGCTAATATACTGTGGATATAGTAATGTCTATAATTGAAAAATACAAACTATAAATGTTTTATCTTTTCTTGTACCTAAGTTAAAATTTCTATCTCTTTTCTGAAAAAAGTTATATATACCATATAATGTATAAAACGATGCAAACACAAAAATAGATTTTATATTGAGGCAGAAATCTTCATGTTATACATCTTTCATTGAACATGACGGACAAAGGAACTTTAATGAATGTTATTTATTATTAGTTTTTTTTTACAATTTTTCTTTTATGAGGAAGAGGATATTGTAATAATTCTCCGGAGTTATTTTTCAGATTTCATTGTTAGTACAGTGGCCTTCACATTTATAGGACATTCATGTAAAATGGTTGCACGCTTTTATCTTATTAAGTGTTTGGTTGTAAGATTTAAATATAGTCTGGAAGCATTGAGGATTAGAAAATACGTTTTTGCATTTACTCAAGTGCTGTCTAAGAAGATTTAAAATGTTTTTGTGACCTACAGAAATATTAATGTCGTCAGAGTCAGTGACCGACAAAAGTATGATTACGTCAAATGCAGCTGGTATCAAAGGAAATTTATGTACTTCTGTGACCCGATAAAAATATGATTGGCGTTAGAAACAATGACAAACAAAAGTGATTTCACGCCAAAAGTAACCGGTTTCAAAGGAAGATATAAGCAAGGACAAACAAAAATGTGATGACGCCAATGGTAGGTGGCTACAAATGCAATAATCGTCGAAAATGATCAATAGATGTGCCATGTCATAGATGAGGGAATTACGGGAAATTCAAGAAATTCAGCTTATGTAAGGTCGGAGTGTTTCGGACAAGAGAAAGAACATCAGGAGGACGCAGACAGTATGCAGTAAAGAGAGAAGAAGAGAAGACAACTCCCTTCGTATGTTTATAATTTCTTTTGACTACCCCTCTAAAAAACTGTCATCGACGAAGAAGAAAATATAAGTTTGTGTTTTTATATATACATTTTCGTGTTAATCGGTATTCCACACGACGATCATCATCGCTGTTATCCAGACGAAGCATTATACTACAAAAATATTGCTTTAAGCAGCTTGAAACTAAAAATGCGATATGCAAAAGAGTTGTGCAAACAAAGCTTTTCAGATGATAAAGACATTACAATATGCAAATGTGTAATTCTTCTTCCTTATTAATATTAGTGAAAGTTGACTCCGTAAGAAATCGCAGTTAAATATTATCTTGTTTTATAACTGAAAGAGAGATAGAAAAATGGCTGTGAAATTCTATAAAAATGTTCAAGCCCTGCAAAATATATTTCGTTTACTATGATGAATGTTTTCAGTGCAAAGTCTACTGGAATACCAAGAAAGTTAAAAAAAATGGACGAAACATTGTGAGTCGCTTGCTAGCTAATCCACTGTTAAAATTCAGCCATGTGAATCAAATGATTGCAATCTGAACAGCGAGGTTGCCATTAATACAGTACACAGATTAGTGAAAACATAAACTTAATCCAGGTATATCAGCAAAAATATAATTAAACAAAATGATCGGAACAAAAGATTGTAATGATTAAAAGAACATCTTACATGGGATGCTAAAATGTGGAAAAAATATTTTAATTTGTGAAATAAACCGAACAGTATATGTTTTGAGAGTCCCATATTTCGAAAAGCATGTTCCTTAAACATTTCGGAATAGAATTGACAAAATTATTAATTAAACAAGGTTTCAAAAGGTTTTACACGTCATTTTATATTATATATGTTTTTAACTCACGCGACAATCTAATGAAAATACGTTTTATGAAACATTTTAAGCCAACCCGTAATGTAACGTCAGTAAAAATATACCGTAAATTGATAGTAGTTACTTGAACGAACCTCAATATAGAATTTATACGTTTTCCATACGTATCCTAATATTACTACATCATCTGCACATTATTTTATACTTTTTTAATGTAATTGTTCTATGAATTCGTGAAGTTAAGGTTGGTTTTAACGAGAAGAGTTTAAAGATTTTATATGAATACGTGCGTCCCACAAGTCTAATCTTTATCACTGATCTTTCTGTTGGAATCGGTTCTAATTACGTATCTATGCAGAGGACACAAATATTTAGTAATGTTTCAATAAGAAATCTGCCAAAGCTGCAAAGTAAACTTGGCTGCTACTTCTTCAAAAGAAATTGCAATCCGGGATTGAATGGGATAGGAAATGGTTTGTCAATTATAAAGCTCCAAAAGCTGCTCTTCTTTCATTGCCATAAAGAAACGTTCCTGTCTACCATCAGAATGGATGGCGCTAATCTCCTAGACAGCAGCATACTTCGACTCCTTAGCCTTACTCTCACAAATGAAATGACTACATCAAATCCATAGCTGCATTTACTTCTAAACAAATTTGAGTGACTCTGTCGGACCAAGAATTTTATCTCGTCAGTACTTATTTTGCACAGTTATAAATGTATCATTCGACCGTGCATTGAATACTGTTGCCATAGATTGTCATGTGCTACTGGTATTCATCTTAAAGTTCTCGATATAATCTCAAAGAGGATCTGCCATATAATTGATCCTAACTTAGAAGCGCGCATTCATTTACTTTCTGAACAACTTGATGCAGATTCCCACTCTCTTTTCTACAATATTGTCATACCAATTGCTCTGAAGAGCTTGTTCCCTAGTTCCCGACAACATGTATTTAGGTGTACTACTAGAGTGGCATCAAGATTCCGCGCTTTTACCGTTGAAATAGTTAAATGTGACCGCCTCTTCTATGCTAAAATTTCTTTGTTGCACTTCCCATTTGTGGAACGCCATTCAATTTGCTTGCTTCAGTGATAGCTACAATCTCCAAATGTTTAAATTCAACATTAACAGCCGTCTTATATCAACTTGATTTCCATCCACTTTTTGATATCCCTAGCATGTATTTTTCTATCACAGTAAACCTTTGCGCACCAGAGGCAGTTCTATCATGCTTTTGGTGAAATGATTATAAAAATAAAACTAAGAATATAAACGCTGAAAAATATACTTAAAACAAATCTCTGAAAATAAAGTAAAAGAATGGCTGAAAAAACTTAATCGCTACGAACAATCTTCACAACCCTAGCAATATTCATAAAAGATTAAACATACGAACACCATAAAAACGGAATAAGATATTTTAAACGCTGCTTCACATCCATTGAAATATTTTTTTTGATTTGTTGTCAGATGTGTGTTGTGGTGCAGTGAGTATCGGCTCGGAACGAGCAATTGGAAAGCCGAGTGCGAAATCCAGTTGAATTCGTTGATTTCACTTACTCGCAAATCCCCTTAAGAAAGGTTTTAATCCGTCTATTCCTTTCAGTTATGGGTTAAATAACAGGATAGATTTGGTGCTATATTCTTGGCTGGCAACCAGTCTACCACAGAAAGCAATGGCACACTACTTCAGGATAATCTTCTGCCCCGTCAGTCATGTCTCTTTCGAGCCATGATCGTCCAAGCGTGTATCAGGTATGGCACTTAAGTGAATTGTGTTGAAGTAGAAATCGGCTCTGAAAGAGAAATCGTGGAGGTGAGTTCGAATTCAAATTGAATTTCTTGCATTCACTTACGCACAAGTAAACTTGGGACAGATATTAATCCGTATCTTCCGTCCAGTAATGGGTTAAATAACAGGACATATTAGATTCTATAGCCTTGGCGAGCAATCAATCTACCGCAGAAAGTAATGGCAACCTACTGAGGTATAATATTATGCCTAGTAAGTTATGTCTCTTTTAAGACATGATCGTTCAATCGTTTATCACGTATGACACTTAACTGACTGACTGAGATAAATAGATCCATGATTTCTTTTTCGTATATATCTAAAAATTGCACACGTCTAAATTGACCTCATATAAATTTCAGACAACATAAAAATGTTCCAATGACTTACAAACCTTCAGTTAAAGAGCAAGAAGAAGACAATTATTATTAAAGACATGGCCGCACTTATTGACTGGTTTCGCCATTAATTAGAAGGGACGCCATCTACGACATCTACAGCTTGAACAAACTCAACATTCGCTACCGCAATTATAGAATCACTTTCCAGAGGCGCGAATAGAAATTTTCAATGCCTGGAGCACAAATGTCAACCGTTTCTTTAATACGTTGACTCATGTACATCCTATACTCATTGTTGCATTGTTAATAAAATTTAATGAGAAAAATCGTGCAGAAACACACGCACACATTAATCTGTGTATCATAAATTATTGGTATTTCTTTTCCAAGTGGAATATGAATGCATAGTATATATGTTTGTGTGTATATGTTGGTGCGCTTTATATATTGAAGTGGTTTTAAGACTGTGGTGATTGGAAAATCATTATAAATCGCTTGCAAGGACAGCTTGAATAACCTTGAAAAGTTTCAGAAAGACAAAAAACACTAAAAGAGCAGATTCCTTGTAGAAATTATGCTCATTGTTTATCCCCATTTCGTGTATTGTGTAGAGGGGGCAAATAAGTCCCTCAAACAATTAATAAAAGGAAAAATGCACTAAAATAAAGTAAAATAAACTTTTGTTTATTTTCGTAAAAAAAAGGAAGAAAGAAATGAACTGGGAATGTGAGAGGGAAAGGAAGGATGATGTGTTGCGAGCGAGATGAGAGAAAGAGAGGGTGAAAGAATGTTCACTGATGCGTGATAGTGCCTGTTGTGTAAACTGCTGAATTCTCTGTGTGTGTATGCTCCAAGCTCTCCATGTGCCTCTCTGTGGTTTGAGCTGGCTGTTTCTCTCTCTATCGTTGAAAGTTTCTGCTTCCCTTTTATCTTGATGGTGAAAATCCTGGAGATCAAAAAGTCTGTTTCTTATGTCGAGCCCCGATTGGTCGAAAATTCCTATTTTTGATCACGTGGTGTACTTCCCACTAGGTCCGAGCTTTTGGGTGCGCCGTCCTTGTTTTTGACCTCACAGGGGTGAATTCCCCCGCAATTGTATTTTTTTGAGATACACGTAGTGGGAATAAATTTTATTGCTTGTGTGTGTGCTGAGATTGGAAAATAAAATATGAAACAGCACAATAGTAAGGAAATGTAACGACAAATCATTCCTGACGTCACACGAAGTTAATAAAATGGTGCTCGATATAGAGAAAGAGAACAGGGTGCGTGCCGAATGTGTGGACAATGGTTGGAGGTGTAACGTAATGCCTATTTAGGTTGGGTGTCGCGCGTATCTGGGACATTCAGTTATTTCTTTTCTTTCAAATATAGGCATCACTGGCCGTGGTTTAAAAAGTGCTTCACACCGCATTCGAACAACGGTACAGATCGCGTCAAGTTAGATTTAGGCGAGATCAAAACAACAAGCGAACAAAATTCGCGAAATATCACGGTCTAATATGCGCAAATGAGATATTTGTGTGATCATCTACAACGTTTTTTTTTCTTCTTCCTTCACGAGCGCGTTAATAACAGCAAACGCTTTCAGAAAATTTCATTGCCGATACAAACTGCAAAGAGGAACGATCGTTTTATTTACTTCTTTATGAGAATATACAAGAGGGACAATCAACAAGTTTATCTTCATACCTGACTGTTGGCAAACGCTGGTGGTGGTGCCAGGGGTGGCGGTCCCGCCATAGCCACCGAAACCGTGGCATCACCCCCAGTCGGCGGCTGATGAAAACAGGTTACTGCACGTGCTAACACAGGTTGTATGTTACAAATAACAAAGCATTTACTATCTATTTTAATATATATTATCGTCCTTACCGAAAATATAACTCGGAGTCTCATCTTCAGGTGCTGAGTATAGATTGGCCGTTAGAAATTCTTTTGTATTAACAATATCTGGATATGCAAGCAACGATGAGGTGTTGGAAAGAATGGCAACAAAGAGGAAATTGATTCTGAGCATCAGGAAGAGACAACTGAAGTTCCTGGGACACGCAATGAGGAAGGAGAGCCTGGAGAACATGGTACTGGCTGGCCAGATAGAAGGAAAGAGAGACAGAGGAAGGCAGCAGATAACATATTTGCAGGGCCTGATCCGGTGATGGACGGAACGGGGGTTGACAGGAGTAAGGAGAGCAAACATACTAGGAGCTACAAGGGATAGGGAGACGTGGAGAACCATGATCGCCTACATCCTGAGGGGACAGGGCACATAGAAGAAGAAGAATCTGGATAATATAATGATGACCAATTTCATATCTTATACGAGGAATAACTATTTTTTTTTCATTATTTTTCTAAGGTTTGCTGAATGATTTATTTGTGTTTGGTCTCTTTGCTGATTCTTGTAGCATGAGCTCCTTATTGCATAGATCAACTATTTGATCAAATTTTGTACTAACATGCTCATTGGAATAAAAATCAGGGAAAATGAATATCTCCCATGATTTCTTCATTCCTAATACGATTCTGTTCTAAGTTTCTCTAATATAAATTGCTATTTTAAGAAAGTATGATCTAGAACAAGGTTTCCAGGTCATTTGAAATGATGTTGGTTATCTTAAAAGTGTGTCTACAATGCATTTATTATAACTCTCTGTAAGGTTTTCTACTGACAATTTTGCTTCTACTAATTCATCTTACAGGGACCTCTAATAGAACCAATAATTATTCAATCTGACTGTACAACCTCTCTCTCGTAACCATCAGTGAAGTTTCAGTGATAAAACGAGACGATATTGGTAGACTAACTGCGTTTGTAGACAACAATGAGACTAATAATAAATAATAAACAATCGAACAATTTTAAATTAAATGTTTAAATATTATTTTTGATCGAAACTTTTATTTGAGTAGGTATTTTGTTTAATAATCAAATAGTATATATATATATATATATATATATATATATATATATATATATATATATATACCAGTCTGATTATTTGCGATAAATTGTTGTTACGAAAATGTGTGCCTTTTTGAACCTGCGAGCCTTATCAACATGGGGGAAGTCAACTAGTGATCTGGAGCGTCTTAGACCTCTCTTCGTTAATTTCCGTAACATTGTATGTTTACATTTGTTGACATCAGGATACTATTCAGATATGATTATTTCCGTGAATCGAAAATTGTGATATAAATGCTTGATTTATCTTCGTTTCGAAAGTTGGTTTTTCCTCTTCGATCAAAAATAATGTTCAAACAATTACTTTCATATATATATATATATATATATATATATATATATATATACTGACGATGAAAAGAATAATTCCTCCCTTGTAATTTGTAAAACTAAATCGAAAACAGACATTTCTGAATCTATAAATCTGAATTACAACTATAAAATTAATATGTACGTCAATATATTTATATGTAAATTATTCTTTAATTATAACAATTTCTTTTATAGCACTTCCCGTTTGTTGAACTATCATCCGTTAGCTTGTAGCCCTGATAGCTACAGTCTCCACAAATGTAAATTCAATTTCAATTGCTATCTTCTATCTCCTTGAATCCCATCCATCTCACTTCCTTTCTTCAACATCGCCTGTCCGTTGTTTTGTCTCTCACGATAAACCTCTGCGCCCCTGTGGCGGTCCTGATTTGCTTGGAATGAAATGATTATATAAACGTTATTATAATTTATCAAACTAATTTAATATCACCTTATTAATAGATTATTGGCCACCAGAAAAAACAGATAAATTAACTTCTTGTGAAGATTTTGCGGATTTATATCTTCAGATTCTGAAATCATCATTTAGAAAAAAAAAAAACGAAAATATATTTAATACTTAAGCGGTTAAAATAGCATTTGGATTTATATTGCACTGTAAACTGCGCAATTTTATTCCAAAAATAATAGGCTATGTGACAGAGAAATAGGTAATGAGGCAAATTATTAAGTTGAATTTTTCTTAACATTCATAAAAAAGAAGAAATTATCTCTACTCCATCTTCAGATAAGAGCGCAATTAGTACCAAAACGAACGAATTGATAATATGGATCTATACAATCTAAACATATATATGTTTTCATCATGAATTTCAAAAACATATCAGTTGTAAAATATTTGAGTCCATGTTCATAAATTCAAGACAGTCGACTCTATGTAAACAAAATGAATGACTACTCGGTCTTAATTTCTGGGGTTTCTTTGGCAAATGTTAATTATTTTTATTTTCTTGCTATACACTCATGAACATCCTATTTACTGTCTCTATTTATATCAATCACTGAAGATGTATGAGTGTCTGAATTAATTGACTATGATTTTTTTCCATTTCCTTTTGGAATATAAGTGGATGTGTAATTGTTTTAAAGCGCTCGCAGAGTTTTATGTATGTGATCTCGTTTCATTTGATATCTAAGATATGTTTGAATTATTGATTCTAAAGAAATATATTTCTGCTTCTTGAATGATGAGTTCCAGCTGTAGTGTAAAGTATTTTTATCGCATTCTCTTTTTCACAAATGTGGTACTGTATCAGGAATAGAGGGGCTTTTTTAATTTTATATATTATTCTAAGGCTAGCTATAACATTTTCTGAAATTTCGTTTCTTTCTGTTTACAAACATTTTACAGGATTTTTTTAAAATGCTCTAAGCACCAATCTCAAACCTTCAGTATAGTTTGGGTTAATTACTGTCAGATGTGGATGTGCGTCGTGATGCAGTGGATATCGACTCGGAACGACAAATCGGGGTGCCGAGTTCGAATTACAGTTGAATTCATTGCATTCACTTACGCGCAAATACCCTTGGGAAAGGTATTAATCCGTCTCTTCCTTCCAGTTATAGGTTAAATAACAGGACGGATTTGGTTCTATAGCCTTGGCAGGCAAGCAGTCTACCGCAGAAAGCAATGGCAACCTACTGCGGGATAATCTTCTGCCCAGTCAGTTATGCCTCTTTAGAGACATGATCGCCCAAGCACGTTTCACGTATGGCACTTACTCTGACTGACTGTCAGATTGCTTTCACTTACGCACAAATACCCTTAGGAAATGGATTAATCCTTCTCTTCCAATATTTATGGGTTAAATAATAGGACAGACTGGGTTCTATAGCCTTGACTGGCAACAAGTCTACTGCACGAAGCAATGGCAACCTACTGCGGGATAACCTTCTGTCCAGTCATTCATGTCTCTTTCGAGGCATGATCGCCAAAAGCGTGTATCACGTATGTAACTTAATTGACTTACTGTAAGATATTTTTTCCTTTTGGATTAGTATATGAAGTTTACATTATTCAGCTGATATCGAATTAACGTTCTGTATAATTTAATCAGTATTTGCAATTCTACTCCTCAATTTTTGTGGGCCACCACCTTCAAGAGTTGTAATGCTTTACTAAATTTTGTTCTCCAATATTTTTGTTGTAGTATGAATAAAGATTCTTGTTAATAATTTTTCCCAAGAACATGTACTCGTCTAATATTAGGATAACAATCAAAGTTGCAATCATGGATCATTATGTAGTTTCTCTTTATTACACCAATACCCGCATTTATATAGTTTTTAGACATTCTAATTAACTATTGACATTCTGTTGATTTATTTCTGCATTGCTGCAGATTATTTAATGATATACATATTTTTTAAACCTGCAACTTAAATTAATCCACGTAGAAAGTTACAGATATAATTTCATTACGTATATTTCCAATGTCATTTATTTTAATGCTAAACATAATGACTGATAGTACGCCTTAATATGGGCCTCCCTATCTTTCTAATTTTACATCATACAAATAGTTCCAAAGTTGATCTCATGAGATCTTTTTAAAAGAAAAATTTTAATGATTTCAAGTAACTTATCTTGCAGTCCTAGGTTATGTTGATTTAGAAGATATATATATATATATATATATATATATATATATATATATATATATATGTTCTAAACATATGCTGTTAAATATAAGAAACAATGAATGTCTATTATGTTTAATCATGAGCCGTTCTAAACATCGTATTTTGGCTTTAATTTCAGTTGAAAATAAAGACAAAATTTCTGCAACATTTGGACAATTATTTATTGATTTGCTTCTAAGCTTTCGGCTCACATGAGCCATCTTCAAAGAGTTTATTCAGACTTAGGTTTATATATATATATATATATATATCTTCTAAACACACACACACACACACACACACATATATATATATATATGTTTAGAATATATATATATATATATATATATATATTATCGATTTTCTGCACTATTTTAAGAACAGCAACCTTGAAACTTTCGAATATCGTTTCTTATTTCTTTGTCTATGAATGTATCAAATTTTATTAAAATCGTACCGTTACTTCTATAACCTGATTTTTCGATTATCGATTTTCGATATTTATCTGTGTACCTCGACAAAAAAAACCTAGGTAAGCACACTCGCAGACGCTTATAGTACCTATAGATTGCGAAACAGTTGAAAAGATTTTCTTAAAAACTTACACAGTTTTTAAGAAAATCTGTTCAACTGTTTCGCAGTCTATAAGTAACGGAGACACACACAAAGTTACATCTAAGTTTAGATATACAGAGCAAATATGCTGACTATTCTGCAGAATGTATCTCACACAACAGCTATCATTCTGTTTGTCTTTCGACCATGTTCCCGGACACGTATTTTTTATTTAGGCTGTTACAATTCCAGTGGCCATGAGTGCAGAGCTCTAAATATGACTTAACTTTTGATAATTTTGAATTTTTTCAGAAATGATTCTTCGATACAACTGACCACAGTATGCAATGCTGTTATTAGCATGGTTAATTATTTGCAAATTAGCTTTAGTGCATGACACGTCCATTGTTGTAGTTTCTATCCCGTGTTCGTATTTTTATTTGGATTTTATACATTTTGATGACTGGCTTTGTATTTGCATCTCTTTTGATGACCTATTATACATTCTCTCTTATCTCGAATCTACATTTGTGGATGTCAAAAGTTTTTTTAGCTGGGTGATCTTGTTTGTTACATAGGTTTCTAGATAGGTTTATTTTCAGAATTGTTGGATGGATTTGTGCTTTTCTGATTTTTCTACTACTCTTTGATTTGGAGAATTTTATGTAGGCTGTATTTGAACCACAGGAAGAGGTGCTGAATCTTTCAAATAGAATTGTCTTTGTAGCTGTTCTTACAATTTGGTGTAGCTATTTGCTCCTTTCTGCACCAACTGCTCGACAAATGCTCTAAATTTGTTTCTTTTGTTGTTATTACTGTTGCCAGTTGAATTCGTTTTCGGAACCACATGGGCATATGCCTATCCTTTCATATAGGAATGTATTATTTTCTGAATACAGCAAAAATACATCACTTGTAAGTGTAATATTCACGACTTATTTCTCCTTTTCTAAATATGGCAGTAATTCTCAAAGTCTGGATGGTTCTATTGAAAATTAGCGCATTAAATAGCATTACACTGTTCTTCCTACGTATAATCAAGGTTTTGTGACCACTTTTCTCACATTCGGGTGACATGTCTCTTTTTATGCCGATATTTCTGACACTTGAAACAGCTCCAGGGATTTCGAATGTATTGTTCGATTCTCACAGGCGTAAAACTAATTTTTATTTCCTTTGAGATGGAGGTTTTATTAAATATTAATATATAGTTTTACGTAAGAATTTGTGGATATCCTCATTTATACGTATTCACCTAATGTTTTAAAATTTTTCTTTCCTAAGGCTGCATCTTTTTACTATGGCGTAAGCATCAAGAGCTCTATAATACTGTCAACGTCCTTTGATGCATTAGACATTTCATGTTGATACAAGTTGCACTTTAATTAAAGATATAATTTATTTTGATTATATTAATCCCGTGTTTACTTTTTATTATTTTATTTATTTATTTTCATTTCTTTGGTAGCCACTTTTCATATTTCTCAATATTCGTGGATTTTCCCAGCAAATAGTGAAATTTTCAATCAAACATAATGACAGATTGGTCAGAGGAACTGTCTCCAGCGATTCGATTACCATGAATATCTGGAAATATATTCAGACACCATTTGTAAATTAGAATCATAGATATATATTCTGGATGATTTATTGTTATTTGATATTTCATGTTCTTTTTTTTATTGGTACTGTGTTTCAACATAAAGTCCAATTAATAATGGATATTTACCAAAATGATTAAATGCATTGGCCTTGGTTTAGAAGGCTATATATCTATCATTATACTTTTCTCGATAGATAAATTTGAATCCCTGTTAATTTTGAGCTTTAATATAAAAAATATCTGATATCTTCATTTGGAACAAATCTGGAAAATTCTCTTCTGTCACTTTCACACTTGGTAAGGTTAACTTTTTGTCTTTTCTATGAATAATTGCATAGTAATTGCTCAAATGAGCCCCAAGCTATGATACCGAATTAAGCGGTGTTCTAGCCTGACGTCGAGAGCTCATCAATTTACATGCTAACACTTCCGTTTCTCGCAGTTCTCACTAGTGGAACAGCCGTCCGGGCCCATGCATTTCACCTAACATTAATCAGCAAAAAATGAATGCAGAGATAATCGCCATCAGCTTTCTTTCTGATTAATCTTTTCTCTTTTCGATTATTATTAATAATTCAGTTCTTAATTGTTTCAAACCTTGTATCTCTTTGTGTCATAGTGGCTTTATTTCTTTTCATGAGGTGACCCTGATTGAAAAGGTTTTTTTACTCTTTGACTCAATTTTTTCTCATATACTGCATTTTAGTAACATTTAAATAATAAAATTAAGGTGTTTGATCGTTAGCTGATCAGTTTTGGAGATAAAATCTGTTTTAAATATTTAGGTGTAAGGTTTAAGATGACCATGATTTATCGGTTCGGGCTTACCCGAATTCACGTCTAGTCAAAGTAAAGGCTAAAGAGGATTGTTGACTGTCACATGACCACTTATAAACGGGAGAAATCCACTGAGCACGCTTCAAACGTCTGTCCCCATGCATCACCTGACGAAAATTTTCCTCATTGAAGGGTGGGGCCTTAACCTTCTGTAGAGATTCAATCGGTGGAATTTACTATTGGTGGAAGTTTTGGATTGAAAATTTAATTCTTACATTATGCAATTACTATTGGGTGCATATATACTACCTTGTGGATATTAATTGAAAAAAGGCGAATATCTTCGTTGAATCATTTACATTTTTCACGATCATATGTTTGTTTTGTTTGTTTGTTTTTTTGTTTAATGGCCTATCAACATCTAAAGGGTCATTTAAGGCCAGAAACATATTTTTATTTTTAATCAGTTGTTTGTAACTTTTTACATTCAAAAAAGTTTTGTTGGTAATATTTTTTATTCAAAAAAGTTTTGTTGGTAAATTTTTTTTTATTCAAAAATGTTTTGTTGGGAAATATTTTCTTAGCATTTTGACCTCGGTTTGGGAGTTAACTATTTTCCCATAGTTGGAACCCTAACAGGTGTTACCACCCCGGGTCAGGGCGGATCTGGGAACAACAGCAATTAAGAGGTGGTTCCATGCTCCTCGCAACCTTCCAATCAATGGCCTTGCTGCCGGATGCAGTTTAGGGTCATACGCAGGACCAATGATCATATGTACGTCAAACCTTGGCTTTGATTTTTCTTTATATACTGAACTTTCCTTTACGTTTTGAACTGCCCAATCTTGTTTCAGTCATTGCCTTGATGACACAACTGACAATTAAGTTCTGAAACTGACAATATCCGAGTTCTTTCTGCATTCTTGCCAGTGTGTTCGTGCAGCGTTACCATTTTTCTAAGCTTGTTGGAGTAAAGTTTATCACAGACCATGGACGAAGGACAACTAATCTCCAATGTCTGGCCGTCATAGATATCTAATGAAATCACGGATGAGACAATATTTTTCAAGCCCAATCATATTTTAACATACTACGCGAAGACAGATTGGTTTTACTGCATATGACCTAGTCCGAAGAAAAAATATTATAAACGATTACTCCCGACAATTCCAATGAGTTAAAACTGACATATGATTAAAGAAATTAAACTAAAGCTGTTGTTTTAATGAATTTTCATTAGATGTATATAAAACAGCATTTCAAATATATAGATTGTAATCATACTCTTACACGTTTAATCGAATAATGTAAAGTTTGTAATTACTTTTGACATCTATGAAAATATGAAATATCAACAATATAAATCTTAAGATTAAAAAATTAATATGAACATTATTTTTTGCACGTAATACAATGTCAGCTACAGAAAGATATGGCTTCTCTTAGCAATGAACTCAACGATATGTAATGAAGGTATAATAATATATCAGTTGTTCAGGTGTTGCAATTTAAGATTCTCTTGATATTAAAAGTGGAAATAGAGATTTTATCCCTGTTACCGTATTAGGAAATAATACAGAATTTATGTTTAAAATGTTTTTTTAAATAAAAATATACCACTTAAATTCAGTAAATCTTGTCTCAAAATTTGTTAACAAACACACACACAAACACACACACAAACACACAATCATTTGTTTTTTAAGTTTTGGGGTTTGAACATTATATTAAATCGGTATTCTTATTTTAGTGGTTAGTCTGTTTATTTTAATAATTAAAGTCACAATTATATATATATATATATATATACCTAGCGGTCTTAGTATTAGAGAAATCATGTTAGAAAAATTTGAGTATTTATTAAAAATAATTTTTAAAGAAATAACTTTAAAAAAAATATGTCAGTTAATAACATTTCGCAGTTATCCGTAAGATTTCATAACACACGAAATTTTTCAGCAATGAATTGAGTTCTTTCGGTGACTGGCGTGTGTATACGCTGCTTGTATATAACATTCTAACATTTCTCTACCCTGATATCAAGTGCCTATGGCTTCGGGGTTAGGGTTTCCTACTGACACCAAATCGGTCGAGTTTCGATCCAGACCGGAGGCAAGGGGATGTCTAACCACACTAATGAGCTGTGATTCAGCAAAACAGGCTTGTATGTTGATGAGGAATATATGAAGAATTCGTGTGTTAAATTTTACCATTTATATTCTCATTCAAGCGTGTTGATTTTTAGCTTTATTTTTGTACAGTAATGTCATAAGGGTATCGACAGTAAGAAAAAAATACATTATGCAATTCACACAGCTTGTTATATGGAAATGGCATGTTGAACAACTTGGCATTCAGGCCGAAAGCCTAATACAAACATTTCAGAGACTATGGGGCTTATCTGAAGATTTGCTGTGTTCTCAAAAAATTTCATAAAATTATGTAAAGTCAGTATCTATTTTTCATCATGGTGTTTGGAGTGTCTACTAGTGTTTACGAAGTTATGTCTCAATTCATTATCTAACAGGGTTTCAGCCACAAATAAAGGCCAACGTTATGTTCCTTGAAGAGGTAGATCAAGAGGGTGGCTGCTGGAAAATATTCTGTGTTTACACAATACCACACCAGCTGAAATACACGGTCATAGGGGAAACCAGATTGCCCCTTACATTTAGTCAATTAAATTCTATTCCTAGAAATTCTTGAAACTACAAAACCAAAACAAGAAATTCTAGCATTATTTTCTTAATGTACCTGTTGCTGAAATTGCTTATATAATCCTTACCTCTGTATATATAATTAATCAATTTCCACCTCTATCTATCAAACCAAATATTTACAAAAGGTTTTGCATGTGTGCACGACTACATCTCTTTTAAAGATCATAAGAGCAATAATTTCTATCAAACTAATGCCGTAAATATAGAAAATCACATCGGCCTGCACTTCTGAAACTACTACATGCCAAACGTACAAAACAAAGAAAGTTACTCTACCGAAAATATATATCCACTATGTAGATGATATTTTTCTATTAGCTTAAAACAAAAATGAAACTAATAATCTTAAATCTACATTCGAAAAAATATTCCATGCCCAACTTTAATTAGGGATATTGCAAAAAAAAAAAAAAAAAAAACTAAATCCCCAATTTTGAATGTTATTGTAGGGTCTAGTAATAATACTTTGACAACTTCTTTATATAAAAAAGACACAAGTAAAAGTACTTACCATCTTAACTTTACTAGTTGTTGTTCTTTTTTATTAAAAAATGTCCATATGAGAGTGCACGCGAAGTCATCCTCTCTTCCGTTTATTTTGAAGAACATAACGTAAATTAAAAGCTTGTTAAAAATAGCTTTCTAAACCGTCTTATAGATTATCATATTATACCTTTCTTTCTAAGGTAATAAATAGCGACACCAAATATATGAAAAACAACAACATTAAGACTGATATATTTTACAAAAATTAAATTAACGGAAACTAAAAGCAAGATGAATCTACGCTTAGAAACAATACAAGTATAATGAATGCCAGTTCGCAAAAACAAGAAAATTTTATAACGTATTACACAATATTTAAAATCACTAATCATATTGTAAAAAAAATCTATTCATCTGCAAGATTTAAATTAAGGAGAACCAATATTATATCCGAATATTCATTTTGAAATGTGTATTTTTTATTAATCCACATTGCAAATATTTAAATTGTATATATTACATGTTTGCCAAGGAAACTCAGGTTAAATCTCAATGATTGTGTTAGGACTAATTTAAATACACATTGAGAGCAACCAAAATATATTTGGTAATTTTTCTAAACCTATGAAGAAAATTTTAGTTAGGGTAAAAAACAAAATGTTGTCTCTAGAAAGTGCTGTCTAGCGGTGATGATGGACCCCACTTACACATGGTGATCAATTTGAGCTGGTCACTATGTTTAACACGGTTTCCTCCATCACTATTTTTTATTTTGTGATTGCAATGTTTTTCACAACTCTATGATAACTCCACTTTTTTGAAATTCGTTCTTTCATTTTGATTTTCCATGCTTGTGAAATGGTAGAGATTTAAGTCAAAATATATAAAAGGTAGGTGCTGAGAACGAATACCATAAAATCAAAAAATACTAAAGACGATTTATTTTTATAATTGAAAAACTACAGTTTCATTCTCTTAGTGTCAACTTCACTCTGACTGAAAACCAAAAAACAAAAGAAATTTGACTTCAACATAACTGTAAGAGTACTTTTGGTTTTTTAACTGTATTCTAAAGAAAATTAAAACGTGATTTAAGAAACAAATGAAAAAATGTATTAAAATTTGTTTCGCATTTAAAATTATATTTTAAGTTAATGTGAAATTTTAAATTGTTTCCTTTATCGAAGTATATCGTGCATTCAATCAATTCTACTATAGAAGGAACCTCTACTTTTTTTGCTAAAAATGACATACTATACAATAAAAGCCTCAAATTCAAGAAAAAGTAACTGTTTACCTCGTTATTAAGAGGAAAGTACAAAGTAATTTTTTATTATATCTTAAATGTTTTTTAATCCTTTCTGACATGCTTTAAATTTTGGGTAAAAATCTTTTATTTTTTTAACGTCAGCAATTGACGTCGTAAATTATGTAGAGTGTTTTAACGCATTCGTTCCGATAACCAAAAAAAAAAAGAAAAAAAATTAAGAAAATAAAAACTTTGATTTGAATGTTCTGGTAAAAATCAAATAATTGTCGGATTTTAATAAAATTAACGGGACTTATTCACAAATGAATGAAATTATTTTATACTAGAGGGACAGTTGCAATTTTTCCCATTTTGCTCGGTATTCACCGAACTTTCCCTAAAATGAATTATTGTTTTTTATGTTGTTGTTGATCCTTTGCCAACCTTATATATTATATTTTTACTATCTTCATGTTTGAAGATTTAAATAAAAATTTTCCAAACACATCTCTAACCCACAGAACAAGTGTTAATCAGTTTTGGAAACAGAAAAAAGGCAAGAATAGAAGACGATGAGGGACAAACAGGAGCAGTGCAAGTGTTTTATAAAGAAGAAAGGAAAACACAGTTTGTTCATGCAGTCGCAAAAAATAAGGAACAAAAAACTGATTCTGCATAAATATCAGTATCTGTGAAATAATGAGATGAGCGGGATCTGAGTGAAAATAAACATGAACAGGTTTTGAGTGGAATAAAATATGAGAAGGAAATTGTTAGTGATAAAATTAGTGAGGAAGAAATCAGTGTTAATGACGAGAAAAATATAATAGAAAGTAAAGAAATTTGGGACACTGAGAAAACCAGTTGCAGATGTACTAATTCAGAATTTGGTCAAAACAAGAATTGGACTTTTCTTTTCAGCATTCTAATGGTCCATTTGTTGCAGATGAGCAAGGGAGGTCCATGTTAATGCATTGATTTGTCAAACAATCGGTAAATGATGAAGTTCTGCCAAGTACTTGGTTATTGTAACCCCTTTTCTTTGACGTTGCTAATCATTTCTTGATTTTTATTGGCAACGTAATTAGATTCCAAATGTTTAGTTTTCAAAAGAACAATGGATAACGAAACTAGAATTTGCATCGGGGGATTCCAGATCATGAAACAGCTCTGCATATAGAAACTGCAAAATTATCTGGACTCATACAACAGAGGATGCTAAATTTCAACAACAACAACAACAACAACAACAACAACAACAACAACAACAACAACAGCAACAACAACAACAACAACAACAACAATGCTGGAAATTTATTTGCTAATGGCCCCTCTGGCAATATATGATCTCATTTCGGCACAGGATATTGACGAACGCTAACATTATGGTAAACAAGTGACTTACCTTTCGAATATAATGAAATTGTACATCTCTTTGGTGAAAAAATCTACAAAACATACTTGATGATATAAGAGAAGCAAAATTCAATACAAAAAGATGGCATCAATTACTGAAATCTCATAGGAATGCAAATGTATTTTAACTTATTTTTAACTTATTTTAACGTATATAGCCATCAGTGGAAAAGAATTTGGATTTAAAATAGTATCCCTAAACATTTTCCAAAAGAGTGTCAGTACTATTGCCATCAACGTGTTCGACTTCTTCGAAAAATTTATACCTATAATAGATTGTCGTGGTTAGTCCTGTGATGATGAGGCTATGTGGTATGGTGATAGAAATAATGTTCAAAACAAAATATTAGATATAAACCCAAGATCAATATTTGTCAACTTTGAAAATCATAATCTCAATTTAGTTTGTTTTCATTCCTATGTGTCACAACTTTTTTGTGCACTCGACAGGCTGTTCGAGTTCTTTTCTTTTTCTTCGACAATATGGTCAATACTGAAGAAATATTTTTCTTGATCATTGAAAAAACAACAGTGCGAGACAAGATGCAGTGTAAGATAAGATGATTATGAGAAAAATAACCTCTCGCGCAAAAGATGTTGCACACACAAAGACTCACAAATAATTTAACGCTTAGCGATCTTCTTAACATACGCCTTACGAATTTTTGTATTTTAATAATATAGAAGTATATTGCTTGTTATTATTTTTCCGAAAAGAACAAATTTCATAAACTATTTTTAGCAAATCATGTTTGAAATAAATAAATAATATTTGCCTAGTTTGTATAATGTGTAAATTGTATGTTATTGAACCATTTCTTCTAAATTATTGTGATATAAATTTGTGTCCAATCGATCTGTCCAAAAGAAAATAAACTAAGTGTGGTCTTGTGTTGTTTTAAGGACTGAGGGTGGCTGCTTCCAAGTCACAGTCATCGACGCTGGTGCTACTAGACTTCTTAACGTCACGGATATTGACCGAACATGTGAACAAGGACGCGTTTGTGGGGGGGATAGAAACAAAAATGAAGCAGCTAATCAGTAACAGAAAAAAACAGCTGGAGTTTATGGGACGTGTAAGGAAGAAAGAGAGCTTGAAAAATCTTAAACTTACGGGCAAATAGAGCAACGGAGATACAGGTGAAGGTAACGTATGACATACTTGCTGGACTTGAGCTGGTGGAAGGCAGAGCAGGGTTTGGGAAATGTAATAGAAGAGAGGGATTTTGACAGCTACAATGGATAGGGAGATGTGGATGGTCGTGAATGTCCACATCCTGAAGTGCGACAGCACTTAGACGAAAAAGAACAATCTATGAATAGTGTTTATGCGGATGTTTAGAGCATTGTGAATGTTTTATATTTCGAACACCGTAATCACATTTATGCCTTCTTCTTAGTTGATATTATGAAGTATTGTATGCAAGGTTCCTAAATAATTATATTGTTTACTCCACAAATCGTTTGACGAGACAACTCACACTGCATCTCACTGAAAATAGTTCAATACGACCTCATTAAAACACATGTTGACCCCCCAAAAATTTTACCAGTAATTTAATAGTTTGATAACAAAAATATATTCATCTTCATGCAATAAAGGCTTAAAATATTTGAAGCATTATTAATAAAAAAGTCAACACATAATAATATCAATTATGAATACGGCAAAATGTGCTTTACTTGCTCAGAGTATAAACATACACATGATTGTACACACATGAAACAATTCTATGCATATTCAGTTAGCTTAGAATAAAATACATTATTGATAATGGCTAAAATCATAGTCAAATGCGGTCGAAAAAATAAATATCTGGACATTTTTTATATTACACAAACAATCATATACAAATATAACCATAAAAAACGTCTCTGCCAATTTTAATGAAACTTGCATAAAAGAGATATTGCGGCCTAAATGCATAATATATATATTCATACGCAGACTGATCTCTTTCAGCTCACCAGAGCGGTTAGACATCCGATTGTTCAAGCTAGGTTCGAAACTCAAACCGAATTCACATCAGTAGACGATTCTACCTGTGAGACGAATGTGGACTTCGGTAGACGAAGGTGGACTTAAACGTGTTATATGCAATGTAGCCGAGTGTGTACAAATTCATTTCTGAATGAACATTATATATATATATATATATATATATATATATATATATATATATATATATATATATACAAAACATGAACACCCATTTTGGCCAGGAAAATAAAACTGTAACGCAGTAAAATATACCACCGGAGTAAGAAAAATTTCAAAACAATAAAGTATGTCAATACAACAAAATAGATGAAAGCAAACAAAAAAATGCAAGTAAGCAAGCACCCACTTGCTCTGAGTAAAATATGCAATAAAAATATAAAGGACAAAAAAAGAAAAAGGTAATCAGGAATATTTCCACAAAAATCACAATCTCTGTACTAATCAACGTTTTATATCCTACCCCTATATTAAGCACATTACGATAAAAATAACCATCAGACATCAAAAATTTTGGCAGTAAAACCATTGAAAAACAACAGCTTTAGTCACAAAAATATCACAACTGAACAATGTATGTATATATATATATATATATATATATATATATATATATATATATATATATATATATATATTCATTTTAGTAGAGAATTCATACTTGTGCTTTTGACTTTCGTTATTCCTAGCCAACATCATATGTCTGTAGTATATTTCAACATTAGTGACTACAGAAAATGCATTCTTCCTTAATCTATCTGTTGAGATATTGTGTTTGTTCATTGTTTGTAATCTCATTACATGTGGCTTGAACATTCTTGCGTTAATGTATTCATACTTTCAATATATCTGTTGCTCAATATCGTCCTGAAATCGTCCATTTCCAAACTCATTTCCATAATAAATATGAGATACACGAAATTGTACTTTATTTATTGCTAACCATCGTTCCTAATTCTTTACAATACTGCCCTCTTTGCAACACTGATCGGTCTTTAGTATCTATAGATATTTTGCTCTAGTCATATATTACGCAGAAACCGCATATTAATAATACAACTTTCTGTTACCAACTTGCTAATTAAGGTTCGCTCCCTAAGTTTTTTCGAAAGGCATCTTGATAGTATTCACTTTCACATTGAGAATGTTGTTAGTGAACTTTTTCTTGGGACAAAGCAGCCGTAGAGACTTTTATCCCTTCTCAGAAATACTAGTGAAACACATATATTCTACATGATTTACACAAGCATATTCGACTACTATATCCAAAAAAAACACTATTTCCTGCTATGCAAGCATGTCAGTTCTCGTCAAACATATGGATATTGTTAACTGCATGAAATAAAAAACTAAAATACCACCATGATAATGATGCATTAGACTATGCCAATATGACAACCAAAAAAATAAAATAAACGTGTGAGAATATATGTACATATATATATATATATATATATATATATATATATATATATATAGAAAACAAAACTTAACAGATAATTAAAGAGATTAAGTAAATATTAAACGAATTAACAATTAGGTCGTTGTGGTGCATCATCTTTGAAATAGGAGAGCCCAGTTCGAATTGCAGTTGAATTCTTTGCATTTACATAGGTGCAAATACCGCTGAGAAAGGTATGATTCCGACGCTTTTCTTTCTAGATATGTGTTAAAAGCTAAACAGTAATTAATGTCAATCTGCTTCGGGAAAATGGTCTGCCTAAGCAGTCAGATCTCGACAGAGATATCATCGACCAAAGCGTGCATCACATCTGGCTCTTAACGGACTGATTGACTGAACAAATAAACGCAAATAATAATAATATTAATAATAGAGAACTGACAATTAAACATTTAACAACATCATAAAATATCTTCAAATAACTGTATTCAGATCTACCACTTAAAAGCTGCGAAAAAAATTTCGAGCATTCTTTCTAACAAATAACACATAAATTTACCAATCTTAATGCACTATTAAGAATCATATTAAAATAGTCAAACCACAACAAAACATACGTGGCCTGAAGTTTGTATTCAAGAAAGAAACTGATTGTCGCCCCTCGGTGTTGACTAAAGTATCCATCTAAATAAGCCACATAGTTCCCACTACCAAAGAAGAAATTACAACTAAAATTTCGCTAGCTTAACCATACAAAAACCAATAGCGAAAAATTTTGAAATTTAAATAACAGAATACACTTCTAAATAAAGGGATGTAGATCATTAGTATGTGTCGTCATAGAAATAATTATAAATTGCAATATATATCCTATTCTTCAAATTAGTCAAATTAATGTTTTTAAAAACTTCGGCTAAGCAGTTACTTACGCACTACCTACCTCAAGTAACAGGCAGGCAAAATAACACTAACTACCAAAAAAGAAATTAGTACTAAGAATTCCACTAGCTTAAACCTATATAAACCAATGTATCCCTTTCTCTTACTAGAGGAACTCTCTGGGCTTATAATTTTACCTCATTCTTTGTTTATATGGGGCTGAGAATGCATGTCTTAAAATTTCATATGGCTATTTCCCCTCTAAATTATATATATATATATATATATATATATATATATATATATATATATATTAAAAAGCAATCGGAGTCTAACCGTACTGATGAGCTGTGATACAGCGAAACAGATCTGTCTTCTTCATATATGATACAAAAAGCAAGTGTCACTAAGATGATAGATGTTCTATGTTGAACCTCAGCCCCAGAATTCTGCAGATTTAATTTTGTGTAATGGTTGATCAGCTCGTCAGTGGATTTGAGCGATTGACTGGGGATATTCTCAAGTTTAGCTTATTTCATGCTTGATTAATTGATTAATGATCTGATTAAGATACTGCTATTATCGTGATTACTGGTAGTCATTTTTCTATTTCTGTACGTGTAAATGCGCCAAATTTCACATCCATGTATCTGTGTGTATGCGTATGCGTGCTATATAAGGAAATTATTATTAAACATTATTATACATCTTTTCATTTGCTGGCGTGAGATTTTGTATTTTAATATCTTCAAGTCAATTTCTTGTTTTTGGTTTTCATATTAACATTTCTTTGAAGCTGATAATTTCAGCTTTGCTTTCTTCCACATAAAATGTTCCTTCTTTCTTATATTTCAGCCACCTTACCTCTTATTTTTCTCATCATCTGATACTTATTTAATTTATTTAGTTTGTTACAATGTTCTCTTCTCTCTTTAATCCATTTTATATTTCAGTTATTTTCACATTTGAATGTACGTTCTTGTATATTTCTTACAACACATCACTCAATATGTCCGGCCCTGACATATAGGTGGCGCCACTAATACCAAATCCATATAACCTTTATAAAATACTATATTTCAAATGCCACGTGACAAAATGTAAGCGAAATCTGATTATTAATTTACAAATTACAATTATTTAAGTGAAGCTACTCCTGCAAACTTTCAAAACGACGGAAAAATCAGAATTTCGTGTGTTGCTAAAGCATTGATGTCTCATGGGAAAACTAATGTTCATGCAAAGCAAAGGCGTGACAACTGTTATTCAGACTCTATTCTGTCGGAAACTGAGGTTTAAATTTGGTATGCTGACTAAAACGCGGACGTACACACGCAAATTTTTCTGAACGCTAAGCTCGCCCAAATCAGCAGTTGTCCCAGAAAACACCAAAAAACACAAATTATTTTTGGCCAATCAAGTATTGAAGTTGCGTGAGATATCAATGATGAACATATGAGATGCAGGGTAATCATCATTTTGCATGAATATTTGTCAATGAGAAAGCTGTGTTAAATATTTGTGTCGCGTTTGCTCACAGTCGATGAAAAAGAACAACGAGTCGACAATTCAGATAGAAAAGAATAAGTTTTCGTACATAAGTGTCAATGGATGAAACATGGTTTGACCAGTTCACACCGGAGTCAAACCAGCTGTCTGATGAGTGGACAGCTACAGGTGAAAGCCATCTAAATTGCTCAAATTCGAAAACATCAGCAGGCAATTTTTTCGTCTCCGTAGTATTGGATGCGCAGGATATATTTTTCATCGATTACCTTAGGATGGAAAGTCAATAAAGAATATTATATAGCTTTATTAGTGCTTTGAAAGAATAAATCGCCTAAAAAGGCCACAAAGAAAAAAATGCGATCTTCAACAAGACAACGTTTCGTGTCACAAGTACATCGCAACGATGACTGCACTACATGATTTGCACTTCGAATCGCTTCCTCACTCTCCCTATTCTTCTAGTCTGGCCCCCAGATACTACTCGCTGTTTGCACACCTCAAAAGAATACTCCAAAGAAAGATATTTTGCTTCAATAAAGAAATATTTTTGAGGCCAAATACAAATTCTTGTACAAAAACGCATAAATTGTTAGAGAAGAGTTGGAATTAGTGTATCATACTAGAAGGAGACTAGGTTGAAGAAGGAAATCGAATTTTGCCTAAAAGCTGTTGCTTTATTAGTTAGGCCCGGGATTTACTGAATGATGTATTATTTTCCTTACATTTTTGCTTTCATTGATTTCTTCTCAATTATTCGCATTTACAGTCATTTTTCGTTACTTCCTTTAGATTTTGTCAAAATTAATCATTATTTTTCATTCGTTTTATTTAGATAATATCTTCTTTATCCTTTTCCATTTCTGATACTGTTTTTTCCTATTTTGCTTTATCTTTTATTTGTTATTTAATCATGGTTTTCATACACTAACGGTCAACTTTTCGCTTTTCGTTTTTCTTACGTATCCATTTCTGTCGTTATTTAAGGTTTATGCAGATTTATGCAACTCTAAATTCCATAAATGTACATAGTTAATGCGTGATTTACTTTTGTGCAGGTTTCGTTGCTTTAATGTGTTATTATCTGTTTTATTTTAAGCAATTTTAAAATATTTTCAATACCGAGTATAATCGTAGGTTGACAATCACAAAACACAACATTCTTCTTGTAATTTTAGTTTAAAGAATCAATAAAATTTATTTGATTTGTTCTGCTCATATGTATTAGTCCGGCATCAAGGTCCCACCTTCAAAATAGTTAAACCTAACCTCCTATTCTTCTCTATCGGTTTCTTTTTTGTACTTTTTATGTGGGGAGCTCCCTTTCCTTTGCTTGCTTCTCTGATGACTACAATCTTCAAAAGTTGAAATGAAACGTCTATTTACAGTTTCTCTCCTTTGATTTCCACCCTTCTCTTTTTTCTTCGTAATACACTATAATTTGTATTCTTGCTTTTACTATAACTCTCTGCACACTAGTGGCGGTCCTGCCTTGCTTAGGGTGAAAAGCTTATAAAAATCTAAAATAAAATAAGAGAAAATGATAAAATCATTCAATAATTATAAGATTAGAAAGTAGAAAGGTCCCAGGAGTAAAAAAATAATCGTACATAATAATATATTATTTAAGATAAATCTCTTGGTGTGTAATGCCTCATCTTCTACATGAAGGAAGGTTGCCTTATAAATCCCCATTGAAATCTGAAAATAAGCATTCCATCATGCATTTTAATGTTCCTCAGTTTCTACATTTGGAATTGTGCTGTAAAAATCAACGTCAAAAACAACACTTCAGACTTATAAAAAATTCAACATTGAATCTATTTTCCACACTTGGCAAATAAATAGACAAAAATGACAAAAAGCGTTTTGGATATCTATAAAAATCAAGTTTAAATACACTTTCATTTTTTAAGATAAATTTTAGATTTTCTGTTGATGTCGAATTTTTTTATTTTAGGATTCAATCGTGAATGTTTCAAAGCTTTTTTTATAATTTTAATTTTCGCCTTAATGTTTTAAATTTATTTCATGAGGTAATTTATTGATTACTTGGAGTCAAAATATAGTATTGTATAACATGCTAAAACATGTCTTTACTAATTTCTTCTTTTCTAACATGGAGCAGTTTTTTCTGTAGAAGATATATCCAGAGCCTCACCACATTTGGTGTTGATATTCTGGTTGATGCATCAAGCAGGGTCTTACGGGAAAATGTTACTCTATATCTTACTTGTTTTACAATGAGTTTTAAAGTTCTAGACATGTTGCGAATCATGATTAACTAAATCTAAAGTTATTTATTCATGGAACTTTATCTGTGTGTGTGTATGGGAGTGTATGTGTGTGTGTCTGTGTGTGTGTCTGTGTGTGTGTGTCCGTTATCTATAGTTTCCGAAACGGCTGATCCGATTTTCTTGAAAATTTACACAGTTGTACTATAAGCGTCTGCGAGTGTTCTTAAGTAGGTTTTGAATAGGTACCCCAGATAAATATCAGAAATCGATAATCGAAAAAATTGGGTTATAGTAGTAGTGGTCCGGTTTTAATCAAATTTGATACACTCATAGACAAAGACATAAGAAACGATATTCAGAAGTTTCAAGGTTGCAGTTCTTACAATAGTGCAGAAAATCGATAATTTATATATATAAAAGGCAAGATGTTTGTGTGTGGGTCTGTTTATCTGCCCGTATGTCTGTATTTTTTCAGCACTTTTATTTCAACTTTTACTTCGGGTTTGCCTCTAAGTAGGTATAAATGTAGTTCATAGTCTCAGCCATGATATCATTTACTCCGAGGACTTATTAAGCTTTGAAAATTCAGTTTACGACAAAAAAAAAAAACTGATCTGATATCGATACCAGGAAATCAAATTTTGACTTCCATTCATTTTTCCTTGAGTCTACGGTTTCACTTTAACTGGAAACAACGTTTGCTTTTTAGTCTTTTGTGCCAACGTCCAAAGTGTCTGAGCTCCAGGACCATGGATTAGTTTTAAAGCTTTCATTACACCCGAGAAACGCCGGGCTATATTGCTTGTCTAATATAACCTGTCCTGCTATTTTACTCATTCTTTTTTATGTGCATTGTTTCTTTAGAGCGTATGCACACATGCCCGACGAATATTCCTGTTTCTTGTAGTTTTTAATATGTATTGTTTTGTAATATTTTCAATCCCTCTCCTGTCTTTCATTTGTTTACGCGTATCAAGTATGTTCCCCGCTTTTTCTTTTTCCATCTTTCCCGCTATCACCTCCTGTGAATTCCAGATTTTCCAAAACCTGCTTCCTCATTATGTGTCCCATAAGTTTTAACTATGACTTTCAGATATTTCTCAAAGTTCTTGCAAGAAAGGGACACAGAAAACTCATCAGCATTTTGAACACGTTCCGCCGATTCCACTTACTGGACAAAACATATTTTATTATCCAGAAAATGTGTCATATTTATCCTTTACAAATCTATAGTATTTGTTAAGCTAACATTTAGTACAGACATCAAAATATAGCACTATAATACTAAAATATGAAATACATATTTTAATGCTCTTATATACTAAAAATACGCTTAATGTGTAATTAATTAAAGATTTTATGTAAAGCCACGAAGTTAGTGATAAGGGAAGTAGAGAGTGATTAATACTATCACTTCTAAATATTTCCTTAATAATAAAGCATGTTTCTTTCATATAAAATAGTTTTTAATCATTGAATTTATAGCCTGTTTTATTTCTCTGTTTTCCGAGAGAGTTCAGTGGTCTGTCATAATGTATATCTCTCATACATTCGTAGATGACGAATTTTATTTTTCTGGAGGTTTTGCCTGTATAGATATTCCAAGCGTTTATATAAATCCATGAGCGTGATGTGTTGCTAGTTCTATATTTCTTGGCATTAGAATTCCTGCCAGGAATTGTCACTGGAGGCCATAATTTTAACAATATAAGATACATAGAAAGAAAACTGCAAGACATCCTACAGAAAGGAAAGAAAAAAGAAGAAAGAAGAAAGAAATAAATATAAGCTATAAGAAAACTGAATCCACGCTCATCAGTGTAAAGAGATGCCGAAAATGCCAGTTACAAGACGTGTGTACTAAAATCAAACAGGTACAGAAATTGAAATAACTCGGAAACGTTCTAAGATAGATGGAAATGCAACATTCAGAGCCGAAGACCTATTGGCATTTGAAAGGACGCAATCCAAAAGCTGATTAGAGTAATGAGAGACAGAACAATTTCGTTGGAAACAAAAGAAATGTCTTATGTGATGCCTGTTATTAAATATGGCAGTGAATGCTGATCGGTCTCACCAAAGATGAAGAACAGAATTGAATTAGTCACAATGTGATTCTACAGAATGATCACGTCGATACCACGGACCAAATATATCAGCATCGTAAAGGTTTATGAGAAGAAAAAATGAAAATAAAACTTATGCTTAACATCAGAAAGGAACAGCTGAAATTTCTGGGACGCCAAATGAGATGTGGAAGGAGGGCTTAGAGAATCTGATACTTATAGGACAGATAAGGTGAAAGAGAGACAGTGTGCTATAAATGATGGTTTTAACCAATGGGATGGCAGAGCAGTATTTTGGGAGAAATAACAAGAGAAAAACTTTTAAGAGCTACATGGTCTAGGCAGGTGTGGATGGCCTTGATCGCTCATTTCCTGAACAGAGAAGAAGAAGAGAAAGAAGAATAAGAAGAAGAGGAAGAAGATCATTGTTCGGCATAGATGTATTTATTTATTCTCAGAAATGCCAGGTGAAATCCAAATATTCTCTAGGATTCATACCCGCCTGTTCTGCTACTATTGCTCGCAAGAACAACTATTTCCGGCGATATAAACACCAGGTATTTTGTAAGTGATGGCAGAATGTTTCTTGTTTTATTTTAGATATGGGTTTGGAGTGTATGATTATGAATGTTGTGTTTTTATTTTTTACAATTTTTGACCTGTCGATTTTGTATAGTCATGTCCTAGCAGTTAGAATATAGAAATATGAGTTGTGATGAATGAACATTTTTTCAGTATTTCTCATTCTCATCTAGCTGTTCTGTGCAGCATTGTCTAAACGATTATGATAAATCCTGGCTTTATTATTTTAAAGGATAGATTAGAATATGTTCACATTTTAGTTGAATTAGCGTATTTTTGATTATATGGTTCTATGGTACATTTTTGAGTTTTCAGGTTTATATTTTTATAATTATATTCGTTCTTTTTAATTACTACAAAACGAAATATTTAACTGCTACTGATTTTCCCTTTTGGTCTTGAATACTCCATGATTTTCTCTTTGTTACAGAAGATACTGAAGCAACAGAGATAATGTTGTTCAAAAAGATACTGGCAAAGAGTGGTCGCAAAAATATTAAAATTCATATGGATTCGTAAAGAGGCAGTTTCAATATCTTAAGCTAATACAGAGGAATGAGGACTTGCAAAATATGACGGATACATGACATGTAAACATTGTTGAATTTGTAAATATAGATATCAGAAGAGTGAGAGCAAGGTACACTATAGAATCGGTCAATGATTGTGAGCTATAATGGATTAAATGATTTTGGGAGACATTATTACAAGACATTAAGGAACACAGTATATAAAAACGAAGAAAATCGATATATTTTTTCTCACCTTATTTTTTTTAAGTTCATCTTTTCTGAATAGTTTTCTAATAATGTTTTCATTTTCAATCTGAATTTCCACCCTTTGTTTCGGTTTATTTTCATTCTTTTTTTATCCCCTGTGAACTACTATTTTAAGACCTGGAACAATTATAACGGCGTCATTTTGAACTGTCGTGAAACACGGAGGCAGGAAAAGAAATAAAAATTCTAAATCGTTATTTTAACACTTTGGGGACTTGTGCGTCAAAGAAAATTATTTGAAAGTTTCTATTTTAGAAAATAGAAAAAGAAAATTTTATGTAATTTCCTACGTAATTGACAGAAAAAATAAACACCTGATGGATTCTTTCCTAGAAGAAAAGAATTGAACAACTAATGAGCTTGACACAAAAAAATGTTTTAATAGAGACTTGCACATTCCAATTTTTTAAATTATATTTTCTCAAGAAAAAATGAAAATAAAATTATACTTTTTTCTGATTTTCTATCTATTTTATTTCGTTAAAAATTCAACAAATTGTTTCTATGCAATACCATGAAAGATGTATCTTATCAATATTGTTCCTACTACTTTACATTCAATATAGACCCATATTTAGTTGATACGCACTTTTTAAATAGGAAAATAGTATTTCATATCTTATCTGCTCAATAACAGAATATATATCAATAGTCATATATTAAGTGAGTAAACTGCTGATGCCTATTGATTTTTTAAGTAATGTTAAACCTGAAATGTATTTTTGACGTGATATAAAAAATTAAGTTGGGTTTTAAATGTACGCGCAAAATCCAATGCTCTCCCCTTAGGGATTTGTGATATTAAAAAAAATCACTACAGGCACTGCGTTGCAGTGGATATCAGAAAGCTGAATTTAAATTCTCTTCAAATCGTTATATTCAGTTATGTGCAAATAGCCCTGGGAAAGGTTTTAATCCTCTTTCCTGCTATGGGTTTATTTATAGGATAGATAGGAATCTATAGCCTTGGTTGGCAACCAGCACAATATAATGGCTACCTACTGTAGAAAGACCTTCTGCAGATTCCCTGATGAGACATGATCGCTCAATCGTGTATCACGTATGACATTTTACTGACTAACAGGCAAATTGTGTATTTAAGCGCTAGTATAATTTACTTGCTATGGGGTTTCATACATCTTATTTCATACGAAATAATATCGTTCATATATGTAGAAAGATAAACAATTTTAATTTGCAAGATAGTAAAAGTAAATACAATTTTTTATATGAAAGTTCACTCGGGTAGTTTTTAATAAATGAGGTTTTCTGATTTTACAGTACGGAACTGGGTACATACAATAAAGTTTTCGAAGTTATGTTGGATACATAAATGTAGGTACCTCCACTGATTCTCGATATACTTAAATCTAAAGCCAAGTGATTAAATTTACTCATTCCAGTAATGAAAATATTCTGGTGTATTTCCAACCGAAACTATATTGATTATAATCATTTTTTTTCATTTTAAAAATATTCAATTTTTCAGCCATTTTTCATCGATCGAAGAATTTTGTAAACAGTAGCCATTATCGGTTTAAAAATATTGCAAAAATAGAATTTAACTCACTGAAATAACATTTTAGTAAATTAGCAAATTTAAACTTATTTTAATCTGATTTTATGAGTAATACTTTTATAAGTATTAATTCCTTATAGTGTGAAATGTACGCTAAAATCATTTCTTAATCACGGTAGTCCTCTTATCAGGGTCATCTGAGGTGACGAATGGGTTAATGACAAAAGTGGTGACGAATGGGTTATAGACAAGGTGCTTTAAATTTTAACCTTTTGCCACATCTAAGCTGTTCTTACCAAATCATCTTACTACAAGAACCATTCGATCCAACATATCATATATTCGCCGATAAGTATTAATATTAGGTATTAATTGCTTACTTTGTGAAATGTACGATAAAAGCGTTTCTAATCCACGGTAGTCCTCTTATCAGAATCATCTGTCGGGAAAAATGAGTTAATGACAAACCGAAGACGTCAAAATACTGGAAATAATGTAAATACCTAATCTCGGAAGTATAGACAATTTTTTTTGTCAAAACTGACAATCATATACCGATCAAAAGACAACTCGCGACGAATTCACATATGCCCTCCCTTCCCACAAGAACAGAGTACCTTGATGTGGTGTATTTGTTACCAAGATTGTCAAGCTATAATAACTAAAAATGAGTGATGAATTCGATCATTGCTGGCTACTCATACTCTTTGCCATGTACCATATCTAAGCTGCGCTTAGAAATCATCTTAAATGAAACACAAGGCAACGTAGCTTTCTTTGAATCATTTCAGTTGAGTAATGAGTTCGATCTTCACTGGGAACTCCGAAATTTCAACCTTGTGCCACATCTAATCTGTTGTTTCCAAATCATCTCACTACAAGAAACAATCCTTCTCTATTCTATCCAACATATCACATATTCGCCGATATCCTTCTAAAAACACACACGATACCAGTCAATCAAGTGCAAGACAGGATAAATGCTTCGGTGATTATGTCTCTTTCGAGACATGACTGACAAGGCAAAATATTTTTTCAGTAGTAGGTTGCCATTACATTTTGCGGTAGCCTGGTTGCCAACCAAGTCTATGTAAATCCAATCTGTTCTTTTATTTGATCAATAGCTAGAGGAAATACGAGACGGATTAATATGTTTCCTATGAATATTTGTGCGTAAGTGAATGCAGAGAATCCAACTGGAACTCGAAATTGGCCATCAGATCTCTCGTTTTGCGCCTATATCCAGTGCAACATAGTGTACATCTCTATTATGTAACAAAATTTAAATATGTACAAATGTATATTTCGTCCCGTTTTACACTTGATTTACAAAAATATTAACCATGAAATGAAGAAAGAAAATAAGAATCTAACAGAATAAACATTCACAATATTCAAACTAATTTTGTTTATTTTAGCAATGCTTTTATTTCTTGTTCCTGACCGAACTGTACATGATGAAAGAAATTACACATTTGTGCAAATTAACTGAAAGAACTGCTTTAGTTTCCTTTCTTTCACAATAGATTCAGTTTTAGACTCATTAAAATTACAAGGTGTAGTCGATTTTTATTTTTCATCAGATTAGGCCATCTGCAGCAGTGTGCATTTGTACGGCAAAATAATGAGAAATGTAGATCTAGTTTTGAACAATATAAGAATTCTCAATTAAGCTAGAGCTGAAACTAACATACCCATTAAAATATTTAAATGATATGTTCAAACAAATAAATACAATACCAGAATAATATTTAGGTATTATTTAAAATATTTATATTCTGACATCAGTACATTAGTCTGAATAGAGTAAATAATGATAACTCTTCTTCCTAAAAATTGTGACAGATTTAAACAAGAAAAGGTTAGATAGTTACACCATTGCAACAACAAGTGATTTACTGATAATTATATATTTTGCTAAAAAGGTTTTTGATTAATATAGCTCATTTACAGTTGTGTGTAGTAACATGAATCTAATTTTGGGGTGTATAAATAAAGTGAGAAGAAACAAAGTTGTTTCATCATTCTACAACGTAATAGAAAATGCGGTCGAAAAGAAACTGCCAAGAGGCTACGTATGGGTAATGTTTGAAAGCGTGAAATTTTCGAGAAATATCTTATTTGTTTTGTTTCAATGAATTTACACAGGGGTGTAGTCATTTAGGTTCGCTTTAATAATTTCGTCTCTCACCAAATTAACCTATCCTTCATTAAATCCTACATATGCCACAATGCCACATACCACCCATAGTTCTAATAAAAAGACCATGATGTCAAAAATTGTAAAAAATATACAAATATATTTTCGACAATTTTCTAAGATAAAAATTTGTTTTCATGTCATATAGTGGGATATATTGATTAAAATAAGAAAAAAAAAACAATCTAAGTTAAATGAAGAATGCATGGCCCAGTGGATGTAGACTATGGTTAGTTTCGATGACTTGACCACAAAGTCCGTAGCCTGTTATTGGGTCCAATACCAGGTTGCAGCAGTAGTGAACAATTGACTTAGGGAGTCGTGTTAGAGGAAGAAAACTAATGACTACCAAAATGACTTCGCACAAGGAATGAGAGTGATATACCCCAGTGATCGTAATAAAGAGTTCGGTTCGAAACTACTACCACCTGGAGAAGGCCGGAATATACAACGGTCAAAACGTCGTAAAGATGGCAACCACGAAGATGACAATAGACCGATTAATGTAAATAGTGTAAATACTAACTCTTCTCAATAATATAGACAAGTACACAAATAAAAGTGTTAGTATGGCTTGTCTATTCACAAATTCTATGACCTGTCTCTGTATTTTTTCGATCAGCAGAATGAAGAATTTCACTGACAAGAGTCAGGGAAAGAATAACTCAATTTAAGGATGAGGAAATATTTAAGGCTGTGCCTGTCAAGAATAAGTTTTGAAGAATGGAAAGATCGAAAATGACTATAAAAAAAGAGAATACCGGAAATCTCACTCAGTCAGTCACTCACTCACTCTCTCACTCACTCAAGTTTAATCATGACTTTTGTAATACAATAGGTCAGTTAATTGCTATTCATGATCCTGTTTCAATTCATGACTAACGAGGCAGAATTTTTCCCGCTTCTTGCTGCATTACACTGGTTGCTCAATAAAGCTATAGAGTCAAATCTTTCCTCTCTTCTTTTATGTGCTGTGTCTCTTCAGGACATAAGTGATCATGGTTCTCCACATCTACCAATCTTACGGTGATCTTAATATATTTTGTTCTGTTAAAAACCCTGCTCTGTGATCCTTATGTTGAAGCCTATCATGAATGTCACGCACTGTTTTCCACTGCATATCTTTCCTTTTAACTGCCCTGTGAGTATCAGATTATCCAGGCCCACTTCATCGTTAAGTATCCAAGAAAATCCAGCTTTCTCTTCCTGATGTTTAGTCTAATTTTCCTTTCCGTTTTTATTCTTTTCAAAACCATTTTGTTTCTCATATTTTTGGACAATGTTATCCTCAACATTCTTCTGTGGAGCACTACTGTTGTTGCTTCGAGTCTTTCCTTCCCTTTAAGACAATTATCCAGCACACACTATTATATTACAGGACATATATCACATCGCAGTTTAGTACTATTTTCTTTGTTTCCAACAAAATTGATTGTTTTTCTAATACTCTGCTGAACTTTTGAAATGCGTTTTGGCCATACTAAACCGATCAGAGTTTCGGACATTTCGGACTCTGTTAAAACTATTAATAAGTATTTAAATTTCTGATCCGGCTACATTTTCGTATCATCAATCTGTAAAATTACGCCTGACTTCTGGGTTGTATGTTTAATTTCGTCTGCGTTTTGTTCCACATTTCACAAACTAAGCAGCTTATCAATATATATATATATATATATATATATATATTATATATATATTGTGTGTATATATATATATATATATATATATATATATATATATATTGTGTGTGTGTGTATTTAGGCAGCATTTTTTCATTGATACATGTCTCATTAAACATTATAGACATATTTTGTCGATTTATTTTATGTAAATTCTTTTCATATATTCTTAAAACATTATCTTTGAAAGAAGAAAGAAAGTAATAATATTGGTACAAATTTTTTTTTATTTAATCCTTTCTGAGCTTTCGGCAAACATCAGCCATTATCAATGGTGACACTTATATTAAGTGAATTAAGCAGTTCGCGGACGAACGATATTAGGAGTCGTCTCTTTTGTTTACATGGAAGATTTTCAAAGCAACTGCGAACACGTGGGTGCGTGCGTGCTGGAAGGAAAAATCGCACTACAGCTTTTGACGTCACACATGATCACGCGTCAGTGGGTGCGAGAAATATTAAGTATAGAAAAACATTTGGATAAACCATCGCTTTTTTTTCTATTACAAGCATTTAAAACATTTTTGTGGAGATTTTGTAATTAATTCTAATGACTCCTAGCACTACTTCACACCAAAGAAGGCATTATACAACACACTGTCTATAATGAATATTTTAAGAGACTTTTTAAGACCAAAAAATCTCCGGAATACACACGTCACTGTATAACGTTTTACATAATATGACATATATAAAAAAAATAACAAAAACAGCTGCAAAAAATTACAAAAAATATTAATATGAAAGATGACGTCAATTTTAGCCTTGCATTCTGCTCATATTTTTATTTTGTTAAATTTTAGTTATTATCCTTTCCTAGGCATAAAATGAATCAGACCAGTACATGATTTACATTAAAAATGTTTTCCTCGTCTTCTATTTTTACTTTGTTTTCAACTTCAACTGAGTAGGTCTCCTCTGCACTTATACTGAGACGCGTTGGCACCTTGACGTGGAGTAATGTTTAGCGTCAGAACTACTACAACCTACGAGTAATCTTGAATCGCGCTAGGTTCTCCATAATTTGGGCCTTACGCCATATTTAAGCTACATTCATAACATTAACGTTCTGAGACATGTGATTATATAATTTTTAATCTTAAGAGAATTTATCTACCGTGTACCTTAGTTAAATTTCAAAGTTTACAGCACTGCTCAGATCTTTTTCACAAATAACTAATAGCTATTTTCTGCACAGCGACTTCTTGGCCTTTTCAGTTGGACATTAACTATGTTTCTTTTTTATGTTTCCTTTTGTTCTTCTACTCTTTCCTTTTTTCATTTATTTACTTATTCATTCAAGCGGCAATCACAACACACGTACTAGACATTAAATGACTGATTTGCTTCAATTATTCTGTATCGCTTTTTATTTTTATTGTTTCTTTTTTAGTATGTTTGATGTCAACTTCCTGACAACCAATAAAAAGGAAAAAATCTCCCAATGCATTAAAAGTAAAATACACCCCACTTTTCTTTTCTTGTCACTTTTATTACTGTTTTCTGTCTATTTCCTATTTTTTCACTTTTTTAAACTCATTGTCAAAGAATGTTCTGCAAATCCCGAAAAGTTAATTTTTCTCCTCTCATCGAAGAACGCAGAAAAGAAATTTTCTCTAATATTTAAAAAGTTCTTTTTCTCATTTTCTATCGAAGAACAGACATAAAAAAATTATAATAATCAAAATTTCGATTTCTCCTCTTCTTTCATCATATAAAATTTCACACTGTTCAATATTTATCTGTTTTTCTTTTCCCTTGAAGTTTACTCACACCCATATGCCTTCGATGAACGATCATACTCGTAGACGTTATCAGCATATTAATTTCAAATTAACATCGAGTATATGAAAGCAGAGATGTCATACACTCGATGTTAATTTGAAATTGAACTCTTGCTTGAGCTTCCATCACACATGGGAATGCTTAAAGATTTCAATCATACTATGTTTGAGCACGAAGATTTGCTTATTTCTGCAGTGCAAATCATTTCAAGTCTGCCTTGAAACTAAAACAAAATGAAAAATAAAGAATACTACTGAAATTCTGAGTCTATCTGATGATGCTGGCATATGTTTCGATTGGAGGATCAGTTCTAATCTCATAACTAACTTAAAGTAAAATTAGCATATTTTAATTAAAACACTACCTCTAAATTATTTCCAAAGTGATTGCCTACTACTACCCACAATATTCTAAGGAAGCTAATGTAATCCTCTGTTTCGACCCTGTTTTTATTTCCGAACACTTAGTTCGCCACAAGTTTTTTAATCTATTTCTAACTATTTTTTATTTTTCTGTGTTCATTATAAACCTCCAAGGAACATCACAGAACTTAACTATCGCGCTCTTCTTATGTTCTTTCTACAAATCGGCGGTAGGAGGTAATTTCAATAATGTCTTACAACTGATTGTGGCCGAAACCGTACTTAACTGGAAGCGTGTGAAAAATTTACAATGACTTATCTCTTCTTCAACACGATTCCTCTGACTATATCTTCCTTTGCTTCCCCATCAACTCTAATTCCCTCGCATGTGCAGACAACCCTCTTTAATATTCCCGAAAGAACTATCCATTTTATCTCAACGGCCCTACTCTGCACTCAACTGCACAAAATACTTTTCCATAGAAATTTATGGTTCAACCAGAAACATGTTTTTAACGAATGCACGAGCAGAGCACCAATAATTAAAAGAAAAATCTCACCTGCTTCGATAGCAATCGTCTAGTATTTTTAAATTTTTTCTTGTCTCATGCTAATGAAGATTTGATTAACCTCATTTTCTTTTTGAAAAAAATGAAAACAGTAAATCCACAGCGCACGCTGTTGGGTATTATGTTATATGCCCTTCTGTGTTATATACTCCCGGAAACCCATGATGACAACGCCGACGATAATAAATTCAACTACTTCAACGGGGATGAAATCGCTTCTTTTTTTCAGCTCTCACTACTATACGATATTACTGAAATCTCGTACAATTTTAGTATATTTTTCCGTGTTTTTCTATTTCTTAATTTTTCTTTTTTAAACATATCACACTGAGCAAGGCGGTAACGCCACTCAAGGGGAGGGGACTACGTAAGATTGAAAAGATTGGAAAAGAGAAAGCCGGAAACCAAATCCTAAGCAGGGAACAAGGGATGAGTCTCTTCACCTGTTCAATAGACGTGGGTGGAGTGTGAATACACTTGCGTATCATTTGTGGTGTATCTTTGGTTATCACAATGATTCTTTGGATTTAAATATCACAATTCCGTCTTCTGTTAAAGCACTTGATAGATATATCAATATTTATACTTGTTTCATTCTGATATATTCTATTTATATTTTGAATTTTGGGATCCACATTTTAGTAACAACAATGCATTCGGTGTTTTACAGTTGAAGTTCAATCGTTTTTTCTTTACTTATCTACAAGATCTTTTCAGTTTTCTGTCTCTGTCTGCTATCAGTAGTGTGTCATCTGGGTATTCTGTTAAGTTTGTGAACATTAAAAATGAAACCTAGTAGAATTTGTAATTATCTCATAATCGCCTCGATTTTTAGGTTGAATAAAGCCGGCGAGAAGACAGACTTTTGCTTTGCACCCATTTCTATGTTTGTATATCTACCGATCTAATTTTCTGTCCGTGGGTAGGTGGTTTAATTCCATCATCGGTTTTTTAATTTCCCAGCAACCTTGGAATATTTGTGAAGGTTATTAGTATCCTTCCCTAATATGTCAAGTTTACTAAGCATTTCCAACAGCTTTTTTTGGTGTGCTTTATCGGACATCCTTTCTTAAACTGAAAGACAAAGGAATCTTTTCTCCGGCATTTGTATTAATATTTCTGTTAACATTCTAACCATAAATAGTGTGTTCCTTGTCCCAGTGTCGTTGACGAATTAGCTCAGTTTCTGTTCTATTTTCTGTGTAATTCTGCTGCGCGATCTATCTGAATTTGAATATTTTATATGCCTCATTAGGCTGATTGCCCTGTGAAGTTACCATTCGTTTACTACTTAGGCGAGTATATGAAACTACATCTATTTATGCTTTCGCTTATGTTGTCACTGTTGTAGATTTCATTTCTTATTGAACTAATCTTGTCTTTGCCTATATCCTCTAAGACTGCCAGCATCTCTGTTACAATTCTGTTTGACCGTATTGGTTCTGTACAATTTCGTTACTGCACTTCGCACTTAAATATTTCTGGTTTGTTGCTATTTATCTGTATTGCTGTTATTTATTTTACTGTGAAAATATTAGCGTTCCATCCTGAATTTTATGTGTCCTGTTTATGAGCATGCATTTTGTCCTGGTCTTTTATTTTTATGCACAATTACTTTGTCTGTGATATACATTCCTTCTGTTTCTGCAGTTTTTTATTGAGTCATTGTTCCTTATATCTTCTGTATTTGTGCCTTTTATTTGTGTATTAACCTATATTCTATAATATGTCGTGTCTCCAATTCATCATGCACAGTATTTTATCTATCATCCATTCATTTTTCTTCGTCTATTTTTATTTCAGATTCTATGTATTGCTGATGTTGCTAAAGCTAGAAATGTTACTATATTATTCCCCTTTCGTTTCTAGTCGTTCAACTCTTTCTCATGATACAGTTTTGACTCTTCCCTAGTCTTTTTCAATTTCCGCAGGTTATATATCACTGAAATGTGATCGTCGTCACTTGCATTATTTCTGCAGTGTAAAATTGCATTTTTAAAACTGTTGTTTATAGTTATAACAAAACTAAACAACGAATAGTATTACTAAAAGATGCGACCACAATCCTAATTGTAACCGACATTTCATTTAAGTAGAAAAAATTAATATGAGTATATTACATGCGAGATTTGTTTGTTCGCTAAGCCGAAATTAAAAATACTGCATCTAGTGTACCATTGTATAAGAGAATATACTCTGAGTGTCCAGTGAATATGAAGATTTTAAGTAAAAATGATACGCTAACTACTTCAGGCAAGCGAGACATTCACTTTTATTTAAAATCAGTATATAAGCAAAATTGAAAACAGTTACATCCTGAAAGTTTGAAATTAATTGAATGTTCATATCAACTCTCTTCACAAAAACGTTTTAATGAAACCTGTCTATCTGAAAATATTCCAATTGATCTCTCTCCCTCTCTATGAAAGCTCTTTACTGTGTTGGAATATTTATTTCATGTCATTTCTTTACCCGTTAACCTAAATCTTTTTGCATATATTAAATTCAAAATTCGGCAAATACTATTTATTCTTCGCTGCGTAAACAGAAATGAATTTAATTATGAACAAGCTTGAGATATGATCCCTGCAAGATATCTGGTTATTAATCATTAGAGCAATTTGTCATGTTGCACGTTCTTTTTGATAGACTTTAATTAAAACTTAAAACGGTCAATATATAATTGCTATCTTTGACTGGGTTTATACTTCATTGAACTTTTGACAGGTTTATGATATTCGCTTTTAATGTTAGTGTTAATTCAAATGTTCAGAAGCATACATGTAATAAAGTTAAGGCTTTTGTTTTGTATTGATGTATAAAAAATGGTTTACGTTTTTCTCTCATGAATGTTATTTCCTGCAAAATAAACGCACCCCAATATCACATATCAAATTATTTTTTATCTTTACTAGTTTACATTAGCAAATTAAGGATCTCGACAGAATCCATAGGGCGATCTGCAATATAATAGAGTGTGACTTGGCAGCGCGCCTTCAGTCATATTCTCACCGACGAGATGTGGTTCCCTCTTTCTTTTCGACAACTAATTTCACAGCTACTGATCCGACGTGCTTTTTTCCCTGGTTACCAAACCACAGATATTTAGGCGCGCGACTTAATTGACATCATGATATTATTCTTTAACCCTCGAATTAGTTGAAATTATCCGTTTCTTGACTACAATCGTTTCTTCTCTCTCACGTCGCCTTTGGGGAACTCCTTTCCGTTTGCTTGTTTTATTGGTAGTTCCTTCTTCTATACGACGTGCCTTTTCAGGTCTTAGGAGATCATGGTTTTCTACATTTCCCTTTTCTTAGTAGCTCTTAACAAGCTTTTGTCTGTTACTTCTCCCAAACCTCGCTCCGCCATCAATTTGCTCAATCCCATTAATACGCTACGCGTTTCTTTCTCCTGCCTCTCTTTCTTCTATCTGACCTGTGCGCATCAGAATTTTTAAGCCGTCTTTTCTCATTATATGTCCAAAAACCATAAACTTGATAGTAAATAATAGTTTCATCTGTGTCTTTATCCTATCCAAAACGTCATCATTCCTTACATCTTCGATGCCTGGTATTCCCAGTATCTTTCTGTAGAACAACATTTCAGCAAATAAAATTCGTTTATCCATCATTTGTGACAGTTTCTAGCATTCCTTGCCATACTGAAAAGAGACATTGCACAACACTCCAGCACTCTCTTAGCTACAATCTCCAAAATTTAAATGCAAAGTTAGTTGCCAATTTCTGTCTCCTTGATTCTTATCCATCTCCTATCAATTTTTCTGTCAAAGGCGAAAAAGAAAACTCGCGATAAATCCAACCGAAACTAGAAAGCAGAAAAATGTCATTGTGTCAAAAAGTGATTATAATTTAAATTAAATTATATGGTCACAGGCGAAATAATGCAGAAACATTGATAAAGTCCGGAAAAATATGCCACGATGAAAGGAATTAATTGTATTTTAGTAAATCGACGAAAACATTTTTTTTTTGTTTCAGAAACGATGAAACATAAACAGGCGTTGAATCAACATGTCAAATTTAGAAAAACATGAAACAATGGGAAACAGGGAGGGATATGATGTCGCCAAAATGCAACTGGTCAAAAGCAATAATCGGTGTGTCTGTCTTGAGATGACGTAATTATTCGAAGATCGACGAACCTGAGTTATGTAAGACTGGATTTTCCCGGGTCAGAATAAGAGACGAAGCCAAAGGTCTCAAAGAGAATGCAAGGAAGATTACCCGTATCTCTTTCGTATGTGCGCTTTCCTTTGACTATTCTCTACACACAACCCTCCCTGAAGAGAATAAACAAAGAGAAAATAGTATGTCGATGTACACGTTGTTTATGGTAGGTGATTATGTTTCAGCAGCAGCAGCAGTTGTAGTATATACTTCTTCTTCTTCTATGTGCCCTGTCCCTTCAGGACGTAGGCGATCATGGATCTCCACGTCTCCCTATCCCTTGTGGCTCTTAGTATGTTTGCTCCTGTTGCTCCTGGCAACCCCCGTTCCGTCATCCACCTGATCAGACCCTGCAAATATGTTATCCGCTGCCTTCCTCTGTCTCTCCTTCCTTCTATCTGTCCAGTCAGTATCAGGTTCTCCAGGCTCTCTTTCCTCATTGCATCTCCCAGGAACTTCAGTTGTCTCTTCCTAATGCTCAGCATCAATTTCCTTTTTGTTGCCATTCTCTCTAACACTTCGTCGTTGCTTGTATGCTCAGTCCACGATATCCGTAGCATCCTTCTGTAGAACCACATAAACTCGCGTAATATATAACATGTCTACGTCCATGTACATTGCTTTAAGTTTTACTGTAACTCCCTGTGCATCAGTAGTGATCCATTATTAGTTAAACACTCGAATTAACTTCATCTTCGTCGGAAGGCATCATCAATTGTTGTTTCATTGGAGATCAGAGAATATCATTCACGTATGAAATAATTTTTCTATCTTAAGAATATCATTCGTTCATATTCCGTGTCTAAATGACGAACAGTTGTATTTTATTATTTATTAGGTTGCGTTTGTTTCCAATAATATTTGTCTGTTATTAATTTTGGTAAAATAACAGCCATCATGGATATTTCTCGAGGAGAGAAGTGGCGGGAAATGCAATAAAGTAATAATCAAGTGTTAGGGATTATTCTACACGTTTAGAATTACAAAATTTACTACTTTTTCTCATTTCATTTTTTATAATATGAAAGCACTAAAGCGTAATTAATTAATTTAGTATTAGGAGTATATAGGTTTGCTTATTCAACATCCTTTAACGGGTATTTTGAATACGGGTCGAGTGTTATCTTGTGTTACTGTTTATGATGGTGTTTCCGATTCCTTCTAAAATCTACTTCAACCATTTTTCCTTTTTTTTAGAGAAACAGCTAATATTAGCATTATCAATATTTTGGATCAGAAAGAGACTGCTTAAATTTTTAGGCACTTAATGAGATTAAGTATAGCACATTTGATGCTGACAGGATTTACTGAAATCAAGTTCGAGAGACAGCCACATAGATTACCTTCTCTAATAACCCTTGTGTAAATGAATGACAGAAGAAAGATCAAAATAATAATAAGGGGGAAATATTTACAAAATATATGAAAAAAAAAACACTGCACATAAAAATTTCTCAGGTTCCAGTAAATGAAATACGCTTTATTTTTAATTTATTTGTTTAAACAGGGCTGGTAATGTACACACTCAGTTGAGTACTCTGTTTTCTATATTTAGTTAAGCAGCATATTTGTCTATATCTACCGGTATGAATAATCAAGAAATCTTGTTATGAAAACATGAGTCCTCAGGCAGCATTGGAACTTAATTCCCCTAGGCCTAGGGAAATTGTCAATTGATCTAATGTTCCCTTAGGCTTAGGGGAGGCAGAACTCAATCTTGCCGGAAAACGCGTATTTTTCTAACAAGATTTCTCGATCATTGAGACGCGTTATATTATATATAAAATAGAGTATCGACTCGAATACGAGTACCCCTTAAAAGTAATTTTTAAGCATATAACTTTAACATATATCGGAATTAATCCATTTCTTAAAATTTCGTAACATAATATGCTTTATGTATATGTAAATTCGTTAAAAAAAAGAATATATGCACGTTTATTTATGCTACCGGTCGGGCGTATTTTATAGCCACTTAACAATGGCATGTTATTTTATTTCAGATCCAACGGCGTTAAATATTCATCATTTTCGAAATTGATTAAAAAGCACATTTTATATAATATGATAATCACCAACCTTCGCATGTTTGTTTTAAAACACACACACATTTCTACAGTAATTTTAGATTTGGAAACAAGCTTCTGGAAATTAAAGTGATAAAATTATTATTCGACGTCAATGAAAAAAATATTCAAACACTGAAACATCTAATTTCTAAAGTGTGATAGTCAACATTAAAAATAAATAAGTCGCTGGTGTTTTAACGTTTACTGAGTATCACCCATGAAAATTGTCTTTTCAGGCATGTACAGTTTATAAATCCTGTGGAACCATATTTTGATTTGACAGAGTTATCAGTAAGTAGTTAAGCATTCAAGTGGATAGATATGACATAAACCATAGCCTTAATTTTATATGAACTTCTCTGTTTTAATACATTGTTACATTTCTAAAGACTGCTATCTAATCCAATGAATATTCGCATCTCTCTTGTATTTCATATATTGCGCAATTCCTTAAATAGGCTGTCAAGAATGGATATTGCGTCGTTGCTCGGGTGTAATGAAATCTTTAAACGTAATCCATGGTCTGGAGCTCAGATACTTAGGACGTTGGCACGAAAGACTAAAAAGCAATAGCTGTTTCCAGTTAAAGCGAAACCGTAGACTGAAAGAAAATGAATGGATGTAAGTCAAATTTTGATTTCCTGGTATCGATATCAAATAAGTTTTTTTCGTCGTAAACTGAATTTTGAAGGCTAAATATATCCTCTGAGTAAATGCTATCTTGGATGAGACTAAGAACTAAAATTATACCTACTTAGACCCTAACCCGAAGTAAAAACTAAAATAAAAGTGCTGAAAAAAATACAGACATACAGGCAGACAAACAGACACACACACACAAACATCTTGCCTTTTATATATATATATATATTATCGATTTTCTGCACTATTGTAAGAACTCCAACCTTCAAACTTCTGAATATCGTTTCTTATGTCTTTGTCTATGAGTGTATCTAATTTGATTAAAATCGGACCATTCCTTCTATAACCCGATTTTTTCGAATATCGATTTTCGATATTTATCGGGTGTACCTCGACACAAAACCTAGCTAAGAACACTCGCAGACGCTTATAGTACAACTGTGTATATACTCAAGAAAATCGGTTCAGCCGTTTTGGAATCTATAGGTAACGGACACACACAGACCAAGTTCCATTTATAAATAAGGTTAGATAAATTTCTACGAAACTTGAAAATGTAAACGTTGCTGAAAACGTCAATGCACAATAAACGTCTATAATGGAATAAATTTTAGCACCTATTTGGTGACTATTTTTCATTTTAACTGACGCATCTAATTTATCACGTAGATGGAATTATCGGAATATTTCTTTCTGTAATTATATCTTCTACGTTAAGAATTATAAAATACTTGAATATAATTAAGTTACTTCTTCTGCATTAAACAGGTTGTATTTAAACGAATTACGTAGGATATGGTATTCTGGAGAACTGAAGTCAATGGATGAGAATAGATATGAATGGATCACTAAATGTTTCCCCAAATATAGGTAAAATATCTTCTCGGGATGAAAAACCTTAAATACGTATAGATCTGTCATTCTTCCATGGTTCTAAAATTGCTGCAAGGTATGGTATTTTTAAAGTTTTATATTTAGAGATTTTTCTTGAAATGCAAAGAAACTGTAAAGTTATTAGTCCTGAACTGCCGACTTGGTTTTATTTGCTTTTCGACAGCAGTAATACATCTTCCCTATGTCATTCATATGGTAATTGTTCTGATGCGTTTTGCTCTATGGTAGCCAGACAACATGAAATGAATTGGAATTCTAGATTGGTAAAAAGGTTTTATTTTTTAAAGGTTGAAATGGCTAGATGCATCCCTACATTAATTGTTAGCATTTTCTCTTTGCATTTGTGGAACAATCTTCCGGTTTCTTGCTTTCCAAACATCTTTGGTCTTCAAAAATTTAAATTCATTATTTACTTTCTTGTTGATTCATTATCTTTTATTATTACTTCTTTTTAATAATATTTTATTTTTCTTATTCTTTCCCACTCGGTAATCATGTCTTTTAGTTGTTTTATTGCCTTATTTGGGTGAAAGGTTTCAAATATAAAATATAAATTCTTATAACAAATCAATATTCGAAAAGTAATTAGTATATTGTAAGTTATGTCTCATCATGGTACATTTGAAAGAGGATAGATGATTTTTACGTCGAAGATAGAAGGAACCGTAAGTTCTATGCTACTAATTTCTTTTCTCACACTCATTGCTTGTGGAAAGGTATTTCTGCTTCTAATTTTCCAGGCAATGTTTCTCTTCAAAAATGAAAATGCTTTTACAATCGGTAAATTTGTTATCCTTTTTTTTAAATTTGTTTCAAATGTATTTTTTAATTTTTCTTTAACACTTAGGAACCATCTTACGTCTTAGTGGCTTTACTTTCTTGTTTTAGACGAGAAAATTAAATTGTACAATGCAGAAAAATTATCATCGATGAAGGAATAAATTATAGCGCTTGTTTTTTGTAGTGTTTGTTTTAACTGGAGGCATTCAATAGTTTCTTGAAACGGGTGTACTTTTTTCTTTTCTTCCTAACTAATACACCTAATTTCCTACTCAGACAGAATTACCGGATTGATTCCCTATATATTTTAGGAAGAACACTTCCATGGTGAAAAGAAATTGTGTGTGAAAGTTACTTTCTACATTTGACTTACACTCGACGTCTGCTGAACTAGCGCGATTCCCGATCAATAAAGCTTGAATCGATTGCTCACAACCACCTCCTTTGCAGTAACAACGAACATAAATGTCCTATCGCAACCGAACGTTCACTCTCACCACTCGTTTTGTACCTACCCACATCTTTCCCAATTGTTAGCTGTGTTCTTATGATCATTTTGCCTAGCTCTTTCAAACCGATACTCTTCATTTTCTATCGGGTTCTATTGCTTCATTTTCAACCTTCGTCTTGGTTTTATTTTATTTTTCATGATAAAGCTTACTTTCGCAGAGATTTCTCCGACTTTCGTCGATATTATACTCGTAGTATTCTCCTGTTGTTTTTTCTTCTTCTGTTTCTTTTTCTTCTTCTTCTTCTCTTTCAGTTTCTTCTTTTCTTCAATTTCTTCTTTTTCTTCTTCTTCAAATTATTATTATTATTATTATTATTATTATTATTATTATTATTATTATTATTATTATCATTATTAGTCAAACATTCGCTAAAGCAAAAATAACTTCAGCTACAGTCAGCATCATTGTTAACATGTTCTATTAATATCGACACATATATTAATTAGACTAACGATATAAAGCAGTTTTTTCTATAGTCCATTAACGATTAACTAGCTTAGTATACTCTTATTATTTCGTTGTGGTGACGTCGATATCGTCCTGGAAATATATTTCAGACAGTCGATTTCGAATTCACATAAACGCATATTACCTTGGGAAATGTCTTAATCAATCGTTTCACAGTGCAGCTATGGTTTAAATCGTAGAAAAGATTGGATTCTTAAACTTAGTTTGTGTTATGGTGCCCTCCTCCGAGGAATTGACTATTCCACTTATTATATAACTACCTGCAAGAAGGCAGTTAAGAGGTATTTATATACGGCAGTTAATGGCAGACAAGAGACGTGGCTAATACGCAGTTAAAGCCAGCTACTAGTGAAGTAATAGGGAGTATACCGTTCGGACTTACTTTTTTCTATATACTGATTACTAACATTTAACTTATCAATATGATCTTATTATACTGATACAGTGTTTTAAACCTACCTTTTATGTTCCATGTCTTACTTCTGACCAAACTAGTCACTACAACTTTGCGGCGAAATTTCGACAGAATACCTCCACAACGAATTGGCGACGAAGAATTGCGTTGAGATTTGACACATTAAATTGGCGACGAATATACACAACGGTTGACACCCAGTTTACCACAGAAAGTAATGGAAATATACTGTGAGAAAATATTCTGCCTAGTCAAGCCCAAGCGTGTATCACGAATGGCACTTAGCTGACTACGTTATTATAGTAGATAACCTTATTTGAAATAGACACTACTTATTTTTATGTATTCCGACTGTCGACCTGCGCATTCAAGAAATCTATAAAGATTTCTTGAATGCGCAGTTTTGTTTAAATATCGAAAGCAAATCCAAGTTATTGTACCTGATAAAAATGTTTAAATGTCCAAAGCAAATCCAAGTTATTATACGTGATAAACATGTTTAAATCTCCAAATCAAATCCAAGTTATTGTACCTGATAAAAATGTTTAAATGTACAAAGCAAATCCAAGTTATTGTACCTGATAAAAATGTTTAAATGTCCAAAGGGAATTTAAGTTTTTATACGTGATAAAAATGCAACCAACAAAATAAGATTTCAGCAGTAAATGACCCCACAAAAATTGATACACCGATAAACAAACAAACCCTTTTCAAAGAGAAATATATTCGATTACTTGTAATCTGTGAATAGCTCAGAAAGTAATCTCAAGTAGAGACTTGGTCTCTGCCACACTTTTATGAAAAACAACCGTTTATTCTTCTGTCACAGTTTATCAATGTTTTGTTATATTTTAAGGAAGGTTTTCATTAGGAAAATTTCCCTCCAGAAACCAAAGCTTTTCAGTTTTTTTTATTCGAAACGTAATCAAAATAGTTTCTAGATATTATAATTGATTTAGTTTTAATCCTTTTTTTATTTATCCAAACGTGAACACAATGATATTTTTATTTGAAAAAGACGGCCCTATTCTTTACATTAAATTAAAATTTATTGCATTGATCGCCCGACGCATTCGAGAAATCTAAAAGAGAAGAAACGATGTAAAATCGTCATGGATCATAATAAAAATCTAACAGATATTTGGGTCGGTATTAGGATAGATTAAAACGTTAATCTGAAGATAAACGCCTAAATTTTTGCATTGTTTTGTAAACTCCGTATAGACGAGAGGAAAAGTGAGAAAATATAAGAAGAATAATTGATGCTGAATAGACAAGTGCATTAATTCTTACATTCTACTACATATGTCAATTAATTTCTGAACATAGAAATTCAAAAACAGCAATCTTATATATAGATACAAGACAACATACATTCTTAATTTTAGAGACAACACGGAAAAAGATGGTAATAACGTTATCATCCTCATTCTTTTTGTGAATCATATGAAAGTCTTACAGAATTGTATAACATGGTGCTCACGGATTAAATGAAGAGAAATAATCTAAGGTTTCAGTAAAGCAGAAACAAACTATCTTCGAGAGCCTAGAGATCTGCAAAAGAAGATATGGTCTGCTTCTAACATTTAAGTCATGTAAATAATTCAAGAAAGAACAGAATGCGAAGAAAATATGAAACTCTACAGAAGACTTCAAATCTTGATTTAGCGAAAATTTTGAAAAAGTTGATGAGGATGGTCTTGTTATTATTCAGTTTTGTGTGACAAAAATGAAAAATAAACCTATAGAGAAGTAATATTAACGTACAACCCACTTTTGAATTTGTTCATTTCTGCAAGGTTTTTTAAATATATATAATGTGAATATTCTTTCATTCCTAAACATTATTTTCTGTTTGTTAGCAATTGTTAAATCATTTCTATTATCGATATTTCAACGTATTTTATGGATTTTTTATTATATTACAGAGACATAATTTGTGTTTAATCTAGATAACAAATCCAAAAACGTTATTAAACGTGTTGAAAAATACCACAAGCTTTGTTTTGTTTAAATATCGAAAGCAAATCCAAGTTATTGTACCTGATAAAAATGTTTAAATGTCCAAAGCAAATCCAAGTTATTATACGTGATAAACATGTTTAAATCTCCAAATCAAATCCAAGTTATTGTACCTGATAAAAATGTTTAAATGTACAAAGCAAATCCAAGTTATTGTACCTGATAAAAATGTTTAAATGTCCAAAGGGAATTTAAGTTTTTATACGTGATAAAAATGCAACCAACAAAATAAGATTTCAGCAGTAAATGACCCCACAAAAATTGATACACCGATAAACAAACAAACCCTTTTCAAAGAGAAATATATTCGATTACTTGTAATCTGTGAATAGCTCATATCTGACTAATTCAATTTGCAACAGCATTCAAAGAGTTTTTTTTATTCTTGTTGTTCTATTCTTTTAAATATGCTGCAAGCATTTTCTTGCTCGAGTCACAAAATCAAGGCGATTTTATTAAACATTATTACACAATCTCTACAACAAATATCGCCATTTATATTTCAAAAGTCAGCAGGAATAGTATTTTCATTGTTCGAACTTTTTTCCTCATTTTTATGGCTATGTTTACAACGTTTCAGCTGTTTTTCGCTCCGATCATTTTTAAGTGCTCGGAATTTCGAATCCTACCCTTTGTTTCGATCACTGTATTTATATATAACAGTTTTATTCTATTTGACGAGTCACTTCTGGTAGTCATGTAGTTATCTCTCTTTAAATAAACTCATTCATTTAATTATCTACAACTGCTATAGCATGGTATTGAACTCACAAATATGTTGGACAATTCACTGGAACCAACTCACGCTGTTTATGCCCTATTTAATTAAAACCAAATATGAGAACTATACTTTTATTTCAAGCGACAGTAATTCTTCTATGAAACGTTATTTGATACCGAAATTAGAGAATCAGTTTAGTTTTCAACACTCAATGAATAATTAAAACCAATCAGTAAAAATTAGCTAAAACACAAACAAAACCATTTGTCGATATAGAAAGAAGTTTTACAGATATTAAGCTAATTATTGTGATAGGAACAGTATGTTAGGAAGGAGAAATACTAACTTTCTACTTGTTAACTATCGAGAATACTGAACAATCTCTTTGCAAATGAAAAGACAGCGTTGATAGTACATGGACAGAAGCAACGGTGAAATTTTCAAATTAATAAGAACTTGAAGACTGTGTTAAAGCAGAAAGAAAATCTTAGAAATTGTTGTGAAAATATTCGAAGAATAATGCTTGGGAAATACAACATTCACAGGACATAATCCACATAGAAAATAAAATGAAAAAGTGGTCTAAAAATATTCATTATATTTTGTGAATGTCTTACCAAATGCAGGTGCAGATAAATATTAAAAAAGCAAATATTGCATATGGTAACAGGAGAAATTAAGTTGTGTATACTCACAGTCAGTTATATCTAGATAGGAATCAGATATAGAATCACAGGACTAAATCTCGAGAGAAGTCTCCTCCGATCACTCCAATGATAGCCTATTCAAATATCTTGCATATAGTAAAATGAGATAGGCTGTTGTGGATTTCCATTGTCATTTATGTCTGAAGGGAACACAGTTATAGATTCACTAGACTGACTCTCCAGAGGATGCTGCTCTGATCATTTTAATGATAGCGTATTCAAATCTATAGCCTGCTCTTATTTATCTCATATACTGTCATAATCTTCACTTCTTAATTACACATCTTCATTAAGTAATCCTCTAATTTCGATTGTTGTTGGGCATGTAAATCGCTAAAAATCGTAAAATAATTATTTCCCCATGAAAAGGTATTCCCATCATATTTCATTTTTTTCGACAACATTCATATTTTATTCACTTACATATTCTTGATAATAGAGAAAAAAAAACTCACTATGAACTTTTATATGAGAGTTAATTTTATTATTTTAAAAATAGTTATGAGTTTTAATATGTTTATTTAATTTAATTATTTAATAAAATATTTCCTTTATTTTGATTACTAATTGTATAATTTCATAGGTTAGATATTTTTTAATTTGAAATAAAATTAACGATATTTACACTAAGGGATATTATGTAGGCTCTTGTGAATGTATAAATTTTTAAATAAAGCAAAGTTAATTTGATTTTGTTTTCGCATTTACAATTAGATATAATCCTTTATGACAGTGTTTATCTTTATCTCTTAATTATTGTTATTTCATCCTCTAGACCAAATATTCTAATTTTTTTTATTCCCTGTACGGCTTCTTCTTATATTAGATATTATTTTTTGAGAGTTACTTTTGTGCGACTTTTGAGCCTGTTTTTTGATTATTATTATACTTACTTATTTTTTATAGTTAAAATATATCTGATGAGATTAGTGTCTAAGATTCTAATCAAACTTTATAATCTGGAGATATATTTTTAATGTATTCTTTGAAGAAGATACATATAAAATGAATCGATGATAAAAAATTCTAACGCATGAACACATGACACTATTAACAACAAAAGCACGAACGGCATTAACTATGAACTAAAAAATTAATGTGTTCGTAGTTTGTGAAGTATACACAAATTTGAAAGCTTCCTCAAATAAATTAATAGATACGACATCAAATATTAAAAAATGTGCGCGTGTATGTAGGTGGAGTGTATGTGTGTAATTTGTGTTTCAGTGCATACTGTGTATGTGTACATATTAATTTTGTGTATGTGTGCGTGTGCATATTTTGCGTCTATGTGCTAACTGTTTGTGTGCGCGCATATTGTATGTGCGTATTGTATTTATGTGTGCGTATTGGGTATTTGTGCGTATAGAGGTTTTTGTGTGTACGTTAGCTATGTGTGTGTGATTATGTTATGTGTATGCGTATTTGGTGTCTGTGTCTACATTAAGTGTGTGTGCGTATAAAGTGTGTGTGCGTGCGTATTGTGTGTGTGTATTGTGTGTATGCGTATTGGATATGTGTGTACTGATTGGTTTTGTGTGTGCGTATTGGGGCGATGTGCGTATTGGGTGTGTGTGCGTACTGTGTGTGCGTATTTATTGTGTGTGTGTGTATGTGTGTGGTGGAATTGGTAATGGCTAGAAATGAGGAATCGGAGAGTCATGTTCGAATCTATGTCGAGTTTGTCCCATTACCTTACACGCTGACACAACTGGGAATGTTCATGTCTTCCTCTCGTAGTAGATATGAGTTAAAACGGACGGCTGCTATGCCTCGTTAGCCTTGATTAGAAAACACTCTAGGAGAAGTACAACTGAATTAAACACCTTTGAATGTCTTTTGGAGACTATTGGCACAATATGTGTACTAATATGTGTATTGGCTTCTTCCAAAATAAGTTTGGCACCACACAAGAATCAAGAGTTATACGTGAACATTTATTGCTTCATTCTGGCTTCTAGCTTGATTGCAGCTACGATCATAAAAAATGTAAATATAATGTATCCTTTTAAGACTCTTTTACTGGTAATTTCACACTCTGTAACTTTCTGTATGCTACTTTTTTATTCCCTTGTTTTGAATGAATTTAAAAAAAAATAGATTTTACGGTTCTAAACTTGCATATGCAACGATTAGAAAATTAAATTCTATTTATATATTTATTAATAGAATATTTTTGATTGAAAATGAGTTAAGAAGTTTAAAAATATGATAGGAATATTTCCATATTCGAAATTTGGCCTCAAGAGGCATCTCCAATATTCATAACTTACGAAACAGAAAGGGATAATGCAAAGAGATTTGCGTTTGCTTCCTTCCGTTGGAGAGTTCCTAGCGTTTTTTAACTTCAATGCAGTTACAGTCGTGCAGATATTTAAATAAGATGGGCGGGAAAATTTCCAATCTGCCTTGATTCCCTTTAGATGGTAACCAGACGCAAGGAATATGATTACATTTTTCAAAGATAAATCTTGAGTAAAGAACGTGAATTTTCAAAGTGAAGGGAAATTCTCCAAAGCCATATCCGAGTAAGTGTCAGCGTCAATTGATAGATATTTTAATACACCAAACAAAATACACACCGGGAGAAACGTCATTGACGAAGTAAATAGAACGTAGTTCCCCATGTGGCGATAAATTTGTTTTTAGATTAAGAAGAAAAAAATATAAGGCAACCAACGATACGTTTTCAAAGTGCCATATAAACAAGGGATCGATATTTTTGTGCATTATTATTTGTACGAAACCACAAATTGTTTGAGTCGAGTTCGAATCCCAGTCGAATTATTTTCATCCACTTATGCACAAATAACACTATGAACGGTATTAATTCATTTCTTCTGCCTCCATCTACTGGTTTAATAACAGAACAGTTGTGATTATATAGACTTGGTCTAACGCAGATAGAAATGGCCTACTGCTGCAGGAAAATCTTCTACCTATATTGAAAAAGACATGATCACTCAATCTTTTATCACGTATGGCATTTAACTGATTGACTGGTTGTTAGTACAGTAGAAAAATCAGTTTCTTGTGAATAGAAGTTTGACTTTTTGAATCCACGTAAAAAACGTACAGATAAAAAGTGACAGAAAAATGTCACGTATGAAGTAAAAAAGAAAAAATATTCACAGAAACAAAAAATAGAATTTTTTCATTGTTTCTGCGAATTATATTAATAGAAAGGTTAACTGTAGAATTATCACTTTTTTCGAGATTAAAAAGTCCTATCAATCTCAGTAAACGAATATACAAAACTCATGATAGATTAAAAAGATTTTAATCAAAACTGTAAAATAGTAGGCCGTTGGGGAATATCAGATGCCACAAACTATGAGTTGTAGGTGGTGCAATTAATAAAAGTTTGGAAGGAAAAATAAGAGAAACGAGTTCGAATTCTAATCGGATTTTTGACATTGACACCCGTACTTGGAAAATATATGAATCCATCATTTCTCATCCTTGCTATGTGTTAATTATTATTAATAGTTTCATTATTATTAATAGTTTAATTAATAATTAAATTTAATAGTTAAATTGTATCAGAAAAAGTATTAATACAAGTATATTATTTTAGGGAAATTGTAATCAGTATATTAATATAAAAATTGCATAAAAAAATCATTATCTCAAAAATATTCTTACAATTAAAAATTATAATTCGGGTTTAAACAAAAGGTTGATAAGATTTAAAAGTAATACAAAAAATAAAATAGATGAACGATGAAAGATCTTGTTTGTAATTGGCACAGCACTGACCTTGAATTTTTAAGATAAGTTTTATAGAGTTCCCTGTGACCACAAATTCTCAGATCCGTTAAATCTTTTGAGCAGGTGTTTGATGTGAGGTCTTGATCAGATGATTTACCTACATACAGACTCAGTATCTTGAGACCTAACCCTGAAAGGGGCGTGAATAGTAGAAATTTTGTATTTCTGTACTGGACCAAAATTACTTGGATTTGTAACAATATTTATTTCATACGCATCCTGTCATGGGAATCGTTGACGGTAATAATCGTGGTTAAAAAATCTGCTAAAATATATTTATGCATACTATCAATGTCCATCGAAAAAATGAAAAAGAAAGGTTTTCTTTGCTAGTTAAGAGTACTATGAATACATTTCAAGTGACTTTATTACTATCCACTAGCTTTTTAAAGCAAAATACCTGATATGTTATCGAATAATGAACATTTTCTAAACAGTCAAGCCTGGCCGTTGCAGGGTTATATTTTGGTGATATTTATTTCAAGTTGTAACACTGATAGCCTACTTAAAATGGATAGGATGAATACAAGGTAGAAGTATTAACGGGTATGGATCAAAACATTAATCTGTAATTGTACTTGTGTTTTGGTCATCAACCGACATTCGAATAAACCTACGGGCGGCAGCATATCACCTATTTTACAAAAGGGATAGTCTTGGTGGATTCAAACACCACGTGCCAGGAATCATCAGAACTGCACAATATAGCAACTTGTCTTATAAATCATCGTATTTGTAGACTGTTTTCACCGTCTTGTTTTCCATCATGCCAACAAAGAAAACTTTTTAACACAACCATACAAAACACGTTAAATTCGTTCAAAAATTTATATTTATAATAATGTCAATATTTCAGTTATCAAAACAGAGACGACAGATTCATTCAGTTAAAAACAGTGAAAACAAAATTAAAACAAGAATAGCTTTAACTCTATAAATTATGCCAATCGTCGAAGCTATATTATGTATTTCTAGGGAATCACTCGAGGTCAATTTAGGCATATTTCATCTGTTATTTTGAAAGAAGAAATTTGTTTTGAAATAAAAGAGAGCTGGTTATACTGACGTCAATCGATATCAAAATACCTGAATTTAGATATGCAGTTTAAAGTTATTTTCTCCCTCAATTCGTGCGTCACGGTGCTATTTCAATATTCTTAAAATGCCAAAACAAAGAAAACGAACAAGAAATATAATAATGGATTATGCACGATAATGTAATTCTCGCTAGTCCGACTTAAACGACAAAGAATCCGCCACATGTGAGCATGCTCACAAGCTTGAAAAACTCGGACCCACTATTTTTAGCGATTTCTACATAATCCAAATGACATACTATTCAGTCAGGTATCTTGTTCATCAAATAATGTTTAATAAGAAATATTTCAAGCAAATACAGCAGTAGTTGTTCTTTGGTAATTTCTCGAGAATTCTTTGTTAGAGTTAAGAGGAGCTGTGCCGATTTGATATGAAGTTATCTATACTGAAAAGATTACGATTGATGATTTTAGTAAAGAAAAGATTCAGAGGATAGAGAAAAGATTAAATACCTAGAGATTAATTACTGCATTAGTTTTATATACAAACTTTTATTCCAGTATCTTAACTCATAAGTTAGTAGGAAAAGGTCTATAGTTTAATAAGAAAAAAGTTATAATTCAACATTCTGTTAAAAATTATTGTCTACCCAATGAAAAATCAAAGTCTCACTGTCTATATTATCAAGACATAATTAAAAAGTGACTCCATTATATAACCCAAATATTAAAACTACATGGCAACATAATTCTCATTTTCTCTGTGTATATATATATATATATATATATATATATATATATATATATATATATTATTATTATTAACCAGTTATTGCTCAGAATTAATATTACAGCAGTTTAAAAAGACCTATGCAACCAAGCTTTCAACCTTTCTGTATCTTTAGGCGTTTGACATCAATGTTATATTTTGATGCTTCCGACATATTGAAACTAGTTTTGCATAAATGACTTCCAAATATATATATATATATATATATAGATTATCATTACGGTAGACATCCGATTACTGCTAGTCAGGATTGAAACGCAAGCGACTTGATATAAGTCAGCGATTCTACCACTCAGCTATGGGCGCTCGCTAGAAGAAGGCAAACTTTAGCATTTTATATACAATGTAAACACACGCCAGTAGGCGAGAAATAGATAGATAGATAGATAGATCTGTTTTTGTGAAAAGCATATTTAACTGCAAATGGGCAGGTTCATGCCAAATCCGGAGTTTTGTGAAGATACCGTTCTTCACTTATCAGGACTTGGTATATTTTTGGTGTTTTTGATCCAACTTCGGTGAATGTACATATCGTCACGGTTTTCTCACGAAACCTTGGCATATACTTGCTAAGTTAAATTTTCATATTAATCATCCTCTTCAACTTGTTGTTGTTCTTTTTTCTTCTTTTTTTCCTCTTGTCTCTTTACCCCAATGCTCAACTTCTGTTGCTGCTGACATCGAATTAAGGTATATGCTCAAACGACGATCGCGATCATATTCAGTCTTCGCAGCTTTTATTGCAGTGGCGTCGTTGTTCACATGAACGTAACGTTGAATGTCAGTCCCATGATCTCAAGCAGACTTTTGGATCAGTCTCTAGTCACATTTACATAAAGTATACGGGTCGGCTAATTTTAAATCTTAGTTCTTTTAGGTCGTTTGGCGCTTTTTGGGCTTCATTGAGGTGTTCTTTGAGTTTTCAGACCAACTTTCATTAATCTGGGGATATTGCTTTTTATTTGAATGAAATTTTGATGTATTTTTCGATACTTTTCCCGTCCAAAATTTTGGCGATATTTTTTCACCGGCTTTACGTTATTTCACAGTTTCACTGCAGTATGATTTTCCCTTAATCTAAGGTTTTTTGTTTTTTTTTACTAAGATTTTTTTAGGATTTAAAGTTGCGTATACATTCTGGTTCATCCTCATTCTTTGCGGTTCCCGCGGTTGTCAAATTCATAGCGTCTCTATGCAGCCGAAAATCATATTAAACTTAATTCTCTGAATTTTGTGCGGCAGCTGTATTGTATCATTTCTTTAAAGACGAAGTTCACGGTGGGTTTCATTCTCTGAAGCTCGTTAATCAACTATTTGTGCTACGACGAAGTTCACGCTGGGCTTCTTACTGTGAAGCACTTGTGGCAGCTGTAGCTGTAACAATTCCATTTAGACAAAGCTCACGTTGAGTCTCATTCTGAAACTCGCTCAGGATCCATGGCAGAGCGTTTCTGCTCAAACGATGTTTACGTTGAACGTCATACTCTAAAGCTCATACATCTGCTTTCACCTTTGCTTTCGTTGAGGATTTAAATTGGAACTCTTCCTTAATCACTGAAGCACTGAAACTGCATTTTAGTAATCATTTATAAATTGCCTAAATGTACACACAGCATTTTCAATAGAATGGGGGAAGCATTTCTGGTTACTCGGCTCAAACAAATCTCGTAAATAGACATGTGTGGTTGCATTCACAAACCATTTCACATTTTGATACAGCCTACTACTCGGAGAAGTCTACTTCTAACTTCTTTGTCTACTCAGTTGGCGTTTAGTGAAATGTACGGTGTGTTTTTCGATCTATTCATTTAGATTGGGAGATCGAAATTGGTCCAGAATGAGGATCTTAAATATAAAGCTGTACCAGAGCGTTAGGTTTACGAACCAGAGTTCAAAATTGCAAGTTTAAAAATTCTTATTATTATGTTTCGGTTAAATAAGCCTAACATGCATGTGGTAGAATATTTTTAACAGAACAGAAAAATTCTAGCTGTCATCAAGGAAAAATATATCAGCTAACACTTACAGATTATTTGGATCGCGCAACGCAAGATGGATTTAGTAATGAAGATTTGTTTTTCACAGTGTAAGTGAGTTCACTGTTTTTGCCAAGCATGATGTTTTTTCCAAACATTTAAGAAATGCCTTAGTATAAGTTTTACAATATGACAACTATGATGAGCTTAGCAGAAGCAAAGTTCAGTTTATTACAATTGAAAAACGTTTGTAGTGTAGGAGAATCTGGTCCGAAAATAAAGTTTAATATTAAATACGGTGACATTTCGAATAACGTCGTTCCGGCATACGTCAGTTTCGGAGTTACGTCGTTACATCAGTTTAAAATACATCCATTTAAATACATTGATTCCATTAATTCGATTTTTTTGTGTTCCTCAAAGCTTTGAACATTGATCTAAAAATTACTCGATTTTGATTGAATTTGAAAACGCATCTGGGAAATAATGTGTTCGCAATTTCTAAGACTTTCGTTGATTTCTGCCGTACCCAATAAATTGGGTCAAATTTTTTTTGAAATATCAAATGGTCATGTCATGATCGACAAATGAACTAATTTTGATTGAAATGGGACCAATGAGGGAGTAGGGTTTGTTAAAATGGAGATACACAAACGCACGCACACACACAGAGGCATAGATCCGATGAACTTAGCTCACTGGTGCTCCCTAGGTACGAATTTGCACGAGATACTAGATTAGCAACTAGGTCCCACCCCTTTTACAGTGAAACCGATGAAATGTAACCGCAATTATACTCCAACAGCTTCTTTTCTCGCACTTCCTGCCTGTGGAATTCCCTTCCGCATACTTGCTTCCCGACGGCTACAACCTTCAGGAGTTTAAACGTAAGGTCAATAGACACCTCCTAACACACTAACACACACCCATTCTCTCAAACACTCTTCCTATGTACCTCCTTACTCGTCTATCTCCCTCCTTCTGACATTTCCTATATCCAATCGCTCTATGTAAACCCCTGCGCTATAGTGGCAGTGGAATGCCCTGCTCGGGGTGAAATGATAAAAAAAAAGATTACATTAATTCACAAAATTACCCGATTTGGTTGAGAATTAGCATGAGGTGTCTCAGTGGAGAGGAGTTCGTAAATTCTAAGAGTTTCGATTATATCTGCCGAACACTTTAAATCGCTTCGAAAAATGTGTGCTTACATTAAAGTTTCATGTCATTGTCGAAAAGTGACCAAATATTGGTTGAAATCAAACCAAGAGTTTTGGAGAAGTTGGGTTAGTTTTAATAGTGACACAAAAACACACAGATATATACAATTTCTATGTAGAGATATAAAGATAATTTGATAGATATGATATATATCATGATAAACATGTGTAATATATTTGCGTTTTATTATATGCAAATTAGAGTTATACACTTTATTTGTATACACAAACATTTATACATACACACTCACACACACACACACACACACACACACACACACACACACACACACATATATATATATATATATATAGCCCAGGGGTAGAGTCGCCGACCGACGCCATTTCGGTCGGGTTTCAATCCTGGGTAAAAAAGCAATCGGAGTCTAACCGTACTGATGAGCTGTGATACGGCGAAACAGATCTGTCTGCGGATGACAATATATATATTGTTGTGCTGGCTTGCCAAACTCATGTTGAAAAATTAAACCGTAATTTCTGAGTTGAAAATGTGTTGCATACTGATTTCAATCCAGTTAACCTGCATAGAAATAACGGCAAATATTTGAGATGGCGTGGTATCAGAAATTACAAAATTAGACGTAGTGACCGGTTGAAAGACCACATACCACGTTACATATTCCTCTGGGTGTTTTCGAGATGCTCGTTATTGTAGAATATGTGGGCTTGTATGACAGGGACTAGCATAACTGAATTATCACTTACGACAGGATAAGAAATGCACAGAGACGTCGGATCCTCCGGGTATTCAATATATATCTTGCCATCCGCAGACAGATCTGTTTCGCTGTATCACAGCTCATCAGTACGGTTAGACTCCGATTGCTTTTTAACCCAGGATTGAAACCCGACCGAATTGGCGTCAGTCGGCGATTCTACCTCTGGGCTATGTGCGTTCGGTGGAAGAAGGCAGACCTTTTAGCGCGTATATTATCATTATACGCGCCCTATATATATATAGTGACACGCATTAGTATTGGATACATGTTATTTTTGTTTTAACTCTCGTTTATGTTCGCTATTTTGCCTGATATTTGGTAAGTAATATCTCGTAAATTTGTTTTAGTTGTATGTTGAAGGAAAATCGAGCACACACACCCACACCCACACACGCACGCGCACACACACACACACACACACACACACACACACACACACACACACACACTATGCTTGTTTATATATGCGCGTATGCTTCTGTCTAAATATTCCTTTGCTCATAAATATGCGCAAATAAGCCAAAAATTGTCTATCAGTAGTGTCAAATATGTGGTTATTAATTTTATTTCGTATATGATGATCTGTGAAGCTATTAGTCCTATATGTGTTCGGGTTTAGCATGTGTATTTGCATGAGTATATATTTAATTTAGTTCATTGGTTTATGCATTGGTTTATGTTTGTGTCTGTCTTGGGCTAATACATTCAAGGCATTGCCATCTACCGAATTTTCTCTTACATGTATCCAATATGTAGCCTTTACATACGTTTTCTTAACCTGACTTTAATATTTAACGAATAAATTGACACGTCAAGAAAACGAAATGTTTAAAATTTGTGTATGCATAAATAATTGCGTATATTCATCAGTACATCTCCGTATAAAATATATTTGTATGTGAATATACACGTCTAATTGTTCATATGTGGATTTACATCGATTTGCATAGGTGTGCGTCGATGATTTTTCTCATTAAATCTTTGAATAACCTTATAATAAACGAAATCTAATGCTTTTTTAAAATTAGAATTCAAAATTTGTAATAAAATAATGTAAGGTAACGTTAATCTAATAGTCGATTAATAATGCTGATGTGTATTGTACTCAAACATTAATATTATTGCCCCACTAATTTGATTCTCTTGTCTGTATTAATATTCTTCAAATTAGAATTTACCTCATTGTTTAAATTTTCTGTGAAACAAAGTCTCTCTGTTTAACAGTGTTTGGTTAGTTTTGATCATTTTAAAACTCTTCAACTTGAAAAAAGCTTCATCACTTGATACGACACAAATAGAGTCGAAAGAAAACAGGTACTTAAAATACATTCATGTTACAAATTTTGAATAAATAGTATTTCCTCTAGTTTGTACTGAAATTATTTAAGAATAATGCTGCTTCCAATAATTCCATGCATTACTACAATGTATATATATATATATATATATATATATATATATATATATATATATCATGGATTCTGTTACATTACATTTTAATATTTATTCTATGCAGTTATGAGAAAACGTGCCCACTAAGCACCATTATGGATAAAAGTAATTATGAAACACTGGATATTTAATAAATTATATTTTTAATCTAAAAACTAGCTGTAGATCATTCCAGGTTTTGTTGTATATGGAAACAATCTTAAAAATATAATATAAACATAGGAAAGGTTTTAAATTGTAGACAAAAATTTAAACCTCATGACCTCATCATCAAAATCAAAAAGTGTTCTGCGTATTGTCCGAGTCAGGATTTTGGAATGTCTTGTTGAAGATTAGACACAAAGAAAAAGTGAATGCAATAAGAGGGACAATTTAAACAATGGGCAAAAATACGAGTTACAAATGATAGGAGATCAAAGAATTTCATTATCACAAAGGTCCTGAAGTAATCCGCTAAATAGAAGAAAACAGGTTCACCCTGTGCATATATATATATATATATATATATATATATATATATATATATATATATATAAACTTATTTTTAAATGTACTTTTTCTGTGTGTATGTGTGTGTGTCTGTGTGTGTCCGTTCCATATAGACTCCGAAACGGCTGAACCGATTTTCTTAAAAATTTACACGGTTGCACTATAAGCGTCTGCGAGTGATCTGAGTTCGTTTTTGTGACGAGGTACCCAAGAAAAATATCGAAAATCGAAAAAATCGGGTTATAGAAGGAATAGTCCGATTTTAATCAAATTTGATGCACTTATAGACAAAGACATACGAAACGATATTCAGAAGTTTCAAGTTTGCAGTTCTTACAACAGTGAAGAAAATCGAATATATATATAAAAGGCATGATGTTTGTATGTATCTGTTTAACTGCCTGTATGTCTGTATTTTTTTTTCAGGCATTTTATTTTAGTTTTTGCTTCGGGTTTGTCTCTAGGTAGGTATAATTGTAGTTCTTTGTCTCCGCCATGATACCATTTATTCAGAGGACTTATTTAACCTTCGTAATTCAGTTTATGACGAAAGAATCTTATTTGATATCGATTCCAGGAAATCAAAATTTGACTTATATCCATTCATTTTTCTTTCAGTGTACGGGTTCGCTTTAACTGGAAACAACTATTGCTTTTTAGTCTTTCCTGCCAACGTCCAAACAGTCTGAGCTCCAGGACCATGGATTAGTTTAAAGCTTTCATTGCATCCGAGCAACGCCGGACTATTCTGCTAGTATATATATATGAACTACAGTATATTGAAGTTGCTACAAATTTTTTACTTACGTCTTTGTTAAGGTGATTATAGTGTTCTTTTAATATTTGCTTTTCTATTCTTTTTTTACACTAAGGCTAACCTTTTGAATATCCTGCTGGTCAATCGTGGTTAAATGTTACGTGAAATGTTGGTTCATATTGATTCGAGATGAAGATAACTCGCTAGACTTAACCAGGTTACGATTTTAGAAATCGGAAAAAATCCTTATGGAATTTTGCTCTACAGAGCAGGGATTCACGGGAAGCTGTTTCAGTGAAACCTCTCACCGATGAAATTCGGTGAGATTTTGAGTACTTTGTTATTTTGGTGAGTTATAACTGCGAAGGTTAGAAATGGAATAACAAGGGGATGTAGTCTTAACAAGGGGATGTAGTCTGTACGATAGAGCAGTGAGAAGTTCTGTATATCTTATCAGAGAGAGAGAGAGAGAGAGAGAGAGAGACAAAGAAAGAAAGAAAGAAAGAAAGAAAGAAAGAAAGAAAGAAAGAAAGGAAGAAAGAAAGACAGAATGTGGTTGGATTATGGAAAATAATTCGTCACCCACAAAGACTCGGATTCAATTTTGAAAACTTTCAAGACTGGAATGTAAGGACTGTGAATTTTCAGCCCAAATATAACTACACTAGTCATTTTTTTCTTTGATTTGGCTCTTCTAAAGGTAGAGGATAGCGAGAGGTTTTACGAATGATACTCGTGTTAAAAGATTACTATTAAGCGTGCTGGGTGATACGAATAGAACTTATTGTGTTACATATGAACATCATGATATCACATTTGGGCATTGACTTTTATACTATATATCAATATAGATATCTCTAAAGAAATACAAGCACTGGAGCCTATTTGACAAGGGCGCAAAATTTTGTGGGGAAGAAATTTGTCTGAATAAAATTTCATTGAGGAATTTTCATGCAGAATTTGAGCAAGGTTCGATTTCGAAAATGTTGTGTTTTAGATATCAACTTCTGTACTTGCGACATGAAAAAATCGAAATGTATTTATTTTGTAAATAGAGGGCGTGAGCTGGCTCATAATCAACAATAATCCGCTGATGATATTGCAGCTGTTGGTAGTGTGCTTGTTTTTTGTTGTAATCACGCATTCATGCTTTCTGAAGAATGAAAACGAATACACGTGTAAAACATTAAAATCTAAACTTACGGAGAGGAACATTTTAACTAAATGTACACACTTGACGATTATATGGCGCACAAACTACAAATCAAACATGAAAAGAAAAATATTCTAGAATATTGCAAGTACGACATAATATACTGCCTTAAATAATTCCGTTTACACCAAAACATCTAACAGATACAATAGATCATATACAAACTCCATATCTATAAAACATACGTTTAATCTGAAAGTATAAAATATCTTAAAAATATAAGTAGTTGCGGCCATGAAATTGCATTGAAGATATTTATATTTCGGAATTAAATCAGTGGTAGTGTTTGATATGAAAAAATTAAACAAAGAAATTGTTGTTGTTATACTCATTCTTCTAATCTTTGTTCTCCTACTTCTTCTTCTTCTTCTTCTTCTTCTTATTATTATTATTATTATTATTATTATTATTATTATTATTATTATTATTACTCGTAGTAGTAGTAGTTAGAGTAATAGTTGTTATAACAGTAGACTTTACAGGAATGTCACAAACATATTTTCCTGAATTTGGTTGTTCATACCAGGTGGCTAAACTTTGAGAGACTAAGCAAAAGATAAGTTATCAATTCAAAATACTTGGAAATATGTCGGGGTTGTATGTGACATGTGATTCAGTAATTTTACATAATTTTGTCGTTTTTCATGAAAGGGCTGCTTATTTATGCAGCATTGAAATTTATTTTAATATCATCTCTACTTTATTTTCTAGAATAGTTGTCGGGAACATTTTTAGAAAGTTTCCTTGCTCTCTTGACTCATTTAGATCTACTTATTGGCATCCTTGCAAAGTTATTGGTGATATCAACCTTATCTAGTCATCTAGTTGTAAATATATATTAAAAAATAACAATACAGTTTTAGTGTTGAAACTTCCTATCCTATGACAAATCAGGACACTGACACTAGCGCGATGCAGTATAATAATAATAATAATAATAATAATAATAATAATAATAATAATAATAATAATAATAACAACAACAATGGTAGTAGTAGTAGTTGTTTGCTTCGTGTACTACAAGTTAAAGTTCAGTCCGAGGCTTCAAAAGACATCAATTTTTATATTAGTTTCAGATGTGCTGACGTATATAATTGTATTCATTGCAAGAATGGATATAAAAACAACATGTAAGGAGTTCACATATGGTATTTTGATAGTCACATATTTATTATTCTTACTAGATACTTTATTCGAAATTACAAGGTTTTTCGTTTGTTCGTTCTTCTGATAAGGTTATGTTGGGTAAATATGAACAAAAAACTAATTTATCCCCGGGCTTTTTCTAAATGAAAATAAAAATAAAAATAAAAGTTTATTATTATAGTAATTAGTAAAGATTCATGCCAATTTTAAATGTAGATAGACCATGACTGATATACTTAGCAAATGAGTATTGAAACATCAGGAAAATCGTTTGTTTGCTTCTTATCAGTCGTCACTTGCATGTAAATCTAAAATTTTATGTGCAGAAAATGTGATTGAAATATGTAGCAAGTGTTTGCTTGAAGTAAGTAACGAGACGTCAACAAGGTTGTTCATTATCTTCATAAACAAAATTATTAGGTAAAGAAAATAGAATTAAAATATGTAACAAGTAATTAGACGTTGGCAACAATGTTCACTGACTTATCATCAAGCATTGCTAGCAAGGAAATCTAAATGTGTATGTAGAGAAATCATAATTTAAATATGTAGAAATCGCGTAAAGAGACATCGGAAAACTTTCGCGTTACAATGATATCATTAATCGTTAGCATGGAAAACCTTATGGTTATATTGTGAAACTATTATTTAAATAAATAGAAAGTAAGTAAAGAGACATCGAAAAGTTTTCTCGTTAGATTCTCATCTATTGTCGTTAGCATGTACACCATGTGATTCTCTAGAAAAAACATGGTTTAATTATGTAGAAATGATTGAAATATGTAGAAAGGGAATATACAAAAAGTCGGTAAAATTTCACAGTAGCTACACATTAGTCGTCACCAGAATGAAAATCAATTATTAAGTAAAAAAATGATTATTGAAATATGTAAGAATCAAGAAAGTAGACGACAAAAAGTTTTTCTTGTTTGATTATTCTCAGTCGTAACTTGCACGTAAAATCAAATTGTTACGAAATGCAAACATGAGTAAAACATGTAGCAAATAATTATCGAATCGGTAGAATATGCCTTTAGCATGTTATCACTGGTCAACTGCATGTAAACCAAATTATTATGTATAGAAAACATGACTGATATATGTAGCAAATAAGGGGATGCTGTCAATATGGATCTTAGATTCAAACCAATTGCTTGAAGAAACAAATTACAACATAGTGAAAAATGAGTGCAAATTATAAGATGTGATGAGACTTTGTCAACATGACACGTTAAAATTTCATCACTTCTGAACTGCATAAAAACCAACTTATTATGTAATTTAAACTTGATTGAAGTATATTGCAAATGAGGAGACATTCTTAACACGTCAAGCTAGAATCTCATCACTCGACACCTGCATGAAAAAAAGTTTTTTTGTGAAAACTTGATTGACATCTGTAGCAGTTTAACAGTCATTGCCAACATGACACGTTAGATTCTAATCACTTGTCAACTGCATTTAAAACCGAATTGTTAGGTAATGAAATCATGATTAAAATATGTAACAAATGAGATGTTGCCAAGAGAACTAGTTAGATTCCCATCACTCGTCAATTGAATTCAAGTCTAAATAATTATGTAGTAAAAACATGAATGAAATATGTAGCCAATGAGTAAACGTTGCTTTAATGATTCAGTAAATTTTCATCGCTTATTACTTACATGTAAAGTCAAAATCTTATTTAGTAAAACATGATTGAAATATGTTGAAAGTGAGCAAATTTTTCCAAACTGACAAATAAGAATATCATCAAAAGTTACCTGTACGTAAAAATACATTATTCTATAGTGAAAACATGATTGAAATATGTACCAATTAGGTAAACGTTGCCAACATGTCTTGCTAGATTCTCATCACTCGTTACCTACATGTAAAACCAAATTATAAGGGAGTGAAACATGATTGAAATATGTTGCAAGTTGCCAACATGACTCGTTTGATTGTCATCACACGTCAATTGCATGGAAAGCAAAATGATTATACAGTGAACCTTGACAGAAATATTTAACATGTGAGGAAATGTTGCCAACATAGTCCGTTCGATTCGCATCAGTTACCATCTGTATTTAAAAAACAAAATTATTATGTATAGAAAATATACTAGATATATATTTTATTACAACAGACTCTGCCAAAACGAATAGTTAGATTATCAATTATCAATTGCATAAAGAAACAAATATTGATGTAATGCAAAAATGATCGAATGTTGTAGCAAGTGAGGAAACGTTGCCAACATGACACTAGATTCTTACCATTCTTCATATTCAAGAAAAACTAAATTATTATGTATTGAAATGATGAATAAATTCTATAGGATGTGAAGAGACTTTGATTTGTTAGAATTTCATCACTCGTCTCTTACATGTAAAATCAAATTGATACATAATGAAAACATGATTTGAATATGTATCAAATGAGGAGACGTTCCCAACATGGAATGTTAGATTTTCATCACTCGTCAACTGCAAGAAAAATCACATATTTATTAAATGAAAACAAGATTGAAATATATAGCAAGTGATGTAACGTTGATTACATGTTTCGATAGATTCTGATCTCACGCCATCCGCATGTAAATCAAAGTTATTAGTTAAAACATGATTGTAATATGTGACAAGTGAAGAAACCTTGCCAACATGTCTCCTTAGATTCTCATCATTACTCACCTGCAGGTAAAACTAAGTATTAATATGGTGAAATCTTGATTGGAATTTATAGCAAGTGAGAAGAGTTTGCCAACGTATACTCGTTAGATTTTCGTCACTTCTCACCCGTATGAAATATCCAATTTTTATTTAGTTAAAAAAAGTTGAAGAATGTTGCAATGACAAGACGTTGCCAAAGTATACTCATTAGATTCGTATGATTCGTTACCTGCAAGTAAACAAAATTATTATGTCTTAAAATGTGATTGAAATTTGTAGAAAGTGAGGAGACTTTGCCAAAATGAAGTTTCTCATCACTGGTAACTTGCATGGAATTCCAAACTATAAAATGAAAACATGATTGCAATATGTAGCAAGTGAGAAGATTTGACGAACATGCATTGTTAGATTCACATAATTGGTCACAAATTATTATATCGTGAAAATATAATTGGAATTTTTAAGAAGTGATTTGACGTTGCCAAAATATACTATTTTAGATTCACATTGTCTCCTCTATGAAAAACAAAATTAATATTTAGTCAAAAAATGTTTGAAATATTTAGTACGTGAAGAGATTTTGCCAACATATACTATTTAGATTCTTATGACTCTCATCTGCAAAAACACTACACAATTATGTAGTGTAATCTTGATTGAACTATGTAGCATATCGAGAAACTTTACCATCATGACTCGTTAGGTTTTCATCACTCGTCACCTCCATGAAAAATCAAATTTTATCAAAAGAAAATATGACTGAAATATGTAGCAAATGATGAGATGTTGCTAATATTCATCGTCAAAATATAATCACGTGTATCTGCATTTAAAACCAAATTAGTAAGTAATAAAAACATGATTTAAATATGTATGAAATGAGAAAAATATTGTCAACATGATTTGTTACATCCTCAGCACTAAACTAAATTATAATGTCATGACGTCTTGATAGAATTTTATAACAAGTGCGGAGACGTTGACAACATATACTCGGTATACGTTTATCACTCATCACCGGCATGAAAAACAAAAATGTATTTATTGAAAAAAGTATTAAAATATGTAGCAAGAAAAGACGTTACCAAAATGTACTAGTTAGTCTTTTATGAAAAGTGTAGATTATGTTTTGAAAATAGGATTAAAATTTGTAATAAGTGATGAAACATGAATATCACTTGATAAGACGTTGCTAAAGAATAGTCATAACTTATGACCCGTCAGCTTCACGAAAACCAAATTATTATCTACTCAAAAAATGATTGACATATGTAGAAAATCAACTGTCTTTGCTAACATAATTCATACGAATCACATCACTCGTCATCAACCAAAAAAACAAAATATTATGTAAAGAAATTAAACTGATTGAATAATTTATTAAATGGTGAGACGCAGCCACTATGACTCGATAGATTCTTATCGCTTGTTACCTGCATGGTAAAAAATATTATGCAATGAAAACAAGACTAACATATGTAACAAATGTGAAAATCATGCCAACATGATTCATTAGATATTTATCACTAGTAACCTGCATGTTAAACTAAATTATAATGTGAAATCTTGATTAGAATTTATAAAAAGTAGGGAGTCATTGTCAACATACACGGATTTTAATCTCCATCACTGAAATATGTCGCAAATAAGAAGAGGTTGCAAACATGAATCGTTTGATGATCACCACACCTTCCCTGCATGTAAAACCAAGTTAATATGTAATGAAACCTTGATTGAAATATATACTAATTAAGGAGACGTTGCCAACATGAGGCCTTACATTGTAAACACTCGTCAACTGCATGAAACCAAATTATTTTGTGTTGACATTTTGATTGAACTATGCCGAAAATGAGGAGACGTAAGCAACATGAATTCTTAGATTCTCATCCCTCATGACTTTCATGAAAAAGATTTTATTTATGTCGTTAAAACAAGATTGAAATAATTATCAAACGCGGAGTTCTCTCCAACATGATATGTTTCATTCTCATCATTCGTCACTTGCAAGTTAAAGTTAATATTTTAAGTAGTGAAAACATCATTGTTATATGTAGTGATTGAGGATACATTGCAAACATGGCTACTTTTATTCTCATCTCTCGTCATCTATTTTAAATCAAAATTATTATGCTTAGCGAACATTATTGAATTTTCGAGCATTTTGGGAGAATTTGCCGACATGACAGGTTATGACCTCGTCACCCGTCACATGCATAAAAATCAATTATATTTTGAAACATGAATGAATTATATAGTATCTGTGTAGACGTTGCCAACATGACTCGTTAGAATCTCATCATTCGTCACATGCACAAACAAACAAATAATTCAGTGGTGAATTGGTGACTGAATTATTTATCATGTGAAAAAACGATACCAAAATGAATATTTAGTTTGTTCTCTTTCGTCCCTTGCATTTAAACCAAATTATTTTGTAGTGTACTTTAATTGAAATATGTAGCAAGTGAGAAGACGTTGCCATCATGTACCGCTCGATTCTTATTCCTCAACACTTGCATGAAAGTCTCATTATTATTAATGAAAACATAACTGAAATATGTGGCACGAAAAAATACGTTGTCAACATATAATCGGGAGATTCTTATGACATGTCGCCATCACGAAAAATAAATAATTATGTCACGAAAGTATAATTAAATAGTTCCTATGTGAAGAGAAATTTGCCAACAAGATTCGTAAGATTCTCATCATTCTTTGCGTGATGAAAAACGAAATTATTGTATAAAGTAAACATGATTGAATTACGTAAAAATGAGAACATGTCGCCAAGAAAATCTATACATTTTCATCACTAGTCTCCTACATGAAAACCAAAATATTTTGTAGGGAAAATATGATAAAATATGTAGAATGTTAGGAGTCCTTACCAACATATCTCTTTAGATTCTCATTACTCGTCATCTGCACGAATAATAAAATTATTATATATAGAAAACATGATGGAAATCTGTAGCATGTGACGAGATATTACCAAAAGGTCTCATTAGATTCTCGCCACCCGTCTCCTGATTGTAAAACTAAATTTTTATGTAGTGAAAACATGCTTGATGTATGTAGTAAATGAGGAGATCTCGCCAACATGACAGGTTAGATTCATATAACTCGTCAACTGCATGAAAAACCAAAATATGCTATGGTAAAAACAAGACAGAAATAGGTAGCAACTTATTTTGACAATACACACTAGATTATCATCCCTAGTTAAATGCATAAAAAGTAAAGAATTATGAAGTGAAAACCTAAATTAAATTAGGTTGCGACTGAGGAGACATTGCCAACATGAATCGTGTCATTTTCAGCACTCGTCAACTGCAAGAATTACCGAAGAGTTAAGACTGGAAAACGTGATTGAAATATGTAGCATACGAAAATACGTTGTCAACATATAAGCGTTAGATTTTCATAACTCGTCATTTACACGAAACCAGATAATTATATAGTTAATACATAAATAAAGATGTAGCAATTGGTGAGACTTCGTCAACATGACTCTCTTCACTCTTCACCATCGTGGAAATTGAAATTATTATGTAAAGAAAACTTGATGTATGAACAAACAGATGTTACCAACATGCCTTGTTCGATGTTCTTCACCCATCAACTGCATGAAAAAACATAATTATTAATTAAAAACATGATTTAATTATGTTGCATGTGAAGAGGCCTTCCCAACATGGCTCGTTAGACATTCATCAATCGTCACGTGCATAAAGCAACTTATTTTATAGAATCTAAATGATAGAAATAAATAGCAAATGTGAAGATATTGCCAAATTGATTCGTAAAGGTATTATTGTTCCTCAACATCATGTATAACTAAATTATTATGTAGTGAAACCATGATGAAATCTTGCAGCAAATGAGGAGTCGTTGCAAATGTGAATCGTTAGATTCTCACCATTCGCCGCCAGCATAAAAAATAATCTGTAAATATATTATGGTTGAAAAGATTTAGAAACGTTGGAGACTTTGACAACAGGAATCATTAGATTTTCATAAAACATCACCTCCATGTACTACCATATTATCATATGATTGAAATATGTAGCGTATGAGGAGAGTTTGTCTAAACTGCACGTTAAAGTCTTATCAGTTCTTATTTGCATGCAAAACATAATAGGTAGTAAAGTTATAAATGGATAGGTAGCACTTGGAGCAAACTTGCCATCATGATTCGTTAGATTCTCACCACTCGAAAACTGCATGAAAACCATATAATTATTTACTGAAAACATGAGTGAAAAACGTAGCATGTGTTGAGACGTTGCCAAATGAGATGTTAGATTCTCAGCACAGGTCACCTCAACTGAAAACCATATTATGTTGTTCAGAAAACATAACTGAATTATGTAGCAATGAGAAGACATTGCCAACATGATTTTTATATGCTAATTAATAAATTTATAAAGATTTCTAGGGAAATGACAATTGAAATACGTAGCAAGTGATCAGAAGTTGTCATTATGCATTGTTTATTTCTCTTCACTCGTCACCTGCATGAAAAACCAAATATTTGCATAGTAAAAGCATGACAAAAATATGAAGCAATTGAGAAAACTTTACCAATATGACTCAATAGAAACTCTTCACTCGGTACCTGCATGAAAAACAAATATATTCTCTCGTTAAAACATGACTGAAATATGTAGGGAGAGAGAAGTTATTCCTAATATATATACGTTAGATACTCATCATTAGACACTTGCTTTAAAACCAACTTATTATGTGAAAACATGAGTGAAATATGGAACATGAAGAGAGAGGTTGCGAATATCAAGGAATAGATTCTCATCACTCATCAGTTCTTTGAAAAACCACAATTTGTTTTTTTTTTAAAACATGACTTAATTATATAGAAATTCTAAAAGATTACTAATATGTCTTTAGATTTTCATTACTCATCACCTATATGTAAAACCAAATTATTATGAAGTTAAACATGATTGAAACATGTAACAAGTAAGGATCTGTTGACAAAATGACTCATTACATTCTCATCACTGGTTACCTTCCCGAAAAATATTATGTAATGAAATATGATTGAAATATGTAGCATGTACGGAAACTTTGTAAACATAACTAGTTAGATTATAATCTGTCGTTACCTGCAAGAAAATACAAATTATTGTTTAGCACAAACGAGATTGAAACATATAGCATGTGAAAAGACGTTGCCTTGATAAGGCATTAGATTATCGTCACACATAACCTGCATGTAAAACAAACATATTGAGGAAACATTATTAAATATATAGCAAGTGAGGAAAGTTGTCAACATGTCTCATTAGACTCTCATCACTCGTCACCTGTGTGAAAAATCACATTATTGTATAGCGTAAATATGATTTAAACATTCAGCATGTGAGGAAACTATGCCAGCATGGCTAGTTATATTGTCATCACTTGTCACCTTTTTGAAAACCAAAATTGATGTGTAATCACAGACGATTATAATAATTAGCATGAGAGGAGACTTTGGAAACATGGCTCGTTAGATTCTTATCACACCTCACCTGCACGTGATACGAAATTATTATGCATTAAAGATCTGACTGGAATACGTAGCAAATAAATAGATAGAGCCAACAAAATTCGTCAGATTCTCATCACTCTGCAGCTGCATGAAAAACAATATTATTCTTAATTGAAATGTAATTTTACATTGTGGCAGTGAGGCAACTTTACCATCATGACTAGTTAGATACTCATGACTCATCACCTGCATATAAAACTACATTATTATATAACGAAAACATGTTTCATATATGTAGCAATGACGAGATTTTGCCAACATGACTCAGTAGTATTGATCACTCGTCACCTACATATTTTTTTTTTAATCATATCACCCCAAGCAAGGCGGTAACGCCACTGATGCGCAGGGGGCTATGTAAGGGTAAAAAGAATGGAAAAGAGAAAGCCGGAAACCACATCCTAAACAGGAAACAAGGGATGAGCCTCTTCACCTGTTCAATAGATGTGGGTGGAGTGTGAACCGGGCGATAGTTTAGTCTATCTACTCCAATTGAAAAAAAAATAAAATAAAAATAAAAAATAAAAAAGGAAAAGAGTGAAAAGATTGGAAAAGAGAAAACCGGAAACCGCATCCTAAAAAGGAAACAAGGGATGAGCCTCTTCACCTGTTCAATAGATGTGGGTGGAGTGTGAACCGGGCGATAGTTTAGTCTATCTACTCCAATTGAAAAAAAAATAAAAAAATAAAAAGGAAAAGAGTGAAAAGATTGGAAAAGAGAAAACCGGAAAACGCATCCTAAACAGGAAAAAAGGGATGAGCCTCTTCACCTGTTCAATAGATGTGGGTGGAGTGTGAACCGGGCGATAGTTTAGTCTATCTACTCCAATTGAAAAAAAATAAAAAATAAAAAAGGAAAAGAGTGAAAAGATTGGAAAAGAGAAAACCGGAAACCGCACCCTAAACAGGAAACAAGGGATGAGCCTCTTCACCTGTTCAATAGATGTGGGTGGAGTGTGAACCGGGCGATAGTTTAGTCTATCTACTCCAATTGAAAAATAAATAAATAAAAAAGGAAAAGAGTGAAAAGATTGGAAAAGAGAAAACCGGAAACCGCATCCTAAACAGGAAACAAGGGATGAGCCTCTTCACCTGTTCAATAGATGTGGTTAGAGTGTGAACCGGGCGATAGTTTAGTCTATCTACTCCAATTTAAAAAAAATAAAATAAAAATAAAAAATAAAAAAGGAAAAGAGTGAAAACGAAATTATTCTGTCGTGAAAACATGATTGAAATATGTAGCAAATGAGAAGACTTTGCCAACAGATACATGTTAGTTTCCCATCAATTTACATCAACATGAAAACCAACATTTTATGCAGTGAAAACTTGATAGAAATATGCAGGACATGTGAAGATTTTGTCAAAATGACTTGTTGAATTCTTATCACTCTTTGCATGCATGAAAACAATATTATTATCTAACATAAACAAGATTGAAATATGTAGTGTCTGAGGAGACATTGCGACATTACTGATAATATTTTCATCGGCTTCACTTGCCTGATTAAACAAATTATTATATAATGAAAACATCTTTGAACTAACTAAAGGTGATGAGACGTTGCCAACATGACACTAGATTCTCAACACTCTTCAACTTCATTAAAAACCAAATATTCATGTTGGGTAAACGTAACTGAATTTGTAGCAAGTGATAGACTTTGCCAACATGTTTCGTTAGAATCTCATCACTCATCACATGCATGGCAAACAATATTATTATGTGGTGAAAACATAAATGAAATATGATACAAGTGAGAAGTCTTTGCCAATATGATTCTTTAGATTCTGATCGCTTGTCACTTACATGTAAAAGGAAATTATTATGTAATGAAAACAAGATTGAAATGTGTAACAAACGAGGAAATGTTGCCAACATGACTCGTTAGATTATCATCGCTCGTCATCTGAATGTTGAACTAGATTATTATGCATGAATCATGATTGAAATTAATTTTCTCGTTAGCTTCTTGTTAATCTTTCTAGTAGCTTTTCATCAGCCGTCACTAGAATGATAAAAATATTATTTGTTCAAGAAATAAATATGGAAATATATAAAAACTGAGTTAGGAGACGTCGGTATGATTTATCGTTAGAGTCAAATCTGCATTAACTATCATGTAATAATAAATTATTATGTATTTACTTTATATAAATATGTATCAAGTGATTCACGAGGCGTTGGTGAAATTTCTCGTTAGCTTCTTCTCAGCCGTTACCAGCATGTAAATCTAAATTATTACGGAGAGAAAACTTAATTGGAGTACGTATCGAGAAAGAGATGTCAAGATAGCCTATTTGCGTTTCCTCAGTCGTCACAGGCATGTAAAACAAAATATTTATATACAGAATAATTGATTTAAATAAGTAACAAGGGTGTAATGTGACGTCAATGTGATTTCTTATTACCTTCTCTTCAGTTCTTACCAGTATGTAAAAGAAATGTTTTCAGAGGACATATGATTAAAATAAGTAGCAAGTGAGGAAAAGTTTACAACATAACTCGTTACTTTCTCATAAGCCTTCATTATTGTTGTAGGAGCGCCCCTTTTTGTATACAAGAATGTATTCGTCTGATGTATACATATAATCCTGCCTATTAAAAAACAGCAGGAGCTGTAAAGCAGTTGCTTAGTTTTTTATTAAGTTGGTGCTGAGTTACTTGAAGTTGTTTTTATATAGAATCATTACTCGGACATACTATTTCCCTGCAAGACTGTATAAATGTTGATTTCTACAAATAGTATTCTTGGATTGACTAACTAGTGTTCCAGTTTGTATATTTTGTTCATTATATCTTAAATTATTCTCTTCTTATCTGTTTTTATTATTTATTATTTTGTGTGGTTTCTCACCTGGAATACACAACAATTATCATCCAAACTAAATTATTATGTAGAGGAAACATGATAGAAATACACATCTGATAAGGAGACGTTCACAAGATTGCTTGTTAGCATCAGTCAGTCTCCGGGAGCATCTAAACCAAAAGATTATGTAGAGTAAACCTGACTGAAATATTTATTTAAATGAGTAACGAGACGTTGGTAAAATTGCATGTTAGCTTTGCATCAGTTGTTACTCTCATTAATTCCAAAATACTATACAGAGAAAACATAACAGAAATAAGTAAGGCTTGAGGAGACGTCGGTGAAATTGCTCGTTAATGTCACAGCAACCGTCACTAGCATGAAAAACCAAACGATTATTTACAATAAAGCCTGATTAAAATTCGTAAGATCTAAGGAGACATCGACAATATTAGTCAGTTGTTTCTCCTCAACCGTTCCAAATGATAATTTTGACAAAAACTTTATTGATTATCTAGCAAGTGAGTATGTAGATGTCTACAAGAATGCTCGTTACCTATTCTTCTGTCTTAACTTGTATGTTATACCCAATGGTTACATAATGTGTTCATGATTGAAATAAGTCGGAATTAAGTTAGCTTTACTTCAGCCCAACCTAGCATTTAAAACCAAATTATTTTTACGTTTTTGTCGACTGATGAGCTAAACATAAAAATGTGATGAAGAAAATAATTGTCTCACATATTTTGTCGTTTTTGTGATTGATTTTGTGATATCTATGTGTCATTGATGTTTATGTGTCATTTATTATCATTTTCTCTAGTTCTTTTTTGATTGATTGCTACACAATAAAAAAATATTCGTATTAGACATGACTGAATTTTTTATGTTTTATCGAGGTGAAAAATAAAACAAACAAGAGACGACATATTCAAGGCCTGTCAAATGCACTGATATAAAATGGCTGTGCAGAGGAAATATAAAACGAGAAACTAATTCGTTCTTAATAAATAAATACATAAATAAAAAACAGCGACACGTGATAAAAAATAAACTGCATAAAGACTACGACAGATGAGATACTATAAAAATTCAAGATAAGATTATGCAGAAATAATGACGAGCCTCTCAACAACAGAGCAAATCAATGCATCAGATTAGTCCGGAAGAATTGTAAGAAAATGCATGACATGATGGCTAGGGTGGTTCACGGCGAGGGTTTGTTCCCTATATAGATTATGACAAACATTCTCATCATTGTTTTTGTACTCATAAATTTTCGGCTACTATGCACTGCTATATCCTTCATGTTCCTGTGGGTCATGGTAAAGTTTTGGGTATATTTGAACTTTATCGCTTTTATATTATATACAGGATTTTCTTTCTTATATTCATGTCTGGAATTATTTAGTCTCATTCTTGTTTACTGGTGCTGGCACATGTATTGAATCCACAAATTACAATCTCTTCAGATTCATGAAACAAACTTTAATCCATTGTCTCAGTGGAAATCACGAAGTTTAAATATTCTATCTTACCTGCTGCGGTGGCTATCACAGCTGATAGTATTCTCTTTTTCATTTTTATTTAGCTGCTGTTTTTGAAACCATGTAGACAGATATCTCTTTTTGTTTATTACTCTCTCTCTCTCTCGCTCGCTCGCTTTTTCCTGATTAATGATTGTTATACTACTTTATTTAAATTATATATTTACTAGCTGAACCCGTGAAAAACTTCACACTTCATGTAATATTCTTTTCTTGTTTTAAAATAAAATTAAATGAATGTTGATTAAGTAAATATTGTTCGATTGTAAATGTGTATCAATGCTTTTTTCATCGCTTCTCGTACTTCTGTTATTATTATTTGAACACTGGTTGTGTTTAAATTATATTTACATGCAAATTCAATTTCCAGGAAAGTATATTTTACAATTCTATGAAATTCTTTAGCTGATATATTTTTATATATGGATGATATGCATTCTTTTTCTTATTCTTCTTCGTCTTCTTCTTCTGCTTCTTCTCTTTCGTCTTCTCCCTCTTCTTCTTCTCAGTATTCTTCGTTTTCCCATTCTCCGGCTATGCCTTCGTCTTCTCCTCCTACTTGTTATTCATTTCCTCCACCTTCTTCTTCTTCTTCTTCTTCTTCTTCTTCTTCTTCTTCTTCTTCTTCTTCTTCTTCTTCTTCTTCTTCTTCGCTTTCTTCTCCATTTTCTTTTTTCGAATTATTTCCTTTATTTCTTCTTTTCCTCCTCCTCCTTCTCCTCTTATCTTCTTCTTCTTCTTCTTCTTCTTCTTCTTCTTCTTCTTCTATAACTACTTCTATTTCTTATAAAAGAATAATGGTGTTTCACTAATTATATTATTGCAAACTAAACAATCGTATTTACTTAATCAACATATATTGTATATTATTTGAAGGCAAGTAAGTAAAAAAGAAAAACGCATGAGTTATATTTCTTGGCAAGAGCGTGACATACGTATGTACTACATATTCATATATAATGTTTATCATTGATTAACTAGGAAATGTCACACAGTTTATAAACGGTTTATCAAATTAATGATATTCTAGATCATTTTGAACAAATACTCTCCAACTATAAAGTAATGTGCTCTCTATTTACTCAACTAAATCCACACCGATCAAATATAGATTTGTGTCTATTTGATTAGGTTGTCATAGAAACTGCTATGGAATTCCCAGATCTATTTTTATACACATTTGAATCATTTAAGCCCCAAAAAGATGATAATGTTACAGAGATGGAAGAGATTACAAGGAGAGAAATAGCACGGGTAAGATTTGTGCGGTCAATTCAGAAACATCAAAACAAAGGAACATGATTCAGGAAGACAGAAGATGATGACTGGTTTTTTCCTTAAATTTTTGAAGATTTTACGTGACAGAGTAGCAAGGAATCAGAAAAGCTTTCCATAAGTAAGAAGTGCGAAAAATAAAACTCATAGAAGAGAAACAAATAACTAGATTCACAATAAGCTGTTTTTCAATATATCTAGCACAACTGAATATCGGCAACACGTAGTTTATAATCTAGTCAATCAGCCAGTTACTTTATTCGCCATACGGGATATACAGAAACATTAATAAGGAGCCAGAAGAAAGATGCGTAATGAAGAGAAAACTAGATACGTATTCATATTTCATTTCAGTTTTTGATGGTTATGATTGGCTAGAAAACATGAAGCTATAACAGAATTCTGCAAGCAAGACGCGTGCCAAAAAGAAGTTAGAATATAATTCACTTTTTTCATTTAAGCATAAATAAGTTTAAATATCTGAAAAACGTGCTGACAGATGATAGAAAGTGCGATGTTGAGATCTAAAGACCCATAGACATGGCAAAGGGCGCATTACAAAATCATTTATTTTCGATCCATGACTGACTAGGTATAAAATTCTTCCGCTGTAGAATGCCATTTCTTTCTGAAGTAGATTCATTGCCAACCAAGGCTACAGAACCCAATCTATCTTGCACATTAACACATAGCTGTAAAGGAAAGAGATGAATTAATCTCTTTTCTATGCTTTTTTGCAAGAAAGTGAATACAACAGATAGAGCTGAAATTCGAACTCGTGTCTCTGAATCACGTTGTTAAACAATATCCATTGCACCACAGCTCCATATTCCAATGCTAATCTAGATTTATGCTTAAATTCATCTAGTCGATTCACAAAAGAATAAAACCAGCTTATCAGAACATAAAGTATTTGTAGAAAAGAACAGTGGGAATTGAATAGTGGTGCTGCATCCAAAAGCGTTTGTATACTTACGTGATCTGCTAAAAGATTATTGGTCATGAATCGCATGATATGATTCTGGAAGTATTTCACTTTCTTAAGAATTGTTATAATTCAGTTGACATAACCCAGGCCGTAAAGTAGTACAAGGAAAATATATTTGATGTAGATTTTAGCTTGGAATCTGTAGGAAATACGAGGCATCGGTAACCGGGATATTTATTTTATTTTCACACATTGTCCAGCCAACATCGATTTTGTGTTGAACAGGAACAGAATGTTCATGTAAGCGTGTGCTGCAGATAGACATATTCAGTTGCTTATTGAATTGGTTTTACATAAACTTTTATGCTGAATATGTTTATTATCAACCGTGTTCTTTGTCTTAGATCTATTTATTTTCATATCCATTTCCTATTCATATTTTGGAAGATTTATTGATACAGTTCTGCATTTCTTGGCTAGAGTCCTTCACATTATTGATATCATCAGTTATCATAGGCTTGAAATGAGGTTGATGAATAATTGAAAAGTCTCATTTGTCAGTGGATTGTTTTTCTTATACAATTGAAGCGATTACAATGCTGAACTGAAGTAAAGTTAGAATATCCGTTTGTATGATGATTTTTGGATTATTAATGAAATCCAAATAATAAGAAATATTACTGGTCCTGATCTAGTGTATCAGCTTCAGTTACATTCCAAACGATTTCCTGTGCCTTTTCTTTAAATTCTTTAATGATGATCACGTCAATAGACATATAAGCGTTTTACTATAAGAGCAATGAGTTCTTGCCAATATATAGTTTAAAATGTTCTTCATGTACCGGGTACCTTAAAATCGATGGCGATAATGAACTTTTAGTTGTCTCTGTCACTTGTCGCTCCAAAAATTATCCTCTTGATACCTCTGGCAAACCAAGTTTTGCCATCCATTTGCTCAGGCTTATCACGCAGGTCACGAGCTACTTTCCCTTGTCTCTCTTTCATTTTTATCTATTCTGTGAGTATTATATTTTCTAGGACCTCCTTCCTTATTACATGTCCCAGAAAACTCGTCTGTCTCCTCCTTATATCAAATAAGACGTTTCTCCTGGTTTCATTCCCTCCAACAAATCGCCGTTAGTTACGTGCTCAGTTCAAAATATCCTCAGCATCCTTCTGTAAAATGACATTTCTGTGCCTTCATTCTTGAGGAGATCGTTAAACCTTCACTGTCATACAAAAGAATATACATTACATAGTAATCCACCTATCTCTTCCTTGATCTGAATAAGATTTTCCTGTCTTTCTGTACTCTTGTTAGCTTTTGAAATGCGCCCATTGCGCTGTCAATGGGTAACTGGGTCTCGACATTGCACTTTCCATCCTCTGTCAGCATGCTTTCCAGATATTTAAATTTTGTATGCTTAGATGAAAGAGTAAATTCTATTCTAATTGTTTTTGTCAGACTTCTTGCTTGTAGAAATCTGTTATAGCTTTATTTCTCTAGCCAGATATAATCATCAAAAATTGAAATGCAATATCAATACAGATCTATTTTCCTCTTCATTATATTTCTTTTGTTCTGACTCCTTATTAATATTTATGTTTATAGTTATTCCAAACCTCAAAAAACCTGTATATTTTAATGGCTTTACCATCCCAATTTTCATATCCTGATAAGAGATTCAAAATAAAATTACTACTAGATAAGTTGTTGATAAAAGAAAAAACAACAAAACAATGTAATGGTAATTGTTTGGATAAACACTTCGCTAGGCTACCCTGACTTTTATAATTAAGGCGCAATACATAACTGGCTATGAGATCTAATCAATTGAGAGTGGATTTAGTTATATGTAACTATAAGTTCTACTCTAACAGTCTCTTTTGTCGAACTTCTTGATTTTGGAAAACTCTTCCAACAACAGATGTGCGTTGTGGTGCAGTAGATATCGGCTCGGAACGAGAAATCGGGTAGCCGAGTTCGAGTTCCAGCTGAATTCATTGCATTCACTCACGCGCAAATACCCTTGGGAAAGGTATTAATCCGTCTCTTCCCTCCATTTATGAGTTAAATAACAGGACAGATTGGGTTCTATAGCCTTGGTCGGCAACCAGTCTACCGCAGAAACAATGGCAACCTACTGCAGGATAATCTTCTGTCCAGTCAGTCATGTCTCGAAAGAGACATGATCGCCCAAGCGTGTATCACGTATGGCACTTAACTGACTGACTGACTTCCAACAACATTTCCAGCCAAATTTAATCTTAAAAAGTTTAAATGAAATGAAAATCAATAGCTATTGTCATATTGATCAAACTTCATCTGTCATCGCTCCTTTGTCAATTTTGACTTCCAAACTGACATTTTTTCTCTGGTATTTGTTCTTTTCTTTGTCTTGACACCAAGTTCCCAAGTAGCTGCTAATATGCAGTGTATATAAAAATTATGTATTTTGCGATATTTTACATTGTTATTTTCGTCAACAGTGTGTGCACTGAATTGTGAATATATTTTCACACTATGTTTATTAGATTTTCACATACAAATATTAAGAACTGATCAGTTTTTATATTTGTGTGAGAGTTACACTGCTGAGCATTTGAATGGTACTTTTTTAAATTTATGATTTTACTCGTAGGATGAGCGTTGTGATGCAGAGGATATCGGCTCGGAACGAGAAATCGGAGAGCCGAGTTCGAATTTCAGTTGAATACATTACATTCACTTACACACAAATACCTTAGGAATTAATCCGTCTCTTCCCTCCAGCTATCGGTTAATAGCAGGACAGATTGGGTTCTATAGCATTGGCTGGCAGCCAGTCTATCGCAGAAAGTAATGACAACCTACTGCGGGATAATCTTCTGCCCAATCAGTCATGTCTCTTTCGAGACATGATCGCTCAATCGTGTTTTACGTATGGCACGTAACTGACTGACTGATTTTGTTTTTAAGGAACCCGTCCTTAATACTCTCAGAATTTTCTGCAGTGACAAAACCTGAATATCTGCAGATTCAAAACAAAAATATACACAACATAATTTAATGTTAAATAGGTTTTCCATAAAAGCAAAAAAAATTGACCAAAAACTTTCATGAAAATCGTTCGGATGTGCTCTTCGCTATTCTACTCTGCTTTAATAATTTAACTGGTTATGACATCTAATATATTTACAATCAAACTATCTATATATGTCTTGGATCGTTGAGGTGACTCATTCACGTCGAAAAATGAGTGATTAATATATTTATTTAGAACGGTGTCCGGTGTTAACTCATATAAAGAAAGTTTATGAATTACAAAGAATAAACAAGACAAAACCTACAAGCGTAATAGAGGAGGGTCCAAATGGTGAATAGCTGACTAAATAAATCAGTCTGAATATTAATTTCATTGTTTCAAGTTATTCAAAACGAACATTTAAATTCATACTCGTAGGCTCTTTCAGGCTATAAGCCAGTCCATGTGTTACATTGCTGAATAGATTCTAGCTACTTTACAACAATATGCAACGATAAGTTCTACGTTAACAGTTTCTTTTATCGCACTTCTGCATGAACAAATCTTTTACAGCTCGACACTTTTGAGCCAAATTTAAACTTCAAAATTTTGAATGCAGTCAATCACCATCTACAGCCCTGCTGATTACGTTTCATTTCTACTCACTAATTCTTAATGTTTCTAACTCATTCCCAACCAGTCACATGCTGTGTCTTAGTGGTTTTTTTTTAAATTCCTTGGTCTAACCTTCATTAAAAATCTTACAAAACATAAAATACATTGTCATGCCTTGACGCACACTGTAGATGTTTTATCTTTAAGAAATTTGTTTTTATATATTTTCTGTTAAATAATGTTTGATATAGGTTCAAATACCTTTGACCAATTTTCGTTGAAATTCTTAATAGATATTACATCAATTAGGCGAATACACACACACATAAATACATAAATTTATATACATACACACATACATACATAACATGTACACACACACACACACACTCATATATATATATATATATATATATATATATATATATATATATATATATTCGAAAAGCACGAGTAAGAAGAGATGAAAACTCAAAGAATACTTTACGTAAGTCAGTCATACTGCTGACACGTCGATTTGGAAAGTAAAAAATTAAAAGTGTTGGGGCGAGAGAGGTAGCGTTAAAAAAAAGTGTGTTTTTATTAGCGTAAACGAAAGAGGAAGAAGAAGAAAGAAGAGAGGAATATAATTTAAATTTGAATGAAAAGATGATATGAGCTAATAAAAATAATAAATTAAATATTATATATTAACGGTTAAAGCATAATAGAGTCTAAAAGACTTTAGGAAACTAAACATATTTAAGAAAAAATAGTTAATCAACCCGTTGTGATCATATATATATATATATATATATATATATATATATATTACCTAAGGATAACATTGTTTATGAGTGCACTTCCAAATACCAAGATACCGGATGATTTTGTAATTAAGCTAAATGTGATGCAAAGGATTATTGAAAGATATTGATAAGATAAAAGAAGAAATGATAATAAAAGAACAACTTAAAGAAAGCAAAAGATAACTGATATTAAATTTAATTTTGAAATTCATATTTTACTTATAAGGAAGAATTTAGAAGAGTGTTGCTTAAGCGATGCGTAAGATAGAAGAATTTGGAAGCATATAACTTAACGTTACTCCCAGCTGATTCATCTGCAAGATATGAGACCTTCCATCAAATCTAACATTGCGCTGAAATTCATAAAGTCTAAGTACCATAACAGAAAAATTCGTTTGAACAGTTAGCATAAATATATTGATAGAGAAGTCACAGCGCAGCTACATTACGGAGGTGGAAAATTGACTAAGGACGTGATATTATGTCAGAAGCAATAACATTAAACATACTTCATTGAATCTTATCAAGAATTAATTATTTTCCAGCAAATTCTTTACCATGGATGAAACGTTTATAATTTTTTAATTTTCACAGAAAATATTTGGACACGCTACATTCGTTATAACGAATAGTAAAGTAACTTTGCAACCCTAACCCACCATGCAGCGTACACTGTTTCAAATCATTGTCATTTCCATTGTATTAAATTTCATGTATATCAGAATAATTTCTGCACAATTTGCAACATTGGCAAAAGAACAGTGAACAGCACAAGTAACTAGAAAACATGATGAAATACTTAAGATTTTATCTTTTCACCCAAATTTGAAAGTTAGGAAATTGAATCTAATATATAACAAAGAAGCAATAGAACTTAGTGAACATAAAAAGCCTAATTTTCTTAAATGTATTTGTTTGGTGGCACATTAAATCCTTATGAATCTTTTTGACTGATATAATGCAGAAATTTCCTTTTGTTGGGATCATTTCTCATTTACTTTGTAAAATATGAAATATGTGTATGTTCTTTTTTCTTTTAGTAAAAGTAATGCATTTAATTGTTTTCAAAACTTGTTTCTCCTTTTTTTCATCAAAAAATATATAATTTCAATTTCATAGTGTTTGATCCTCGTTCCGCGATTAAATATTTGCTCATAACTGCGACCCTAACAGGTGCTACCATCCCCTGTGAGGTTAGACATGGTAACAACCTCAATTAGGTCTGAGTCTAAGCTCGGCGAAACATGCAACCTCCCGATCAAATTCCAAAACTAGTTTAAAGATAATTATTTAATGCATTTCAAACAACAAATTTCGGGAAACTGAGATCAAAAGATTACTCTTTAATAATCAACATTACTATTAAACATAAAAAATAGACAACAAAGATTTTAATCTTCAGAATAATTCTAAGAATACCACAAACCGAATATGTCAGACAAAAGGAAGTTTCTGAGGAAATGGTTTAAAAATATTACATAATATCAGTATGAGAAAGCTTAACTCTGTGTGATAATTAATAATGATAAAAAAACTTGGGGATTTGAAATTCATCAGATATGTTTTACACAAGATGCGTATAGGGAAATAAGACTTACACTACATAACTAGCTCATATAAATGATTTCAAAACAGTAATCGTGAGAAAGCGTAAGGCGACAAAGATTGTTTATGACTACATGTGATATGAATTTAGAGAGAACAATAATCACTTACCTTTTATGTAGACACAACATATAGAAGAAAAAGAAAATGACTCAGATATACCGAGATGAAATATTCAGTCAATTAATACGTGATACACACTTTAGGAGATCATGTCTCGAAATAGACATTATTTAATGGAAGAAGATTATCCCGCAGTAGGTTGCCATCGCTTTCTGCTGTAGACTGGTTGCCAGCCATGGCTTTAGAACTTATTATATCAACCATATCTCGATAGAAGAAAATGGATTCATACCTTTACCAAGGGTATTTGTGAATAGGGAATGCAAGCAATTCAACAGGTATTCGAACTCGGAACCCCGACTTGACGTTACGAGTCGATATCCACAGCACCATGGAAGGCATACATTAAAATCGGATTTAAAACAACTAATTCTATATAAATGTGATGTAACTGATAGCCATCTCTAACAATTTAACACTAGGGTTAGATGATTCTCTGAACAGTTGATTTTCTAAGCGCTGTTTACAACTGACACAAGACTGAAAATATGGGGTACCCTTTGAGAACCCAACTAACTACTTAGTTGCAATAGATTCTAAAAATATAAGCTTTCTAAACATTACACCACGACGAGGTACCCTGGATGACTGTATGAACAGGAGATAGGATCTCAGTTATATAGCAAAATCAACACGCACTGGTTGTACATTCATTCTGAATAAGTGAAGAGATGTGTTAGATGTTTGTGTAAATGATCATGCACCTATCGGGGAACATCGATTCATGTATATAATTTTCATTGGAACAATTTAAACTATTGTTATACTCGTTGGTACTCGCGGAGTTCCGATACACATGAGAAAGCCATTGTACGAAAACTATCACGTGTTCTAAGAAATGCGAGGCTATCATTAAAACAGAGGCGGATGCAACCGAACCTAATAATTGCAAAGTAGGTATTAAAGACGAACGTTCAGGAACTGAATCGAGCGAGATGACTGGAAACGCGCTCACTGTTGACATCCGTTTGATATGTGCGGAAATAAAGAAAGAAAAGAAGGAACGCATTATTTTCAAAGTAACAAGAGATATTTAATCTTCATGCATGCTTGCCATACAAATAGGATGGCGGTTTACACACATACACACACAAATAAGTACACACACACACAAATAAGCACACACACACACACACACACAAGCACGCACACACACACACACACACACACACACACACACACACACACACACAACACACACACACACACACACACACATATATATATATATATATATATATATATATATATATGGCTTTAGTCTGAAAACTAGCGGGACAGCGTGATCCACTGGCGAAAGGGGAATAAATGGATTATGTTATCATCTCACAGGTATCTTACGAATATATATATATATATATATATATATATATATATATATATATATATATATATATCTGTAAACTTAGCTTTTTGTAAAGACTGCTTTTTTGCATGCTTTGTCTCAAGACTAATAGTCGTTGGTTCACTACGACAATGTGCCTGCTTACAAAGCCCTAAAACTCAGAGAGCTGTACTGAAACAACCACACACTTCACCTGTTCTTTTTCCGTGGAAGTTATCTTCTTTTCATCCAGGTCAGGGGTATCTTCAAGGGGTCTGATATTGAAGTCGTTAATATCATTAAGAAGATAGTAACGGCAAAGCAGAAAGATATCTTTTAAAAAGTTTCAAGCAGTGCATCGAAGCGTCACAGGGAATAAAATAAAATTGCAGTAGACTAGAGAGAAATTACTTTGAAGGGGAAAACATCTAAATTTTATAATATAACAAACATAACTGTGATACACGGAAGTATCATTGCTCAGAGAACTAGAACAATGTACTCCAGTAATCGAATAAAGTGTTCCGTTCCAGTAACTTAGAAAAAGACAGAGCGTACTACGGAAGAGACGTGAATATGAGAATAAACATGGGACACCTTTCTGAGAAATTTTATATCATAACTTTTGTTTTTAAGTGGAAAAAATTATTTGCGACGCAAGTCTTTATACATTTCATACAGACGCCGTATATACAACGACATGAATTTATTTAACATTAGTATCTCTATATACCTATTTAAATAAAATAACACTGAAATGTAATATAATATCTGTCTTACGACATGGTAATGAATACTATGCAATATAACAGATAAAGCAGACAATTGAAGCAGAAATGATGCGATTTCAAGTTTAAATGCTGAGAATGGACGGAAAATATCAGCAACGACGAAGTTTCTAGAGAAAGCTGAAGTACAAATAAATCAGAAAGAAACAGTCAAATTTCCCAGAGATAATAATGTGGAAAGAAACCTTTTGAAAGCAAAGGGGACAGAACGAAACAGGTCATAAGCTAAGGAATTTTAGGCATTACAAAAGATAGCAAAAGAAAACCATTACTAATAACTACAATATATATATATATATATATATATATATATATATATATATATAAAAGAAAACGCACTCAACACATCATCTAAATGGGTTATAAATATTCATTCAATGAGCTAAATTAGCGAATTTTATCAGACAACACAATATTCTATCCATTTGGTACCAAAATTTTTACCGGCATAACCTTGATCTTGTTGAATTATCCTCGCCGTTCACAGACTATCTATACCGATATATATATATATATATATATATATATATATATATATATATATATATATATATTCTATTTTAGGTAACAATTTATATTTTATCCAAGTTTTATTAAAACTGAAAAACACAGTACGATATATCAATTTATAAAATGTTTTTAATCTCGGCTCCTTTTGTCTAAACAAGATTTCTAAAAACATTTGAACATAAATTTCTCCAGGCGTTTCCGGCTTTAATTTTAACCATTATGAAGGATTAGATTTATGTTAAATCTTAACTGAATATATAAGGCGTTCGTGTATGTTTCGAAATATTAATGAAACTTATATATATATATATATATATATATATAAATCAACTCACACACACAGACACACACACACACACATACTAAATTCAAATTGTATTACAAAAACAATAAAAGGATGAAGACACGTAATACAGACGAAATCATATTTTGTAAGTTACTGAAATAAACTTTTTAGATAAACATAAGCGACAGGAAAAAAATTAACATGCTTGTGCGAAAAATTAAAAAAAAACGCACATATAAAAGATTTTCCGACATACTTACAACTTGACTTATCTATTTATTCACGATAGCTTGGCCATCAGAATGACAAACGTATAAAAAGTGAAGTCACAAGTTTATTCGCCTAAAGAGAATCAACTTCAGAATCAAAAGACGGGTAACGACGTAAATACCATAATGTTCACGTAATATATCATACAAAAAGCAAGTATAAATTTTAATAATAGCAACAATAAATCTAAACTTTAAAAAAAGCTTTTACGGCTTCTCGCAATTTCTTTTTACAAGTGCGTGGATACTGAAAAACTATTTGCCTAACCATGAAAACCTTCACACAACTCGTCATGTAATTAGATGTTAGAATGTTTCTGAGAATGAATTAATGACCCTTGGACAAAATTAATCTAGAAAAGTAAAATAACATTCGTTTTGTATTGTCTGTGTCTGGACTTTTTCTCAGATACTATTGGAGTAGACAGACTAAACTATCGCCCGGTTCACACTCCATCCACGTCTATTGAACAGGTGAAGAGGCTCATCCCTTTTTTCCTGTTTAGGATGCGGTTTCCGGTTTTTTCTCTTTTCCAATCTTCTCACTTTTTTTTTTCAATTGGAGTAGATAGACAAAACTCTCTTTCTCTTTTCCAATATTTTCACTCCTATGTAGCCCCCTGCACATCAGTGGCGTTACCGCCTTGCTCGGGTGATATGATTTAAAAAAAGTGGATAGAATCTGTATATTTTCAGACGACAATCAATTCTTGCTGACTGAATTACAAACCACAGAAACGCGTACATAAATTAAATTCTCGTACGCATACACACTTTTTCGAATACAAACACACATTCACACAAAATACATACACACCCATAGTCAAACAGGCAAGATATTTCGATAATTCATATCTAATTTATGTTAAAAAATTAAGCAAGATGTAAAAACACAACAAAAATTGATTAAAAACTTAATGACAATAGATTATCCGTTGCTTATAATGAAATAAGTATAAAAGCGTTAGTGGTGTCGAAATACATGATTATATATATATATATCTGTTCCTATCTCTCTCTATATATATCTATCTCTCACTCTCTCTCTCTCTCTCTGTATATATATATATATATATATATAGTAGCTACAATGGCATGTACACATCGCTCATTCAGTAATGGATTAGATCACTCAGGCTATTGGTCGGGTATAATGACAATATACATGCTAAAACGGCTGCCTTCTTCTACGGAACGCCCATAGCCCGAAGGTAGAATTCCCGCCTGACGCCGATTCGGTCGGGTTTCAATTCTGGGTTAAAAGCAATCGGAGTCTAACCGTACTGATGGGCTGTGATATAGCCAAACAGATCTATCTGCGGATGACTATATATATATATATATATATATATATATATATGTATATATATATTCACGTAAAAACACAGGAGAAATATAAGTTAAAATAACTCGTTCACACATACATCACATCATCTGAAAATTATCACTATATATAAAATGATGGCTACATATTTCTATACCTGTCTTCTAGACCACTTTGCGAACGACGTATTTAGATCATTTGTAATTTGTTCATGACTCGCAAATTCGAAATGCGTTTTATTATGATTTAACTAAATTTCAGAGAAATGGGAGAGACCTGGTTATTGGGCGTGAAAAGCTGTATATAGAAGACAGGTTGCTGGAACCACCGGCCATTATTGCTGGTATCGACAGCTTAAAAATCTTCACGTTTCCAATATTCAATGACTATATATTTGAATATATATATATATATATATATATATATATATATATATATATATATATATATATATTAAATTAACGAAGACAAACATGTTTATTTACGTGAAGACAAACATGTTTATTTAACGGAAATTAACGAAGACAAACATGTTTATTTACGTGGATCCAAAATTTTTCTATATATGCTTAATTTGTTGGTCAATCGTGGTCGAGAGGTCTAAGAAGCGACAGATCATTTGGTGGATTGCCCTGTGTGAAAAAGGGGTCTCAATTTCGAATCCTTTCGAATGAATCATTTTCGTACAAAAATGTTGCGTAAATAATCAGGCCGGTATATATAATATTTGATTATAAACCGAATATCTACTTAAATACAAGTATCTATGAAAAATAATGTTCAAACAAATAATTTTTTATATATTAATATTTTCAAGTTTTGTAAAGTAGTATGGAACGAAAATATTCAGCTTCTATTTTAGTGTGTTTATGCGTGCATATATGGGTGTAGATGCACATTTTGTGTCCGTGTGCGTTCATGTCCTTTTCCTTATACATGAACAATTCCGTGTGCACACCAGCTAGGATTCCGCTCAGCATATACTAAGAGACCGCGTTCACTTGTTCTCTTTTCCTTCCGAAATGTACTGATATTCCTGATAAATCTTTTCTTTTGTTAGTTTCTCACATTCCTTCGCCTATTCTCTGTTGAATCTTTTCACACAGGTTCCTCTGTCGAGGTCTTCATTGCTTCCTCTTACTTCCTTTATTCTCTGCTATTGTTTCTAATCATTTGGCGTTTCTTCGTGTGCACTCAGTAACATCTTCTAAACGGAGTAATATTGTATCATGACCGAACGACGTCAAATATAATAGAACATTCATAAATATATTTTCATTTTTGTATTAATGTGGATTGAATAAATAATTTGAACCAAATATGTTGTATTTAAATAATAGACTACGGATCAGAAAAAATATTCGTCTCTTTCATTTTCACTTTCTTTATCCTTTGATTTTTTAAAAATCTATTCTTAATTATCGCTCAAAAGTAATTCTTCAAATTTTTTATGAATTAACTCGACGGCTATGCATATTGATGAAAGACCTGTATCTACTGATGCAGGAAGCTGTTAAAACTATTCATTTCTGTATGTATCTGTAAATTTGCTGTCATTCTTACAAGACACTTTGATCAATAACGTCAAAACAAAAACAATCACTAGAAAATGATATAAATTGTGTTCATAGAATGAGCACACTATACGCTGCAACCATATTTGTGAACTGAAAAAAATTAACATGTTAGATAAGAATTTGTTTTTACATCTGTTCTTTTGCAGTTATTTCCAGATAAATAATAATGAAAATAATAATTTCACTACAAACAACACCGCCTTGGCAATTACTCATAAAAACAATAATTCACCATGTGTATTCCCCACGTATATTTTCTAACTATAATACTATTAAGAATATACTAAAACAAAATTTCGTCTTCTGCTTTCTACTTTTATATGGAAACACAATTACCCACGAGTACTGTAGTTATTTGTCTTCTGTGATAAATCGGTGTTTCGTGACTGTAAGTGTGCATCTTTGTCATAGAGCAAACAGGATATTAAGAATCAATAACTATGATTTGGGTGGATGGTATAAACGAAGCCAAGCAGAAATTAATCATATCATCATTTCAGATATAAATCCGATAATGATAAATGAAAAACTCTTTCTCTCTATTTCAGAAACGTGAAAGGCCATAAATCAGTAAAGAGGTGTTAAGAACTTTACTTATTTTAGCTAGGTTTGGCCTTGTTCAATACGTAACAGAGTTAAATGGCGAAAAATCGAATTAGCAATACTACATAAGCTCTAATGGGCTGTGCACACTGTCACTATCATATAGCATCTATCGTCTACATATTTTCACCGTATTGTTTGTGGTTTCTGAAAATTGTTGTCCTGTAAAAGTAATACGCGTGGGTCACACAGAATGTATTGATTCTGTTACCTTGTCAACTTCGTGGCATTAGACTTTAATTATTTCCTCCCACAGAATTTTTATCAAGTAACATATATAATTTCTGGCCAAAAAATCTCTGACATGCAAGTGCATACAAAGCAGAAAGGAATTGTTGAAAAATTACATGGAAATTGCATGAGAACAAACAGTTGATGAGAATACGATAAGAAAGCAAATAATAATTCTCTGATTTATCGACAGCGGAGTGGGTTAGGTTTTGTATGGCCTTGACAGTCAGTTAAGTGCCATACGTGATACACGCTTGGGAAATCATGCCTCGAAAGGCACATGACTGAATAGGCAAAAGATTATTTCGTAGGAGGTTGCCATTATTTTTGCGGTAGACTGGTTGTAAGCCAAGGCGATAGAATCCCATAATTTGAAGGAAGAGACGGATTACTATCTTTCCCAAAGGTATTTGTGCGTAAGTGAATGCAACGAACTCAACTTGATTTCGAAATCAGCTACCCGATCTGGAAGAAATAAAATCCTTGATAAAATTCGTCATTAGCGGCCACAATCTCAAAGGATACGCGGATGATACAGTGCTCACAACAGAGCTAGAAAAGTTAATATCTGACCTTCTACAGAATATAGCAAAGAAAGCGAGAAGACAGGACTAAGCATAAACTGAATGGATAGTCATCAGCAAAAAAGAAGAATCAGTAATTCTAACTACAGGTCAAAGAAAAATAAAATAAAACAATTATAGATATTTGGATAACTGGGAAGTGTTCAGACAGGGGATAGAACGTGTGACACTGAGATGCAAATACTCATAGCTATGGCCAGGAATGCATTTTAAAAGCTCACCTGAGTACCGAGAGACAGGATAATTGTTGTGGATTCCGGGTGAGAAACCACACAAAATAATAAATAACAAAACAGATATGGAAATAGAAAATGTAATTTATATTGAACAAAATTCACAAACTGGAATACAGGTTAGTCAATTCAGCAATACTAATAGTATAAATCAATATATACAGGCTTGCAGTGAAATAGTATGTCCGGGTAATGAGTCTATATCCAAAAAACTCCAACTAATTTTGCACCAACTTACTGACTAAATAAAATGTTTACAACTGCTTTGCAACTAATCTTTACAACGGTATTTACCAACCTTCCCACGGAAGGTTACATGTGACACAAGGTTATTTTATAGTTGGTCTTCCCAGCCATATAGCCGGGCCAAAAAATGTCTGTCTATTTTTACCGAATCATGATTTTACCCTTCGGCGGAACCACGACTGGGTTAGTGCCCTCTGTTTCCGAGCAGAGAGCGGTCTCTACCCGAAGGTAGAGAGATGACAGTGTCATATTTGGAGTAACAGAGCTCTCATATATATATATATATATATATATATATATATATATATATATATATATGAATTGGAAACGGAGATTAACATCGGACAGTGACAGTCTGTTCGAGGCATGAACGTTGCGACTAAGCACGGAATAGACTGTCTTCACACGGTTTTGATTGCATTGATTGATTTTATATTTTCCCGTGTTCTTTTTCAGTTTTAAATCAATAAATGTATACAGGGATATATCCTCATGTATACACACGTATATAAACATTTTTCTAGTGTTATAAATGAGTGTTCGTTGTTATATAACATAGGTAAAAAGTATATATTAATAAATATACTTATTTTTTTACCTCTATAGGAAGTACACGTTATTTCATGCATTATGCAGTCATCAGGTTTGTATTATATAAATTCATAATATGATACTCCTGATTGAATTGATAATGAAATTTCAACCTGTGCTATAGATCTAGGATAATGTGTAACTGTATGATGTTGGTGGAAATGGTTTCGATTCAGTTTGTTAATGTGTGAAAAACTATTGCTTTAAGATTCATGTGTTCCAGACTCGTTCAATTGGTGAATGATCTGGGAACAATGTGAATTGGTCTGCAAAATTCCCTCATCTTCCTTTGATCGGAGATAATTTTTACTTAGTTTTGAGCCGTGTTTTAGATCATTATCTTGTCGCAAAACAATTTTTTTCCGCTAATGCAGAAGCCAGACAGAATTGTTCGTCTCTGCAGTATTGAATGACACACTTCCGTTCGCATAATGTCTTTAATGTGAATAACGACCGCAGAAATGTCAGCTCAAAAATATCTCCAAATTATTACAGCACTATCACCGCAACCACCATGCTTCACTGTAGGTACAGTGCAATTTTCACTCATTCGTTTAAAAGGTGATCGGCCGACAAACGCATTTCGTTTACTTCCAAAATGGCCAAACTTGAACCCATCAGTCTATAGTACCTTTATCAAATCTTAAACATGGTTTGTTAAAAATGACCGATAAGGTACATTTTATTTTGTAAAACTTTTCTAGTATTCCACTGGTAAAATTAAATAAACAAATAATCAAATCGTTTAATCGGTCATTTTTAAGGAGATATTTTGAAATGAAAGAATGCTGCCCAAATATATATTAATTATTTTTCAGTCTTCTGGAGGACAACTCCTGCAATGTTGTGACCATTTTAGTTTTTCAACTTAAATTCCATTTTTTCATACTTGATACACATCTTTTAAGATCTACAGAAAAATGTCTTCTCTTCAGAGTCGCAACAGATATTGGATGATGACGTGTGGAATTGAAGTTTAGAACAGGAGATATATTTCTATATGTTCATATAATACTTTAGTGTAGTGCTTCTTTTATACAATAAGCAATTCCAAAATCAACTCCATATTTTGTAGATCGTTTTTAGGTGCTGAATATTTTCTGCTTTGCGTTACATCAAAACTTAGCTTAGAAAATCATTATATTTTGTACATCGTATTTTGACATCAACGGTCACTCCATCAAAGATTTTGCATAAATGAGGTTGACAACTCTATATCTACTGGCTGTATTATAGGATCATTTTTTCTTTATATTCAACGTGTTTTCCATGGTTATCATTTCTCAATTAGGTATCTGTACTGATGACACAATTATTTACTTTTCTCTTAATAGTCATTAAAACAAGGTCGATAAAATCAATTTAGCAACTGACCAGGAAAAGTTAACTTGGATCTGTGGTTAAATCGGACAGCAAATGACTTGTTAATTTGAACGAATCTAAAACAAAGGTGGTCTCTTTGTAAATTATGAGCACTTTTTCTGTCTATTCTTAAATTAACTGGTACTAACCTCCAGAGAGAAAATCATTGTGCATTCTTGGCTTTAGGTTCACCATATACTTAACGCAAGGTAATTATATTGGATCGATTGTTAAGATTAATGCAAGGAAATACAGTTGAATATTTGGTGCCTCAAAATTCAAGTCGCCAGATTCTCTCTTTCTTATGCATGATTCAAACTATTCACCTATCATGCATAAGAAAGAGAGAATCTGGCGACTTGAATTATTGTTGCCTCATAAGTTAATGTGTTTTTAATATATATATATATATATATATATATATATATATATACATATATATATATATATATATATATATATATATATATATATTATTCCGCTTCTGTGGCACGACTCAGAGATTCATTCGTTATGCAATCATTTGTTGCATATCTCTAATTGTTATAAAAATTAATGGTGTATCTGCAACTTTTTTTTCTCATGACAAATCGAATTAAGTTCTTTTACATGCGCCATTACGGGGATTCTCTGTGACTCAGGCGCTGCTTACATTACTGGGAAGTTTGGGTCAATATGTCGGACCAGAATTTTTTCTCGCCAGAATCCATCATGCATAGTATAAATTCTACCATTCGTCCTTGCATTTATACTGTTGCCACATCTTGATGGGTGTTCCAACTATTCATGTCAAGGTTTTTGACAAAAATCCAAAGAAGTATATGCGGTGTAATCGATCTTGACTTTGCATCTACACTTCCGTCACTTTTTTTGTGATGGATGTGTTTTCCCTCTATCTTTTCTACAAATATATTTTGCAATTGATCTGACGAGCTGTTTTCCCTGGTATCTCGACCACATCAATGTAAGCATACTACTAGATTGGCATCTATCTTTCACCATTTTACTATTGAAATAGCTAAATATAAACGCCACTTCTACTTCAAAAGTTTCTTTGCCTGCACTTCTCGTTTGTAGCATTCTCTTTAGTTTACTTGCTTGAATGACAACTACATTCTCCAAATTTTAAATGCATCTGAAATTGCCATCTTTATCTTCTTGTATCTTTTTTATCTAATATCATTTCCTCAATTCCACTGTATCAATTCATTTCTCTCACTGTAACCCTCTGAACTCTAGTAACTTTCCTCTCTGGCATGGGGTGTGATGGTTAAAAGTATTTTATAAAACATTTCACAATGTAGTTTGCTATTTGGTTCTTCGACTTAACTAATTTCAGTGCAATACTAAAATATTAGATTATTCTTAAAATTTGCTGTTGAAATTGTTAAATATAACCATATGTTCTATGGTAATATTTTCTGCCACCATACGTCTGCCTCAAGAATTTCTTTTTTGACTTTTTCTTTCAGCTCTACTACGTATTAAAAAATATAAATACAACTTCCATTTTATTCCATGTATCTTTCTTTTGTTTCCTTACTGTTTCTTTCACTTTCAGTATCTTAGTATTTTTTGTTTGTTTGGTACAAAATCATTGAAATTGTTTTGATTATTATACGTGAACTTTTTTATTATGGCTGATATAAATTAAAATAGAAAAGATTTAATTTAAAACCCTCGTCATTTGACAAAAATTGTACAAATATATATTTGCATTGCTAGGAAGAGTCGATCTATTTGGAAATAGCTATATGAATTACACAGAACCGATACTAGAAGATAACTACATATGGATAGAAGACGAATTTAAAAAAAGAAAGAAAATATAATGTAAGTCAAGGGTATTGTTTAGATTTATTCAACCTCTAAATCAGTGGTACCCAAACAGTTTCTTTCATTTCCCATACACCCAGGTCAACTATCCAGATTTCCCCGTTTACGTGTATGAGAGAAATAACAGTTAAAACACACTGAGACAACTTAATTTATTTCTCAAATGTACAAATATACTGATAAACTTATAGTTACAGAAAAAAGTCGACAGAGAGCAATTTGTAACAATTAAGCATAGCCCTAGAGAGCGGTTAGTAACAAATAAAAGCACTTTTCTTTGCTCTCCTACTTCAGAATTAACTATAAGAGAAGGGTGATTCTGCTTCTTTTGCACCAGTCCATCAATATCAGGGTTAGTTTTGGAAAGCACGCAACGTATGTCACTTTCCACCTCCAGTCGGTTTCGTGCTTTGGGCTTGATTTTGAGAAAAATAGAAAATCCTGATTCAGGTAGATTGTGGAAAACAGAATGGGGATTTTCAATCCGTTGTTGTTTATTTGTGGGTTAGCTCTACGCATATTAACCCAGAATTATTCAAGATCTTGTGCACGACATTCATCTTTGGCAGAAGAGTCATGTTTGAGCTCCAATAACCCATTTCGCATGTCCTCGTTGACATCATCCACCTGACATATAAATGCTTTTTTAATTAGTAGGTAGCGTAATTATTGCCCATCTGGTAACTTCAGATTTCCCCCAGTTTGGGAATTGCTGATCTAGAGTGAGTATATCATAATAGAGACAGTAACAGAATTTTAGGTGGGCATAACCTAAGTAAATGACGAATAATCAACATCTTGCAGACTGAATGTTGACTGACTGTTGACTTTCTAAGCACAGCTTATATGACACAAAACGTAAAGTATGAGGCACCCTGTGAGGAACGAACTCACTACTCATTTGTAAAGAATCTGGCAAGATAAACATGCTAACATCGAAGTGTCTAAAACAGAAAGTATCGTTAACAGCAAGAAGAAAAGCTTAGGATGCGGGTCAGAAATCAGATATATTAACCTAAACCATTTAACGAAAAATTTCGACGAGGTGTAATGGTTAGGAATCATGTATCACTATTACAATTACAACTGAGTAGAGAGATCAACCCTCATTGGGAGACCATTCTTTCGGCTTTGCGTCACATTTAAGCTAAGCTTGGAGAATCAAACACACACAAGTTATACTGAGTGCAACGAAAGAGGGAAATCCATGACCTACCCACATAAAGAGATTCTTTTGATTGGATATCGGGAGCGGGTGTAGTTTGCCTTAGCAAAACACGTAAGGGTCACAAAAGAAAGAAAGATTTGAAGAGTCGTGATCGTCTCTGTTTTGAAGGGCCGAAACTCATTATAGAGAATCTTGTTGAATAACTCCGATTCAAACATGCATGTACGATTGATTTTAATGCGCGTGCATTTGTAAATGTAAGTGCGTGTGTATTTTTTCTTCTCAATGTGTGCGCGAACATTTGTCTGTGCATGAGTATTTGAATATTCGTGTGTAGTTTGTTTGTGTCTGTGCATGTATTTCTTTATATGTATGTAGACAAGTGTATGTGGATATGTGCATATATGATTGAGTTTCTATTTGTTTTGTGCATGCGTATTAACATTTATGTGAATGTGTCTCTGTGCATTTTGTTTTGTGCAAATGTGTGGTCATTTCTGTATATCTGTGAGCATGTGTATGTGTGTGATAAGAGATATTTCAAGCAGAATTGTTAACCGAGTTCAATAAGAATTTACAATGTAAATCTTGGTGTCTTTTTTTGTTCTGATGAAACTAGCTGAAATTTACGATTGTTCATCATCAATAACTTTTTCTACATTTAATTTCGTTTTTATATTGAACAGTACAGCGGGCGTTTTTTTTTTTTTTTTTTTTTCATTTTTCCACTTTTATAGTTTGGTTTACATAACCTTATTTGTTTTTCTCCTTTTGTAGGATTTTTCTATAGCACTCGGGAATTGAATGAAGGTGGCCACATTGTAGGCACTTTCAAAATTTGAATGTCTTTACTATGAATTGCCGCTCAACATTATTCAATTGAACGATAAAAAAATGTATAAAGATAAAAGAAAAACACCACTGGCGTCTAATGATGCCAACCTAGGCTGACCCAAGTTATTTGAATACCCTGACCCGTTACTTTGTCATTTTCTTTTGTTTTCTATTACCAATATTTCTTATTTAATAGGCGCGTGTTTTACTCATTGATGTGCAAGTCGGTGTGAGATCATAAAATAAGGGTGTGGATAGTTTTGTTTATATCGAATCCTTTCATCCTTTCAGGGCCGATTCAATATCAACTAGACAATTATTCTCTCTCACTCTTATGTCTCTCACTACATATATATATATATATATATATATATATATATATATATATATATATAGTGAAAAAAAGAGAATAATAGTCAGACAGACGGAGAATTCAGGCAGTAATCTCTCTTTTATGTATGTTTCTTTAATGCCTATTATCAAGGTAGTGCGGTTCAGATTTTATTTAATTTTTCTTGAGTTAGTTTAATTTTTTCTGTTTTGAACATATAGTACCGTGCGTAAATTTAGCCCGAACGTTCTGTATGTATGATCGTTTTGGTTAATCTTTAGCCACTATCAATGACGAATTTTTTAAAAATTTAAGTGTTTAGGTATTTGTGCATGAATTTAAAATTATGTAATACGTATTCTTTTATTTTCGTTTATTTTACTGATAGAGTATAATGGATATTGGAGTGTGTTTAAATAAATGCTAAACTTCTTAAGTTTAGCTAGGGAATATGACGGGAGACTTCTTAATACACACACGTAGTAAATATAAATGTAATAGAATTACCCATATGTTAATAGAGAATAAATGAAATGTAAACATCCGAGTCAATATATACCGCTGGGTATTCATTACTATATCCTCTCTGCTAAAATAAATACCGTTATATATGTATATATCCTCCCGCGACGCTTATAAAAAAAGAAACACTAGCGAGCCAGCGTCGGTATATACATATCCTCCTGCGACGCTTATGAAAAAAAAAAACAGTAGCAAACCAGCGTCAGTATATACATATATATATATATATATATATATATATATATATATATATATATATCCCCGGCGACGCTTATAAAAAAAGAAACACTAGCGAGCCAGCGTCGGTACAGTATATATTCTCTTTTGTACCAGTTGAATATATATATCATCTACACAAACGCCTGTTTCGCTGTAGCACGGCTCATGAGTGTGGCTAGAAAACTACTTGCTCTGGCCGAGATTGAAACTCGGCCAATTTGATGTTAGTCGGAATCTCTACTCCCTAAGCCATAGAACGAGTGCTGCAAAATTTTAGCTTGTTATATATTAGCGGTGTATACACACGCCAGTCACCGAAAGAACTCAATCTATTGCATAGAGTAACGCGTAAACCGCAGAATTTTTCTTTTAATTTCCCTCTCCAGAAATCTCAATCGTGAAGAGAACATGATATATTTGTCATCCACATACCACCCTGTTTTTCTGTATCATAGCTCGTCAGTGTGGCTAAGCATCTATTTCCTTCCGGCCAGGATCGAGCCAATATTCCCTAATCTATAAGCACATAGAATGAGAGATGTGAAATTTTATCGCGTTACTTGTTAGCGTTGTGTATGTATGTATATATATATATCATATCTATTCTCGATATATATATATATATATATATATATATATATATATATATATATCGAGAATAGATATGATGAACACAAAATTATATCTAATTTACATAAAAATATTATAATAATAAAGAGATTAATGGATATTATTCAGATCGATATGAAATATCGAGAGGAAAACTCAACACACAATAAAACGTTTTTAAATCCAAAATCTTTTCGTGAGTTGTAAAAATTACACACTGGCTTGTTAAAATCTTAAGTAAAATGTTTTATTAACCACATAAAAAAATTAATTCAGATACAGGAAATATGTAAAGGGAAATTTAGATGTATATACAATTAAGCATAGCAACATAATATATATATATATATATATAGTGCCTTTTTATATACACATATATAATGACAATATATATATATATATATATATATATATATATATATATATATACATATTCCATTTGTAAACGATTTATTACGCGACTTACGTTGCTACCATGAATGGTGTCTTTAGCCGATTTGCAATAACTGATTTAATCATTACCATTTTTTTTAAAGAACGCTCCCGTAACGGTGTTTTTTTTTTAATGCGCACGAGGCGGGGAATTTTTGAAGTCGCAATTCTTAAAATGACAAGGAATTATGACCTTTTTATCCAAGGAGCGTTATAAAAACACCTTTACGTGAGCGTTCTTTAAAAAAAAAAGAAGGTAAACTCTAAAATCGGTTATTGCAAATCTCATTTACCACTTATGGTAAAAAATTAGGTCGCGTAATTACACGTTTTGAAATAGCAAATATCCCAAAAATTTACAATATAATTGAATTGAACACTTTTTAATACAAATGTGCACTGATATAATTTTATTAAGACCAAAAACTAAGTAATTAAACGATCAATATATATATATATATATATATATATATATATATAGAGAGAGAGAGAGAGAGAGTACAGAGAGAGAGAAAGAGAGAGTAGTGGAAAAATTTTTCTTAGCCGACAAGTTTTGATCTCTGTTAGTAATTATCATGGCAATGTGTGATTCATTGTGTTTACACATATTTATATTTATCAGCGAGGATGTTAATTGTTTAACAAGACTTTCAAAAATGTTTAAGTATTGCTCGTCATGTACTTGATATTTTAGACAAAATATTCAAAGATTGTTAAAATGTAAGATTGCAATATTCTTTTTTTATATGAGATATACCTACATGTTCTGCATTTTCAAAATTTTTATATATGTGTAAACGTTTGTGTATTTGTGAGTATGTATATGTGTGTATATAGAGAAAGAAAAAGAAATAAAGCGATTGATGAACGGAAATATTTTAGGTTATTTAAATTATTGACGCTTTATCCACTGTCCGAATAACGTTTTCTAGATGTGGCTGCTCTTGTTGTATAAACTACCGAAAATTAAACTTTTCCACTCACAGGTGCAATCATCAGGACTATACATGAGAAATAACATAACTATATTTTAGATATTTGTAATTGCTGTGCTTTTAAATGCAGTTGTCTTTGAATGTCAACTATGTAATTAGGCAAACCGTTTCAAATGTATTCATCAATAATCTAAGTAAATGTTAAATTTGGTGAGAAAATAAATTCAGACATTAGAATTAGATTCTCTTTGACGGACATTAATAACTTGAATATTGAAATATAGAAGAAGTCAGTACATTACACCAGATGATGCTTTATACATAGAAGTCAGATTATTATGAGGTTTATAGTCGATATTTGTCTATAATTATGAGATTATGTATTGTAGCAATTTTCACTATCCACATGGTTCGCACTGTTGTCCGCATCTGTGTTGCCATATTTATGATGTTATGGCATTTGTAGAATTTAACTTCAGCAAATTCGAATTTTGCACTGAACCTTTAATTCGTTAAACAGGTTAGAATGTTCTAGTTTATGAGTAATACCCCATCAATATATCTCAGTTATCTTTTTTTTAATTAAGCTCTCTAATACTTGTCTTAATTTCTGCTGTATCCAGGTATTGAAGTCGCAAAACTTTCGGTCAACTGCCGAATCTTGAAAGCATCAGCAGATATGTTAGGCCTCAAATCTCAGAAGTCATCCAATTAATGAATATGGGAACAATTAATACGGACTGCTAGAGAAAACAAATTGCAAATAGAGAAGTTGTTATCGGAAGTCTGATGAGAAACTATTCATTGTGATGCAAGATTTACAGCTCTAAAAATTTATACACTGGTGATCTCAAGATACATATAGAGATGGATAATGCTTACTGATGTAAGTACAACGTAAATCTGTAACAGTCGTAGCTGACCACCTAACGAGAGAAAAGTAATCACTACATCCTATGAGTTGAAGCTGAATTTAAAAAATATATATACAGCATAATTGGAAAATGCAAATTAATACAATCTAGGAACCAGTCATATGGAGTACTAAAGAAAAACAATTACAAACCACAGAATTGTAATTTGAGCTTAAAAAAGTGATTACAGAAACTTTTGGTTGAAATGTTTCTAAAATTCAATTATTGATGCTTGCAAGGACATATTGACTCGTGGATAAAATCGTTGGCTGAACTTGAATCAAAGTCTCTTGAGTTCAGTAACTCGCTACAGCGGAAGTGTACAAAAAAATTTAGAAAGTTGGGATAAATTGTGCCATCTAAAAGTGGCGTATCTCATGGTACTAGTCCGAACTAAAGTTCTCAGTTCAAAATTCTAATGAAAAATCATAAAGAAAATCGGAGCGTACATTGGCCGAAACCTCGTGAATATGGCAACAAAGACTAAGAAACAGTACAAACACTCTAGATTGGGCAAATAGTTTTATACATATTTACACCGAGATGGAGGATTAAAAATAATTTAGCTTAAGCAGATTAAATTTATTATTGAATTTTCTCTAGAAATAATTGCTTACTTATTCCTATCAGATTATTAAAAATTATCTTGCTTAACATTTCTCTGATTTAAATCTAGGTAAGAACATCCATACATGTGAACATATTTTTATAGATAGATTTTAACGCACTAATCAATCAGAACAACAGATTGATAAATATATTTGAACTCAAAGAAGGATAGATAGATCTGAGCACTTAGATAGATAGATAGATAGATAGATAGATAGATAGATAGATAGATAGATAGATAGATAGATAGAACTAAACCAACTGACAGATAAACGGATGAATAGATCTGAACCTTCTGTTAAAAAGTTAAATGGTTAGAAAAATAATTCTGAACGCACTTGTAGTTAGATAGATAGATAGATAGATAGATAGATAGATAGATAGATAGATAGATAGATAGATGTGATTTCCTGGAAATTATATATAATAAATAATCTTAACGAAAAACTTATACTACCTTTGTAATAGACATTGTAGTCCTTGTTAGATGACCCTACTGAGGGCGTCAAACGAGTTTCCGAGTATCAATTCTTCTTTTGTAAACTACTTGAAGTCCCTCAATCAGATACAGAAATGAGTTATATTAAGATTTCTCCCTAATTTCCTCCAAGTTCTGAAAAGAATGTAATATATTATCTGAGCTGGTGCGTAATTTACTGAAGAAATTTCTTTTTCATGGACTAACAAAAACTGTTTTAAAACTATTTGACTGTTGTTAAAATTAAGAATGCAGGCAAAATAACCCATGCAAGATAAATATTTGTTTGTCTTGAAATCCAGCGAACACAACGTCAGACAATGCGGGCCTGGAAATGTTTGTAATTAATGAGCTGAATGCTGACGTAGTCGTCGCTTAAATAAAAGACAGATTAGTAGTAGTAGTCGGTCAGTTGGACAGCAGTTGAGATTGAAAGTCAGACATAATAGGTTATAGAAAACCGCAGAAAAACGCAGTCTCTGGCTAGATCGATGTCTCTGTGGTGACCCATCCGATTCCACCTCCTACTCTTTGCCACGTCACCAAGAAGTGAATAAAAATGTTGTATGAGTTTATTTATACGTACGTGTTACAGTCTTTAATCATTTATGTGAGAATATCGTCATTTTACCACTGTGACAAAAGCAAGCAATTTTATGAGCGAGAAGATAACAATTTTGGGACAATATTTCGAATTAATAATCGTCTTTCATCGAAGGTATATAAGAAGAATATGCCTCAAGAATATATTAAATATAAATAGAAAATACAATAATCGTTTTGTTTTACGGTCGATATGATATATTAGTATTTTCTGGGCTAATGAATGTTCATATTGATTCAATTTCTTTTTTATATTTGCTAATTTATCTTCAGAAATATTGTTGGTATAAAACTTTTTCAGCGGTTTTGTAGTGTTAAACCCAATTTCTTTTATAGTTTTCACAATATTTGTCTAAGAATGATGCAGGAAAATCAATATATTTAATCAATAAAGGCCTCATATTTTGCTTAATAACATTTTAGAAGCGATACTGATTTCTATTATTAACGAACAAAACAGAAAAACATGTAATTGTAAAGATGAGTCGAAATTATTTATTGACGTAGACAATTCGTCAGAAATTATCGTTTGTGTGTTTGGTATGTTTACAGTTTTGTGGTCAAGAACAGTTGGGCTCGAAAGTTAATTTTAAAAAGGCAAATACACGATGAAATTGAATGTAAAGATTTATCCATGCAGATAAATAACAGAACAATTAATAAGCAGTGATCTTTAAAGTCACTGATATTTTTTGGCGACTGAAAACAGCTAAGGTCTTACTATCTACAGATTTAATGCGGGAGAAGATATGGTTAATTAAATTTCAAGCAAAGAATCGCGTAAAAAGAGTTAGAAAAAATATAAAAACGGTCGTTAAAAACAGGTTTTAAATATATTAACAACAGGAAACTACCAACGTGTTTTGCTATTGATGAAAAGAATATAATGTCATTATTATTTCTATATTTTATTATATTATGTTGTTTTTTTTTTTTTACTGTTTATCAACATTTAAAATTAAATATCGCCAAACATTTAAATAGGTTTGGGAGATAATAATAATCTTCTGATGAGTATCATACTCTTCAACCGATAATTGGATGGATTCTTACTTTTTTCAATTTTATTTCCACGTAAGTGAATATGACGAACACGACTGGAATTCGACTTAGCTCCCTTATTTACCATTTATAACACTTACTCATTACACTAAAAGGACACCTAATATTGCAGCATATAATATACCATAGCGGTCAACCATCTACAGGCTGACCTGTGTCAACGTTGCTTACCTTCAGTGATCGGGAAAGAAAATATTTTCAGCATGATATTGCAAGACATATTTAAATAGAAAAAGCATTGTAAGCAACTACTGGCAGTTATGGCAAAATATAATTCTCGCAATATCTCCAAAAATGCGCTTTCTAATAGTTATATCTTGTACTAAATATGGGAAATGTTCAGAAGCCTTGAGTTCTTTTGTTCTGCCAGTGCAACCCATAAATACTTTATTTTTATTAGATTCCCGCAAAAATAACAAGAGCAGTCAAATACATCAAACCTCCGCAAAAGCAATACCAAATTCATTTTAGCGATTAGCACGAGAGGATTACTGAAATAAGAATAATTCCAGTAAACAAAACGCTTTCTTTCCTTTTATTTATTTATTTTTTCACATGCATAATAAGTACTAAATCACGAAAAAATAATATTTTCTTGGATAAAATTCTTCGTTCAGAAAATATATTGTCCTAAATCAATCTAGTGGCTGTAAATCAGTGTCTGGCATATGAAATATAGGAAAATATATTAGTAAAAAGTCAATAGGAATAACCCAAAAACGTTATCCAGTAACAGATTGAACCCAAAATTCAATCAGTTCGTGCCTGTCATAAACCCAAACATCCCTGAAAGTTTCATCTGAATTTCCAAGTATCTTGATAGACCTTTACCAAGGTCAGGCAGACAAATAAACAAACAGAGAAAGCAAGCAAACAGGCAAACCGGCCGAATAAAATATGTTAAACATTAAAGCGAGAAGCATATATCACATCAGATTTTGTAATGTCAAAATGTCGAGTAAGTTGACACTGGCGAAAATTTTATCGTTGACGCTTGAATAGAAAGAAAACTTTACACATCGCTTCAGACACTCTTCTTAAATTTATTCTTTTCTTTTATATCAAATATGATTTCGCATAATCTTTTTATGCTGTTTTCTTTCATTTACTAGGCTCAAAGGCTAATTTCTGTGAAGACCAATTCATTGCTTAAAAAATTTCAGAGAGACTAGTGAATTTGTTCCTCATTTCTTCCCAATTTCAAGGAAGTGGGTAAAGGGTAATGTTCTTTCTTACTCACCACACGTTATATTCACTTATACACACTTATTAGGCGTGTATGAATGCACCTGTTTTTACCACAGTTATGTTTTAATTAGTGGGACTTGCAATACTATATCATTATTCTATTCAAAGAAATTCTTTTTATCTAAAATATCTTCTGGGTTTAAATAACCTACAAATTTTTGATAAGCCATAATAAAAAGAAACTGTTCAATCTTTAAAAAATATTGTGAAACCAATCAAGTTTCTTTAGTAATCATTGAATCTTGCCAATATATTCCATCATTATATGTTTAATGATATTTTAAATATAATATCACTTATTAAGAGGGGTCTTTAATATTTGAATTTTTGAGCAATTCTACATTATTATTAAACTTATACTTTAATATAGAATTTTTAAAAATACACTAATTCACTTATTTAAGTTACCAGAGTTGAAATAATAACCAGCTGTGCTTTTTCTATAAAAAATATCATGGCATTTGTTGAGATTAACTTTTCTCTGTTGTACACTGTATTCGTGAATTCAACAATGCTAGAAAATTGGCAACTAACTGTCCTTTTTTTATTACAGAAATTGAAAAATGCAACCATTATACTTTTCTATAATCTTCTCGACATTTTATAATCTTCACGACATTTTCTTTGTCTATTTATTTTTTCTCACTCTATTTTATTCTCTCTATGTCTTTTCTTTCTTCATTCATAGTTTTTATTTTTATTTTATTTTTTTCTTCTGTTTCCCTGTTTCATTTTTCTCACACTCTTAGTCACTCTGTGTTTACATATCATTCTCTATCCCCTCTCTCATTTTCTTCTTCATTCATACTGTTTGTTTTTATTTTTTCCTTTTCATATTTCTCTTTGTCATTTTTCTCACACTCTTAGTCACTCCGTGTGTATATATCATTCTCTCTCTCTCTCTCTCTCTCTCTCTCTCTCTCTATCTATCTATCTCTATTCTGTTGGCATTATCTCATTACTGGGGGTGAAAAAAAATTTAAAAATTGTTTGGTTTATTTATTTTCTTTATTCAGAACTACATGGGTACAAAGTTTCGCAAGAATATAACTTTTAGAGAAAAATATCATTTTCTTTTTAAAGAAAAACTCCGCCGGCGCACGGCCAGATCGAGTTGAATATACCGGGTTTCGCTCGATCACCGAAGTTAAGCAACGTTGATCCTGGTCAGCACTTAGATGGGTGACCGCTTGGGAATACAAGGTGCCGTAAGCGTATAGTGACTGATGTGCGTTGTTGTGCAGTGGATATCGTCTCAGAAAGAGAAATCGGTGAGCCGAGTTCGAATTCCAGTTGAATAACCTGCATTCACTTTAGCACTGGTACGCTTGGGAAAGTTATTAATCCGTCCCTCTCTCCAGTTATGGGTTAAATAATAGGGTAGAACTTGGGGACCCTGCGCTTAAACACAAATTCCAATGAATCTTGATACTCGAAATGAAAAAAAAATCTATTACTAGACACAAAACTTATATGTAATCAACAATAAATTGTTGAAAGAAAAAGGTATTACCAGCAATAAAAAAAAGAATTAGTTGACAATAAATAACCCGCCTAGTTTGATATGCCACAAAACAACCAACCCCGCCAAAAAAGCCCGATCACCACTAGTGTGCACAGCGTTACAATGAGATAAAAAAAAACTAGCCAAAGTTATATTGAAGGAATGATGAAGACGCGAGAAGATAGAATATGCCAATTGACTTTGGATTTATTTTTTTAAATTCAACGTTGTCACCTTCTAACATGATTCAAAACAGGTGTATTATACACGTCACTTTAATATTAACTCGCTATGGAATCATCAGATTTGTCTTCTCTATTACAAAATCCTTCCTAAGCGGTCGGTTAGTGAATGTATTTGTGGAAGATATAATCACCACACGTCACGTAAAGCTTGCTTCTTAGTCTCGCTCTCTTTCTTCTTCTTCTTCTTCTTCTTCTTCTTCTTCTTCTGTGTGCAGTGTCTCTTCAAGACGGAGGCGAACATGTCCTTTTATATCTTACTTTTCCTGAAGGTTATTAATGAAGAAATAATCAACACATGCGTCCCGTACGTCTTGCTTCTTATTTCAGCTCTCTTTCTTTCTTTCCTTCTGTGCCACGTCTCTTTATGACGGAAACGATCATGTCCTTCCACATATTCCTATAACTAGTGGTTCTTTGCACGCTTTCTCTTGCAATCCTGCCTAAACCCTGCTCTGCTATCCACTTGCTCAAGCCCGTCAAGTATGTTACTTGTTGCTTTCCCTTATCTCTCTTTCTCTATATGACCTCTGAGTTTCAGATTCTCCAAGCCCACCTTCCTCATCACATGTTCTAGGAATTTCAATTTTCTTGGCGTTAAGTAGTGTTTCATCCTGTTTACATTTTCTCCAAAACCTTATCTTTGTTCACATGTTCGGTGCAAAGTATCCTCAACATCACTCTGTAGAACCACATTTCGCTTGCTTCAAATTTGAGGAGATATCCGGCATTTCATGTACGTAAATTATCATCATAAAAGCATCTTTTGCAAATATCTATGCTGATAAGACATTCGTATATGGTTGCACCCTACTCAATAATAATAATACTACTAATAATAAAAATAATAATAACAAAACTGTATATCCATAGCCAGGCGCCTAATATCTATTCTGAGCTAACTCTAATAATCGAGTCGATGAAATACTTGTCACATTGTACTCCTCGGTAACCTAAGAAGTCACGTTCGAACCTCAACTAACGGACACTGAATTTTCATCTGATCATCATAAACTGATAATCTTTCGAGATGTCCATTGGCTTGAGCAACTCTTTAGACATAAATCACCAGAGATCTCATATGCAAATTTTTACATAGGATTCATGGTTAAAGATGCTAAAAAGTGTCTTGTAAGACACCGAGGTTTCTTCTGGTTCCTCTTGCTATCTATTACATTTATTACATTTACTAGAGACATATCAGACTGGAAATGGATTACTTCTGCCATATATGGTAGGGAGCTGTCAAACTCGACTTTCCGATCTCGGCGATGTCCAAGTGCATTCCTTATATATCATGTTAGAATAATTTTGCCACGATATAGTTATAATAATAGCCATTTTTTGTTTTACGCTGTTAAAAAAAACAACGAAGCACTAGACTGATTGTCTGTGTTTAATTATGTTTCTTCTATTGAGAACTAATTGTTGCCACATATTTTTTTGCAACACATACTGGATGCAAATTTGTTTAGTGCTGTCTTAAAAAAATAAGAAAGTCACATAGAATTCCAAAGTAACAATTAGTAGAGTTTAAAAGAAAACGCATGAGTGGTTAACAATAGTAGCCGCTTCGTTTATAAAGATAGCCCTGTATAACCACAATTTTTAATTTTAAAAAAGTGGGAAAAATCAAGAACATTCATTCAATTCAAACAAACTGTAGGGACCTCACCTATATGAAGAGAGTTCATTTTTTTCATTTTTTTTAATTCTATTTTCCACACATTTTTGTGTGTAATATCAAAATTATTGATGTCAACGCCGTATTAACTGTGTGTTTTTAGTGCATAATGTAAAATATATGAATTTTATTTGATGCATACAAATCGGACAAACATTTGAACAGATCCAGGTTGAATTTATCTACAGCAGGTTTTTAAGTATCATTGCGTATTAAAAGATAGTGGTTTTTCTAAAGCCGTGTAATATGTAGTTACGGCTACGTATTTTATACATTTGTTCGTAATATACAAGAACATGTATCATGTAGTGTTTCTATTTACGATATTCCTTGTTTTAGTAATAACACTGTGTTAGTCATATCATTGGATGCTTTCTGTAATTGAAAATTCAAAGGAGAATTCAACAAAATCTTACAGTTTTTTAGTTGATATTGTTAGGAGGAGGATCCGTAACTTTTGATAATATTGCGCAAACCACTGCTCTAAAAGAAGGTTTTGTTTCACTTATCATCAAGAGAATCAATTGCTTGACTCTACTTTTATGTGTCTTTGATCAACACAATTTTTCCCCGTGTGTGGGCGGTTTGATAGCAGGAAATGTGCTCTGAGTTTTTTTATTTTTTAATCATATCACCCCAAGCAAGGCAGTCCACTAACAATATAGCGCATGGGGCTATATAGAGCGATTGGGTATAGGGAATGTCAGAGGGATGGTGATAGACGAGTTAGGAGGTACGTAGGGAGAGCGTTGGAGGGAATGGGTGCGAGTTAGTGTGTTAGGAGGTGTTTATTGACCTTACATTGAAACACCTGGATGTTGTAGTCGTCGGGGAAGCAATCATGAGGAAGGGAATTCCACAGGCGGGAAGTGCGAGAAAAGAAGCTGTTGAAGTAGAAATTGCGGTTACATTTCATCGGTTTCACTGAAAAGGGGTGGGACCTAGTTGCAAATCTAGTATCTCGTGCAAATTCATACCGAGTGTGCACCAGTGATTTAAGTTCGTCCGAGCAGAAGCCGTGAAAGTACTTATAGAAGAGGCACAGGGAAGCCAGAAAGGAAACTTTAGTTGAAACGACAGCCACATGAAAAATATAAATAATAATGCAATAAAAGATTTAAAGCACATTACCAAAAACAACTATTTGCTAGAAAAAGAAGTTCTTTAGATATGTCAGTCAATAGAGTTCCTCACGTGATACACTCTTAAGCAATCATGTCTCGAAAGAAACATGATTGACTTGGCAGAAGATTTACCCGCAATAGGTTACCATTACTTTCTGCAGCAGACTGGTCGTCTGCCCAAGCTATAGAACTCAGTCTTTTCTGTTATTGAACACATGACTGTAAGGAAGACACCGATTAATAGATTTCCCTATGGTATTTGAGCGCAAGTGAATGCAAAGAATTCATCTGGATTTCGAACTCGACTCCCCGAATTCTCATTCCCAGCCGATATCAACTACACCACAAAGATGACTTAGCCAAAACAAACATTATTCAAAAAATGAATTCTAATATTTGTTTGAAAATATTACAACCTAGCAAATAAAAAGAATGACTGAGTGTAAAAAAAAATCCAGTTTGATTGCAATGTTTCCCTTTGATCTGATGTCATAGTTTAACTGAGTTGATTTGGGTGTTGATACAATCTTCTGACCGCCCTTGAGCCAAAACACTGTCTATTTTTTGTTCGTTGATTATCAAATACGCACTTAAAAACGAAAGTAAAACAAAGTCACTAGCCAAAATAAAAGATAAATATAACAAAATACGTAAAACATGAAGCATCGGTGAATTCATTTTATCGATTTCTTGATTGGCTTCACTGATCCTTAATTTGATCCAAATTTGATTCCTGTGTTAACTGAATAAAAACGTTTATTTTTCAGTGTTTTCTTTTCTTTTTTTTATAAGACAAAGTCAGAAACTAGTGGACATGATCGAATAAATCAATGTCGGGAAGGAAGAAACAAAGAAGAATTTAAAACATAAAAGAAAAAGACATTTGCTGGTTAATGATAGAAAAAAACGACCTTAGCTGACATGCGCGTTAAATCTAACGCTACAAATTACTATACTGTCACCATACAAGAGTAAAAGTGAACTCTTTCAGTGGAAAGTTCGTATGCACGAAAATACGATGCTCACACTGACATACATAATTATATTATCACGCTAAAATCGTACATATATACCAATAAACACAAAATGTTCCCTCATCATGAAACGGTTAATACTAGCATTACCATTACTTAAGATTGCATATCTCTTTTCTTATCAACAGTCCACATCAACACTAAAACTAAATTCTAATTTAAACATTTAGACTGGAAAACACCAAATATTGTACTAAATTGTCTAGCCACGTGTGGAAATTAGAATTAAAATATGGAAAAGACCCAGATATATTTGGAGCATAGTGAAATTAGCAAAGCCATATATGATAGAGAATGAAAGAATATATATATATATATATATATATATATATATATATGTATGTGTGTGTGTGTGTGTGTGTGTGTGTGTGTGTGTGTGTGTGTGTGTGTTTTTAGGAAGCTTCATTAAAAAGGACAGAAAAGTTATTATCTGCAAGAAAAATATTACAAATTGCGGAAGAATTACTACTAAAAAAAGGAAAATCCTACACTTAATAACATGAAACATGAAATTATGAACAAAGTAACAATATGATAATCGTGTTAGGAAATTAACTTAAACATGACACTATATACATATATTTTATATATTTTTATTTGCAAGTAAATCATAGTCCATTCTTGATAACAGTAAAATTTATAACCGAAAGCGCTCGAAAAATCAAACCTTGAATAAGACTTATATAATTTGAATTCTGAAAACAAAAATATTGAGAACACAAGAAATGTTATAAAAAAAAAATTAATAGTAATACCTTGTCTCTCAGTTTTAATAAAACCTTCATAGAAAGATTTTGTTTCCAAAATACATATTTAGATACTATAGTCATTTGCAGACAGATCTGTTTCGCTGTATTACAGCTCATCAGTACGGCTTAGACTCAGTTCGCTTCATAAGCCAGGATCGAAACATGACCAAATCGGCATCAGTCAGCGATTCTACCCCTAGGCCACCAGGGTTCGGCAGAAGAAGGCAGGCTTTTTAGCGCGTATAAACACGACCAATAGCTAGAGTGTTCAATTCATTATCCAATGAGCGATGCGTATATGCCAGAGTAGCTACTGTTTACAAACTCAATCAAGGTGTGATAGCGTAAATATATATATATATATATTAGCTTTACCATGACTTTATACTGTACATAGTAAGTGTAATGGAAAATCAATTTGTTAATTAGCATATTAGCTACGTACAATGATTAATTTTTAAGTAGTGTGGATAAAATATCGGCCCTTTAATTAAGCGTGTATCTAAATGCGACGACTCTCTTATCTATCTACGATCATTCTCAATCAAGTTGCTTGTGTATGTGACAAGTGTGAGCTATGAGCATGGCTTTATATCTTTCTTTATCAACTTGGTAAAAGAAAGAATTTTAAACCCTCCAAAAAATAAGGAACCGTTTAAAGAAAAGTAAAAAGTTTAAATAAATGCAGTTGACATTGGCATAAAAACGTTTGTAAGAGCAAGAGAGAAAAGGATTTCCTTTAATCATTATTGCGCTAAGCGCTTTCGGCTACTTCTGTAGCCATTTTCAAAAGCTTTTCTATTTTGAAATTGTTTGTTTACTTTTCCTCATGTTTTTAATATTATTTTGTATAATATTGTTTTTAGTTTTGAATATAAGCTTTCATTTCTGGCTTTACAGAATTTTGGCAACACTAAAATTAAGACAAGCAAAAACATAACGCTCTATCTATACCAACTAAAATGAATTTTAAAGGTCAAAGAAGAAATCGTAGCTTAATAAGTTGGCAACGTTCGGAAATACTTAAAATACTAATTTAGAAAGGAAACCTCCACCAATACTGGAAAATTCCATAACAATGCTAAGAAATTTTTTCTTTAAAAAATATCTAAAGCAATTTTTTCTATAAATTTCTTCTAAAAAGCTAATCAATCAATAAACACTAAATGCTTCCTCATAATGAAAGGGCTAATATTAGCAGCACATTTACTTAATATTGAATATCTTTTGAAATTATCTCTTTCCTCATCAACAATCCTCATCAACATTAAAAGTAAATTCAGATTTGAAAATGTTAGCTGGAAAACATCAAATATTGCAATAAATTGGCTAGCCACGTGTGGAAATTAGAATTGAAATATGGAAAAGATCTAGATATAACTTGGAATATAGTGAAATTAGCCATACCATTCAACGGCAGTAACATGTTGAGATTGTGGCATGAAAAAAATGGTCCTATCATGTTGTTCCAAGAAAATAAATAAAAATATTAAGTGAAAGATCAGAATTTAGGTCCAAATGTAATCATATCTATAATTAGTTACTAGAATCATACAAACGTGGACGAAAGTCTTCTTAGATCATTAAATAACTCCCCACTTATGTTGAAAAAAAATTTGGTTGCTTGAAAATTCCAGTCGTGCGATCGTAAATAAATATTTGTTCAATCATTTGCAAAACGGTAAAATCAGTTATTGCAAATCGCATAAACATACTGAAAATTTAAAACCTCAGTCACCGAATTACCTCTTTTACAAATGAATAATAATAAAAATTCTCCAATTATTTTTAATGTAACTGTGTATTGGTCTAATTAATTATGACAAAAAATAACTAACTAAATAACTATCTATCTGTCTAACTAACTAACTATACACACACACACACACACATATATATATATATATATATATATATATATATAGTCATCTGCAGACAGATCTGTTTCGCTGTATTACATCTCATCAGTACGTTTAGACTCCGATTGCTTCTAACCCAGGATTGAAACCCGACCGAATTGTCGTCAGTCGGCGATTCTACCTCTGGGTTATGGGCGTTTGGTAGAAGAAGGTAGATATTTTAGCATGTATATTATCATTATACACGCCCAATAGCCAGAGTGCTCTAATTCATTATTGAATGAGCTATACGAGTATGCGAGAGCAGCTACTGTTTTTCAAAGTCTACCATTATTCCAGTGTGCTCAATCAGGGTGTGAGAGCGTGTATATATATATATATATACATATATATCCATATATATATGTATATTTATATATATAAAAGAACGACATGTTGGACACATACTTGTTACAAAAGACACAACCTTATCGTTCGCATTAAGCAGTAAAAGCAAACCACATCTCTTGAATCTTCATTATACACATAGCAACCGGACTTCTCCCCGAAGAGGAAGAAAGCAAGCCAGAATAAGGTTAATTAGCAGCGAAGGAAGGATACAACACATACAACCTTAACCCGACTTTTACTGGCCCCCCAAAATTTGTATACCTACATTCCGACATTATTTCTGAGTCAATAACGGTTCATAGTCCAGGTATGTTATAATAGCAATTTTATTCTCCTGACAAAACCTACAGACATTATTCCAAATGGACTAAAGCAGGACTTTCATTAATATAACTCTATTTCTCATTAGGGATTCTCTTGTGATTTTTTTTAATCTCTCACGTGGCTGGCGTGTCTGGTGCATTACCTGTGAATTTCTAATTTTAATGATGACTTTTGATATAATTATGTACTTAATTCATTTTTGGCCATAATTAAATTAGAAAAGTACACACATGTATTAAAAAGTGTTTAATGCATTATATCGTAGAACTTTCGAATATTTTCATTTCTAAAAGAGTTATTCTGCGACAAAGGTTTCTATATTTATGTGCCTTCAGACAATTTAAAATAACTTATTTTAGCATTTTTAATAACGTTCACGTAACAGGCTTTTTTATGAACGTGAAATTTTCATAATTAGAAGTTAGAACATTTTCATCCATGTTCGTATCCTCCTAATAGGTATTTGTTGGTATAGTTATAGTGGTCATAATTTCTGTTCTTCCATTTAGTAATTCATTTTTGTTTGCGGATAACGTTATAGCTAAATATTTTTCCTGGCATAGTTTACATACTTTGCCACCGTTGTATGACTTGGCTCTTTTCATTATACTCCAAGTCATGTGTGGGTCGTTTTGATATTTTAATTTCAATTTTCACTCGTGGCTAGCCAATTTTTAAATGTTCTGATTAAAACGCCTTGTCTTAAATGTATCTTTGATAGATCGCAAGTATGTTTTGTATTGACCATTTAAGTCATGGACTTTGGCTTTGTAAACGACTTCCTTTGTATTACAAATTCCATGAAGCGGGCTATTTTTTGTCACTACAGCTACATTTCTTATGAATGATTTTGTTTCATTACGTTTGCCATTAATATTTTCGACGTTTGGCTTCTTTATGAAACATTCATAAATAGTCGTACATTTTTAACTCAGTTTGATTATATTCCAACAAAAATTATCTTTAATTTTAAGATTTTGGATAAGTTTAAATATATTTGTCCTATTTTGGTTTTTACTTCTAATTTAATTGGTAGGTTAAACTAAATAATATTTCGATTTCTATCATTGGATTTTTATTTATATGTTTTGTTGGGGATTATACTCTGAAATATTGTTATAGCTAGGTCTTTTTATGTATTTTCATACTTGTTTGTTTCTTTTCATCAAAGTTTGTTTGAAGCAGTTTTTGATAGCCCAAGCCCTATTCATTTACGAATGTACTTGATTATGCTTTTTGCGATGGTTTAAAATTGTGATTTTGTACTTTATATTTGCATTGGCTTTCATATATGGGGAAACATTGAAAATTTGTAACTTAAGATCTACATATAAACAGTGAACTAATATGGGATTGTTTCTATTTGTTTCAACTATTATCACAAAATATTGTTGTTTCAAGAATTTGTAAAGTATTTCTTTATTTTATTATTCTCGCCTTTGTAGTCTAATACTATCATTTATCTGTAATCTCTTTATAATCTATGGTAGTCTATTTAGATTATTTCGTTGATTTTTTAATGTGTATATACCCATCAATTCTGAAGTTCGGCTCCGTCATACGAACCTTTTGATACATCAAAAGTGCTGTTATTTTATTTTTAATTCATGTTTACACACTGCAGAAATATATACATTTGCAGCAGCTTAGAAATTTGTCTGTATGCTCGGATGGTTTATCATTATAAATTTTTAGCTAAATTTCATTTAAGTTCCATTAACTTTTTTTTAAGAAATTGATGGGTAAATGTTTTTGTCATATTTTATGAAAGGACCCAGACATAACGTCAAGTATAATGAAAATATACAAATCCTAAAACGGTAGCAATAGATGTAGACTAGGAAGACAAGTTATCTATTATGTCAGATTAAAAAAAAAATGAAATGCTAAATGAAAAATCACAAACCATGACAAGTGCAACCATACCAACAAATATATTTTAGGATCATACGATGACGGATGAAAATGTTCTTACTTACCTTAATATTTGAAAATAGGGTCTTCATAACGTGTTACGTGGCATTCATAAAGAAAATGTTAAAATTACATATTGTAAATCACCCGAAGACAGTAAAAATTAGAAATCGTGGTTGCTTTAAATTCGTGTACTTACACACACACACACACACACACACACACACACACACACCTATATATATATATATATATATATATATATATATATATATATATGTGTGTGTGTATATGTATATATATATATATATGAAAGTAGACTCAAGACATCATTTAAATTAGCTAAAATTATAATTCATTTTTATGTACTAATTAATTCATTTCTTCAGACTACACCCCTATGACTTTCATTTGGTACAAATATTTCCCTGAATAAATATTTTTTCTAAAACAAAAATGAAATCAATAAATATAAACCCAGAATAGAAACTTTGGCCTTTTCTCGGGTAGGACCAGGGAAGAAAAATTTTATCGAGCGGAGAAATGACAACAAAAACATTCCATGCTCAATAACAAGCATATAAATACGTATAAACATATAATTCTACTTTTAAACATACTTAATCATTCACACGTATTCCACATACATTTATGTCCATATTTACATATATGTACATGCAAATGCGTCTATGTATACACCTACATATGCACACATACACATCTCGATCCTTATTTTCATATAACTATTGAGTTCGCACACTCACGTACGTATATACGAAGACCGAACTTATACACGTATAATACTGACAAATATGTTTTTTAAATATACTAGCAACCATCACATATACTCAGAAAAATACTCTTATAATTTACATATTTATACACACACATACCCACATATAACACATACATACGCAAATTCATGTAACATTTATAAATACTATTTTGCTCTGGATAACATTCATTGAGATCTCTAAACAAATCTAGCACGTAATCTTTTATATGAAGTATAGATTTTGGAATTATACTCACATTCACGGATTTGACAAATATATATATAATATTTATTCAGAAATTATAACATGGATATTTTACAATATCACTACAAAAGTAGCTATTGTGTTTCGGCACTTCCAGTGTCTTGTCAAGTGATGTGGTTATTTTAAATTGAATGCTTTTAAAAGGTTAAAAACAAGCTAGACCCCTTTAAACAGGGAGGAATTATTGTAAGTACAACGTGGACCAATCAGAGTAAGCAGCTTCTAATTTGGAGAATATGTAAGCAGACGTAAAATTAATCTTGGTGAGCATTGGTATTAAAATTTGATTAAATTGAGATCAGCATTATTAATTCTTATATCTACTTTATTTTTGTTGCGAAATTAAAAAACAAAATTAACAATTTAGTAGATTTAGAAAGTTATTCATATATTAAACGAGGAAGAGAAAGAAGGTATACATAAATAAACCTACAAACATCCACAGATGGAAGACACACACACACACAACACACACACACACACACACACACACACACACACACACACACACATATATATATATATATATATATATATATATATATATATATACGCTAACTCTCATGGACAGAGAGAAAAAGAGAGAGAGACAATAGCATGCCAGCGTCGACTCAGTTCATTAAAGGGATTATAGCAATGCAGAGGAATTTCCTGTGATTCTCTAACTTGAAAGATGATTTAAGATTTTATTCACTCTCACTCACTATTTCTCCCTCTCTCTTTCCTCTCGCTCGTTCTATGTACAAATGTATATAATCAAGTGTATACATACATAAATATATATATGAAACTCAAATTATTCTTTTTAAAAAGGAAGTGGTTCTCTATCAGCCATAGGGCTTTTGAAAATATAGACGGCTTGGACATAGTCTTTCTCAATGCATGCTGACCTTTAGTAACAAGCGTTAGTATAATCTTCAGCAACAATCATTACGGGGAATCTTGATAAACGCAAATAAATGAATAAAGATTAATTAAAGTGATTGTTGGATGACACCCTGTCTTCCGGTGTCTATATTCTAGGCACTAGTACTTCAGGATATTTAATATATTCGTTATTTATTTAATATGTGTAATAGATTTACTAATTTCTTATTGCATTTATATATTCATATTGTTTTATTCTTCAAGAGTTTAGAAATAAAAATTGTTTTATATCAGTATTCAGTTGTTTATAATCTTATCGTAATTTTGGATGCTATACATAGAAACGAATGTTAACTCCACCGAAACATCAGAATAATAGGTCACATATAAAAATTCATCAACTGCATCTTGATGAATATATCACGTAGCGGAATCAGGCAAGAGATAAAACAAGAACAGTGCAGTTTTGTCAAGGATAAATGAGCCTGATATATATGTTTAGAATGCAATTAGAAAGAGCAATATAATTGCAAAAGAACCAGTAGCTGTGATTATGCAAATGCATTCGACAAAGTAACGCTACTAAGTTTAATAGAACTGTTCAGTAACATAGACATACTTGGAAAAGGCATTTTCAAGTGTAATAAAGAATACGTCCAGTAAACCACTTGCATACGGACAGGAAACGAGTTCAGCAGATATACAAAGATAGAAACTGATGTAAGACAAACATATGTCATTTCACGGGGTGTATTTATCTTGTACAGCGAGACTATTCTGAGAGCCCTAGAAGTCATTTCAGGATTCACCATAGCAGACACAATCTGAAAAATCTAAGATACGCAGATGATACTATTCTGACAGCAGACAAGGAAAGAAAACTACAAGACCTACAGCAGAAAGCAGCAGAAGAAACTGGAAAGAAATGACTACAAGTAAGCTACAAGAAAACTGATTGCACGGTCATTAGTACATGAGATCACCAAAATGACAACTATAGGCAGCGGATACTAAAAACAAAGCATCTGTAGAAATTTAAATATCTTGGAAGTGTTTCTAGCAGAACGTTGACATTCAGATGACAGCAAATTGGTATAGCCAAGGATGCTTTCCAGAAACTGAGTAGAATATTGGGAGACATGAAAATTTCGGCAGAAACAAAAGAGATAGTACTGGATTACTATGTGATTTCTATTCTTCCATATGGCAGGGAATTAAAGACAATTTTATCAAAAATGAATGAAAATATTCAAGCAACCGAAAAGTAGTTCTTCAGACGTATGTCGCGGATAACTTGAACCAAGCATGTCAACAATTTTGGGATTTTGGAGAGGATGGAAACAAAAAGAAAACTAATATTTACCTCAGAAAAAAATAGTTAAACTTCCTGTGATATTTAATGAGGAAAGAATGCTTATAGAATCTGATACTAACAGGTTAGATAGAAGAAAATGCAACACCTGATATACTTGACAATATTGAACAAGTGGATTGTAGGGTTTTGGTAAAAGAAAGGCACAAAGTAAAATTTTGCACTTAATACCAGCGGCTAATCCTTGATGACTTGATAGGCATCGATTTTTCAATTCGCTACATAACGCTGTGAAATGTAAATACCAATTGTATTATTTAATTATTTTATTATGTCAGGAGCAACCAAATCATATTTGTCAATATAGAGAATGTAAGGAGAATTAAATGATAGTATTAATGAAGACGAAAAATGCTCAAGTAACATTAAAATTGAGAATGACAAAGAAATATATCAAAAGAAATAACGTGCAATTTATAACACAGAAAACACTAACACGTTGACGGTAAACGAGTGGAATAAGAATATTAGAAATCAAAGCCCCAAAATGAAACGATAAAACGAAAAGATTGGAGGAGAGTTATAAAATCGTTGACAATTATGATATTCAAAATATAAACGTGAATCATGCAAGGGAGATAACTGAATAAAAATGGGATTTTCTTTTTCTGCAGGAGCAAATTAAGTGTTTTTGAAATTTTTAAAATGAAGAATAAATATAAGATTTCGGAATGAGAAAGTACAAAAACAAAAATGTCAGAATCTAAGAAAAATAAAGACGAGCAGGATTAAACAAATAAATAAAATAAAATTGTGGGAAATGATTGTTACAGTTAATTATTAATAAAAGAAAACAACCTTTGAAAAATTTTTAAAAATATTCAATAATTTTTGTGGATTTTATCTCGGCCAATGGCTGTCATTGACTTAGTATGTCTTTTTTTCAGTATTCAGAAACAAGCACTAATCATTTGATTAGTGCATTATTTTTTACTGGAAACGTAATTGATGTTTCCAGTAATAAGGTTGAGAGTTAGTGCATACTAAGAATGATTTATATTTTATGAAAATCTTTGTGTTATCTTTAACATTAATTAATGTATATTTGTGTTCTCGTATATATTAATCTTTACTAAACTTCACGAATTATAAAGGTCAGGAAATACTCAAAGCAGAGTTTTATTGAATGCAGTTGATAATATATAAGTTGAAATAAGAAGAGATCTTCTTCTTCTATGTGTCCTGTCCCCTCAGGACTTAGGCGATCATGGTTCTCCACGTCTCCCTATTACTTGTGGCTCCTAGTATGTTTGCCCCGTTACTCCTGTTAACCCCCGTTCCGTCAACCACCTGATCAGGCCCTGCAAATATGTTATCCGCTGCCTTCCTCTGTCTCTTTTTCCTTCTATCTGGCCAGTCAGTATCAGGTTCTCCAGGATCTCCTTCCTCATTGCGTGTTCCAGTAACTTCAGTTGTCTCTTCCTGATGCTCATTATCAATTTCCTTTTTGTTGCCATTCTTTCCAACACCTCATCGTTGCTTGCATGCTCAGTCCATGATATCTGCAGCATTCTTCTGTAGAACCACATTTCCGCTGCTTCCAGTTTTTTCCTCATTTTCAATTATATTCTCCACCATGATGACAAACATGATATACAGGAGTGCTCTGGAGTTATAAATGAAGAAAAATAATTGAGAGAATATATATATATATATATATATATATATATATATATATATATATATATATATATAGAATAATTAAAGAACAGATTAGAAAAAGTTTAACATGTTTTACTTTAACCAGCTTCTAACAGAAATAAAAAAAAATGATGAAGAATTTTGTCGAAATAAAACATGTTAGGTTAAAGACATTTTTATCTACCTTGTTTTTTACGTATTATCTTCATCTTGTCAAATTTTGATCCAAATATTCTACTAACACATCTTTATATATGGATACATAACTGCATTTATTGTAATACGGAGGATAACGAACAGAGAGTGATTCTAACAGGGTAAATGTCTAGAATTCTAGTGAATACGCAGATTAAAAATTATCGTATATTTTCTAGGAAATATTTCGATTTGAAACTGCGTCTTTCAACTGGAATAGACATATTATGCAATTTTTCTAAGTATTTCGAAGCGGGCTTTGGCTGTTGGTTGCTTTGAAAATAAGGAATTAAGGAACTTCAAATTCTTTTGTTTTACTGTGATGGCACTTACTGCTAGAATTATTTATTTTATCTTTAAAAGAATATATTGGATTCAGCAGCGATCAACGCGTCTTAGTTATAAACGTTCTGGTTGACATTAAATTTAATTCAGACGTCTGGTATTTCTGGTTTGAATGTCATATTGCAGCTGTTCTTATTCTATCTTTTGATAAATACTTGTAGAATTTTTTTCTTTAACTCGATACGGCCTATATCGGAAACCGTTCATTGGTTAATATATGAAAGTCTCCTCACCTAATATCCGAGATTAAAAGAAAATCAAAAGTTAGAAAGATTTTCAAATCCGCACAAAATCCTTTGAACCAGAGACAATATGTTACATTATTCTTAACCATCAGTATTTCTCGCAGTATTTTTATTCAGTAAGGTCGATGAAAAGATAAGAGGAAAATAAGACTAGTGACTCATTCTGAATACAGGAGCTTAATGGCTTTCTCCATGGTAATTTGTTTTGACATTGGGCAGATTTTGAAAAACAATGCCGCGGTCATCGACCGTTATTAACCAGATCTTTCAGCACCATCTTGCCTGTCAGAAGAGACAGGGAGTTTTGCCAATTTCAAGTGTTGTTTGTTGTGAATTAGATTTCAAGCGGAATCCACCCACTTAAGATGTAATCAAGCCACAAGAGAAGAAATAATTTACGTTTTCAACGTGGGTGGGGGATTATTGTGTGTTATATCAGTCTGTGTTTAAGAATATTAACGAGAGGAATATGGGGTTATATGAAAGATAAGATAGAATCATGGCCTGCCCAATCATGTTAGCTAGACAGTTTATCTTGGGAGACATAACATGTACTTGAACAAAGAGTTTGATTTTATGAAAATGGATATGTGTATTATTATCAATCTTTCTATTTAGCATATATATATATATATATATATATATATATATATATATATAGATAGATAGATAGATAGATAGATAGATAGATATAAATATATATTGTTACCAATGGTACAGACCAACTATGTTACTTCAAATATACAAAACATTTAAAAATTTTAGGAGCATTAAATATTAAAAAAACATTGATAATTACATATCGGTATAAGGAATAAGTATTCCTTCATTCACTCATACTGTTACTATATATATATATATATATATATATATATATATATATGTCGATATTTGAATTATTTAATTTTTCATAATAAAATTCGACCAGTATACATTTGTATTAAATAATGGTTCAATCCACCATTTAACTTAGAGGTAAAAACCAAAATATCAAAAATATATTTAAACTGGTAGATAAACACTTTCCAAAAATCTCAAAACTAAACACAATTTTTAATAGAATACAATCAAGTTAAGTTATAGCTGTACTACTATATTTAGAAAGTTTCGTAAACAAACAAAACACCAGAAATTTAAATAGCATTGTACAAAACAAGATCACTAATAAAATACAGGGACACAAATAAATACCCACTTCAAGTCCTTTGTAACGAAAAAGAAGTCATTTACAAAGCAAAAGTACATGATTTAGATATTCAAAACGGAATATATTTCGGATCATCAAAGACACATTTAAGATTAAGTGGTTCAATCCCATGTCTATATTTCAAATAGAACATTTCAAATATTGTACAAAATTGACAAGCCACGTGTAGAAATTGAAACCAAAATATGGAAAAGACCAAGACATAAGGTGGAGTATAGTGAAAACAGCCAAGCCTTACAATGTAGACCAAAAAGGAAAGTTAGCGATTATGCTATTTCCAAACAAAAACGAATTATTGAATGAAAGAACAGAAATTATGACTAAGTGTAACCATACAAAAATTACCTATTAGGTTTCTACCACCATGGAGGGAAACGTTATAATTTCTTGTAATTTTAAAAATTTCGCGTTCAAAAATATCCCGTTATGTGAGCGTTAAAAAATATCACTGATAGATGAGGGGTCTTAAATAAAAAACGCAAAAGTTAAAATCGGTTATTGCAAATCGCCCCTGAATACACCACATGGTAGAGACCTGTATCGCGTAATAATTCGTTTACAAATAAAGAATATATATATATATATATATATATATATATATATATATATATATATATACATGTGTGTGAACACCACGTTACTGACTATTGTCCTCATATTGTCGTAAGAAAGATAACTTATTTAGACGGAAAATTCTTGAAAGTGGCGCTATCGAACTAACCAAATTATAAATTTGCGCCTCGTATTATTCAAAAAATATGTTTTTATAAAAAAAAATTACTCTTATCTAAGCCAACATACATGACTATTTTTTAATGAAAGAAAACGGTTAAATTCAAAATCTGTTACTTAAAAAAGTTAATACAACTTAATTACTCAAACTAAAATAGTGTAGATTCTTCATTTTTTCGTCTTCTTCCTCATTTGAAATGTCGCTTTAGGACGTAGCCGGTCATGGACTTCCACTTGGTGTCTCTTCCAAACCCTGCTCCGCCACCTATTAGGTTAGGTCTATCAAATATGTATCTCGCTGCTTTTCCTTGTCTTTCTTTGCTTCTATCCGTCCTGTGAGTATTAAATTCTTCAGGCCCTCATTCCATTCTGTCTTCTGGTAGTTGATGTTTAACCATTTCTTCTCGCGTTTCTTTACTACCTTATGTAGGAGAATTTGACATTTTGCGTCTGCTATCAACAATTTGTGCGCTGCGTAACTGACTGATCAACACTTTGCCATCTGCATATCTTATACTGTTGAGATGTCGGTCGTCGGTAATGAATCTTGTTAAGATGTCTAGTCCTCCAGAAACTTCTCATTGTATAGATTGAATAAGTCCGGTGAGAAAACAGACCATTTCTTAGACCCATTTTTATATTTGTATATCGGTTGATCTCATGTTCTGTCCGTACGCAATTCGATTGCTGCCGTTATATTCTTCTTCTTCTTCTTCTTCTTCTTCTTCTTCTTCTATGTACCCTGTCTCTTCATGACGTAAGCGATCATGGCTCTCCACGTCTCCCTACCCCTGGTGGCTCTTAGCAAGCTTTCGACTTTTACACCATGCAACACTCGTTCCCTCATCCACCTGATTAGGTCATTCAAATATGCTATCAGCTGTTTTGCCCTGTCTCTTTTTCCCTGTTAGTATCAGGTTCTCAAAGTTTTCCTTCCTCATATTACTTTGACTATTATTATACATTTTCCAAGCAGAAACAGGATCACAGAAGCCAGTATTTCTTCCATTAAATCAGCCCATTTTATACATTATTTTATATTGACTATTAGTTCTACAGTGTTTTTTTTCCTGACAACTGGGAGTGTCGTCTGTATGCCTCAAATTATGAACCAAGCCTTTCCTAAGTAAATAAAAACAACAGTATTCTTTTTTTACGCAGTACGGATACAAACTGTTGGAATGACATTACATTTACATACGCACGTCGTTAGTAATATAATAAAACAAAATAAAAATTACAAACCAACAAGTTTGCTTTTGTTTTTCCACAACCATTTCAGACAATTCCTTACAAAATTATTTCGTCATTGATTCTTTTTCCATCAGATGCATCAGCTTATGTCTAAATAGAAATGGATGAAACATAAGATCACAGAACTTTCTGATATCGCCAAGAATTGATAACGAAATCGTTGATACTTATACTTACAAATCGAATCAGTTATATTTGTCATCTTCTCTTAAATAATCCTTGCGTGCTTAAAATATCATATGAATAAGTATCTGCCTGTTTGTATATCTGTTTGTATAAGAATTGGTGTTTATATTATATGGTCTAATGTGCAGTTTCCCAGAACATGTGTTGCAAAGTAGAAAATAATCTTATTACAGATATAAATATATAAACAACCAGCAGTTTCACAGACATAAAAATGTAACGATGATATTTTTCAATTCCACCTTCGGCATTAATTAACCAAGCAGACAATAATATTTTTATTTGAAATGTGTAAAGTTTTCTCTTGAAATAATGTTTTTAGAAAAATAGTTTTCCGATATATACTATATATATTACTATTTTAAATCTTGGTTTTCTTCTTAACCTTTTATTTGAAGTGTGGAATGTTAAAATACTGATTATGGCATTATCTCTCTCAAGGGAGAAACTGTAAAGTGATAGGTCCCGACTTGGCAGCTCGACACCAGCCACATTCTCACCGGTGGGATATGGTTTCCGTCTGTATATTCTACAAATATTTTCATGGTTTGTGCTCCGAAGAACTTAAGTCACTGGTGCCCCTGTCCCAAGAATTTACTCGTGTAACTAGAGTGGCAGCAGGGTCTCAGCTATTTATAGCCGACAATTCTTCTCCTTCAGTTCTTTTCTCGCTCATCCAGCCTGTAGAATCTCTTCAATATACTTGCTTTCCTGACGATTACAACCTCCAGGAATCTAAATGCAAGATCAATACCCATCACTTATTCCATTGACACCACATCACCCCGTATAACTTGTTTTTTTTTTTTTCTCTCTACATTAGCAACTGCCTTCAGGACGGTGTTCCCATCCTTCTATTGCCCTTGCTCTAACGCCCCTGTAACTGATTCATGGTTATCTTCACTCTCTTCCTGTCTAAACTTTTACTTTTATGTAGGCCCCTGTCCATCAGTGGCGGTACCGCATTGTCTTGGGGTAAAATTTGTTTTTTTGTTAAAAATTTATTTTTTTCCGTTGTCCGAAGCACTGAATTTATGAGGTTTCTTCAAATTTACATAGTTGTTTTTATGTGATATTTTATCGAGTCGAAGAAGGATAGTTCTTTCGGAGACAAACAGATATTGAAATGAATTTGTAAAACATAATGTGAAAAAATAGGTTGTATACTGGTGACAGATTATATATACCTGACTGTGTTTGACGCCATGCGTATTGAAGTTTCAATCTGACAAGTCCGTTTAAAAAAGACAGCTCGTTTAGATCGTTTAAAAAGAGTAAACTGTATCCTGAGTAGTCAGTCAGTTAATTAAGTGCCGTACGGGACACACTTAATACCTGCCTCAATGGTATTTGTGCGTATGTATTTGCAACGAATTCGACTGGAATTCTAATTCGGCTCACCGATTTCTTCCTTCCGTGCAGATATCTGCTGTTGCACCACGCACATCCTAAACTGTACTTTACAAAATTATTTTCTCCTTTCTTTTTATAGGCGTTAACTTTAACATACCGATATAAGATATATCCAAATAATTCTATAGATAACCTTTTAACTTACAGGTTGTTTATACAAAGCAAAAGTACAATTATATTCTCTGTGGCGACAAAACCTACCTTAGCAGAACTTAATCGAAATTTACGAACTCAATTTGAATTCAGAGTTGGCGCTCCGTTAACTCTTTCCGAGGCATTATCTATTCATTAAGCTACACATCGCATCCAAGCTTACATAACCTGGTATTCTGTGGGATTAAATAGATTCGCTTATCGTACCATTCAATCCTCTGTTTTATCAACAGTAGTAAATGTGTAGGATTGAATTAAAGATTTCTTTTAAAGATTTCTCCTTTCTTTTTGTTCTCAGTTGACCTCTTACGACTTTGAGGCATTTTCGCCTTGATAAAAGTGAACTGATGAAATATGAATAATCTGAACCCTTCACGCATCTATGTATTGACATGTCCGAAGTTGTTTAACCTCGATGATCGGATGAGAACAGGTGTTTAAGTGTAATATAGACAAAAGTCAGGTACATTCTTAGGTTTACATTATATTGTATCTATATTATCACTTACAATCAAAATACAAGAGCAAGTTGCCACACCTGGAAATGAGACATCATTTAAATCGAATTTAATTTCAATAAGGAGCATATGTTTTACGATACATTGATCTATAGTGATACACACAAGACGATAACAATATAGACTTAGCCGTTAAATTCACCGGAGTATCAGAGGAGGAAGATGCATCAGAGGGCTGACCTTGAAAGTAGTTTCTTCTCAATGGAAACCCGTGTTTACCATTAACAAGTAAAGAGATATTTAACACAGTTGCGCTTAGTATTAGCATATATAGAGCAACTGGGTTATAAAAACACACACACAGATATATATATATATATATATATATATATATATATATATATATGTGTGTGTGTGTGTGTGTGTGTTTATGTTTGTGTGTGTGTTTGCAAAAAACCAGTAGCTATCTTTGCAAATGTGCATCACTCATTCAATCAGGAATTAGAGCACTCTAACTACTGTCGCATGATACATCATGCGCTAAAAGTCTGGCTCCTTCTACCGAGCGCCCATAACTCAGAGGTAGAATAGCCGATTGACGCCAATTTTGTCGGGTTTCAATCCTTGGTAAAAGCAATCTGATGACTAAACATACTGATGAGCTGTGATAGAGTGAAACAGATCTGTCTACGGATGACTATATATATATATATATATATATATATATATATATATAAATATATATATATATGTATGTATGTATATATATATATATATATATGTTCTATATATATATATAGAACATTTAGAATATATATATATATATATATATATATATATATATATATATTCTAAATGTTCACTGAACATTAAATGTTCATCCTTTGATAATGGCTCATGTAATCCGAAAGCTCAGAGCTGATAAAAAATCAACAATTATTGCGATTGCTTGTCGTCTTTCCATGACAACACTATCAAGCTTATCAGATCATACGAACGGATCTTACACAAAATAAATAGACAGAACTTTTCAATATTATTCAATGAAACCTGTATTAATATATATATATATATATGTATATATATATATATATATATATACTCAAGGATCAAGCCACATACCTCGCACTACCAAAGTAGAAATTACTGCTAAAATTCCTATCTCCCATATATATATATATATATATATATATATATATATATATATATGTGTGTGTGTGTGTGTGTGTGTGTGTGTGTGTGTAAATTCAGATAGAACTTAGCGAGGAAATACCCATTTTCTACATGTTATTTTAAGACATGCTTTTTCAACTCCTTATACCCAAAAAATGACAAAAATTTAAGCCCAGAGATTAGCTTTAGTAAAGGAAGGTGTAGGTGGTATTGATTTTTGTAGGTTTAAACAAGTAGAATTTTAGCAGTAATTTTTTCTTTGGTAGTGGGATGTATGTGGCTTGATCCTTGAGTTTGTAGTAGTAGATTGTGAGGAAGTAACTACTTTGCCAATTTAAAAAAATATCTTATTCTGACTAATTGGAATAAAAGGATAATTATTGCAATTAATAATTATTTCTGGGACGACATATACTAATGATAGCCCTCGTTTTATTTAGGAGTATATTCTGGTATTTAAATTTCGAAATTGTAATTTTTTCTGTATTGGTTTTTATAGGATTAACTTAGCTGAATTTAAGACGTAATTTCTTCTATGGTAGTCGTATGTGGCTTGATATCTCAAATTTTCATTCTCCTATTCATTGCGCCTATGGCTTGGAGGTTAACAACTCCGACTGACACCAAATCGGTCGATATTTGATGCCAGCCAGAAGTAAGGGGATGTCTAATAACACTGATGAGCAACATATGCTTGTATGTGGATAACTAATTTATTATGCTCTCATTACGACTGAGCTCTCTAGAGACGAAAATTTTAAAAAAACTCCCTCACCTCAGTGATTTACGCATATCTCTTCTGCAATGAATTGAGTTCTTTCGATCACTGGCTCGTGCATACACCGCTTATATATAACACTTTAAAATTTTCCGTCTCTGATCCCATGCGCCTATAGCTTAAGGATTAGTGACTTCGACTGACACCAAATCGGTCTAGTTTTGATTCCGTCCTGAAGCCAGTGGATATATATGCCACACTGCTGTGCTGTGATACAGCGAATCAGTTTTGTATGTGGATTAATATTAATACTAATACTAAAACAAATAATAATAATAATAATAATAATAATAATATATATATATATATATATATATATATATATATTTCAGAAGAGATGGTTTAAATATATATAGACTTTGGTCATATATTATTTAATGATTATTTAATCATTACTAAGTTCATGGGCTATTCAAGGTATATACTTTCTGTTTGTGAGGAAATCAACCGTGAGGTTTCAGAGGCTTACGTAGGACGAGAACGATTAACACTAGATTTACAAAAAATAAAATGATTGTATTAACTGGGGAAGATTATTCCTGGAAGGTTCTTCCATGAAAATATGATTCTTGTGAACTAACTCGTGCCGTTTCAGAGGATGACTAGGTTTAACATTAACTTTTAAAAGATTAAAATGTTTGTATTAATTGGTTAATGATAAGCATGCATTGGACCGAGGACTTGAGCAAGGACTAGATGTTGGAGTGGATACACACGAGAAAAAAAACCTATACTTAAAATCAGGAAAAGACAGATAATGTTTCTGGAACACATAATGAAGAAGGATGTTTTGGAGAATCTATTACTGATAGGACGGATAAAGGAAGAGTAAGAGAGAAGGGGGAAGAAGCGCAAGTTATATTAGATGATCCTGAGAAAATAAACGGCGAAGCGGGATTTGGGGGAGACACCCAGATGAAATAATATAAAGAGCGACATCGGTTAGGGACAAATAGAACTCTACGATCATCTGCGTTCTGAAGGAACACGGCGCTTAAAGGAGAAAATAATCCTGGAAATATGTTACACGATGCTCTTATTCATGGAAAAACCTCTCCAAGTGTAAATTTCTTTTTAATCATGAAATATGACAGGAATGATGATTCTTCGTTTCAGTGGCGGGTTTTAGCTGTTAAGGTCAAGGTTGGTGGAATCAAGAAAAGTTGATCATCTGACGAGCTACGATGCGAATAACGATAGAATAGCGAGAAGCCTGATACGATAGAAGAAGATGGCTATTCGAGAGTGACAAATGATTAATTACATTCAAAATGAAGAAGAGACATCTGATCTCTAAAATGGGTGGAATATGGCACCGAGTAGCAGTAGCCCAGTTGGGAGAATAAGAAACCATTTTAACAAATAATAATGGAGAGACATGCATACTCGTCAATATTAATTAACGCAGTTCCGTTTATAATAAGCAATATTCTAAAATATCGGAGCTCCTGTCATTTTATTAATAACATGTGCAATTTCAATTTTACATGGTTAAATAATTCAGATTTTGTTGGTGTCCAACAAACCAAACATCAGTATGATATCGTCTCCCACAAAAAATATGAACAAGACATCTTATAAAACTCATATTGAAAATTTTCTTTGCCTCTCTAAAAACAAAAGCCATGGACTGAGGGTCTACGTGAGTGAACACTTCCCTGTAGCTAGAGTGACATCGCCCGAATCCCCTGACAGCCAATATGTATGTGCCCGTCTGTTACCTCTCATTTCGGTTAACTATCTTTTCTTTATTTACTGCTCGTCCTCGTCCTCTCTGACTGCTAAATTCTAGACAGCATTTCTGACAATATAGATAAGGCTACTTCCTTCCACCCATTGTCTCACATATTTGTATTCGGAGATCTTAATGCTCATCATGCTGCGTGGCTTAAAGACTCTGTTACTGATTCAGCTGGCATCCACACGATGAACTTTGTCATTTCCCTTACGCAAATCGTGGATTTCCACACACGTTTTCCAAGCACTCCCTCTGGACAAGCCTCTCTACTAGATCTATGCTTTATCTCTGCACCTGACTCCTGCCAAGTCTCGCAGCTTTACCCTTTCGACAACTCCGATCATTCTGTTGTCTCTCTTAATATTTCTCTCCACTCTCCCTCCCACCAGGAGATTCCTACCTATAGGATCTACTGCTACCAAAGAGATGAATGGGATGCCTTTTGAGATTTCCTATGCTACATGCCTTGGGAAAGTATGTTTGATCTGTCAGTTGATGACTGTGCCTCTGAGATTTCTTCCTGGGTGACAGCTTGCTTTGATATCATCATACCTAGCAGGAAGTTTCGTCTCAAACCTCATTCTTCCCCTTGGTTCTCTATTGCCTTTTCGGCCACCATTGCCCACAAAACCACTACTTCCGACGATTTCGGAGACATTCATCTGACCACAATAGGCGCCTATTCACGTCTGCTTGTAATGAGTGCAAGATAATCCTGAATGACGCCAAGCGTTTGTTTGCTTAGAGAATGAGACAGCGCATAGCTGACTGCAAGTTCGGCTCCAAGGCCTATTGGCGGTTATTCAAACTAGTGCTAAACAATATCAAATCCGCTATCCATCATTTAATCAATGAATTCGAGATCCTCACAGCATAAGCGGACAAGGCTGAGTGCTTTGCTCGCAGTTTCTCATCCAACGCCACATTTGACTCAGCTTGAGAACTCTCAACCGACTTCCCTATTAGAACTGAGGCTAGTATAAACGATGTACACATTACCTCAACAGTAGTATCTCGAATAATATCAAAATTTGATCCCAATAAGACGAGCGGTGATGATGGAATCCCGGTGATTTTTTCTTAAATGTGCCTCTGAACTCTCATCTGTCCTCTCTAAATTTTACAATTACTGCCTTTCTGCTTTCTGCTTTCCCACATGGTGGAAGCACTCTTCTGTCGCTCCTGTATTTAAGAACTCTGGTGAACACTCGGACCCATCCAACTATCGTCCTATCAGTCCTCTGCCAGTTTTCGGGGGAGTGTTCGAGGCCATTATGAATGCTGAACAGTTCAACATCTTACTGCCCATAAACTATTCTCTGACAGGCAGTATGGCTTCCGCTTCGCCAGATCTACGACCGACATGCTAACAACCATTACGGAGTACATGTTCCAGGCCCTTGAGGAGTCCGGCGATGATCATGCTGTTACTCTGGATATCTCCAAAGGCTTTTGACAGGGTTTGGCACGCTGGCCTTCTATGCAAACTACGGAGTTACGCCATTACCAGAATCTTGCTTGATCGGATTCAATATTTTCTAAATAGCTGCATATTGAAGGCCGTCTTGAATGGACATGCCTCCACATCCTACTGTACAAACGCTGGTGTCCCTCAAGCCTCTATTCTAGGACCGTCACTCTTCCTTATTTTCATAAGTGATCTCCGACAAGTGCCAAGTAAGCATCTAAGCAGATGACAACACAATCCACTTCTGCATCAATAAGAAATTCGTCCTGGCGGACAGACATAATCTTGCTGCTGATCTTGAGAGGGATCTACATTCTGTAGTGGATTGGGGTAAGAAGTGGCTTGTTAATTTTAATGCGTCTAAAACAAAACTGCTGTCATCACAGGCAACCTCTCCTGTCTCCCATAAGCATGGACCAAACGAGTCTCCCTGAGAGCACTGCGCCTCCTAGGCCTTATCCTCTCTTCCGATGTCAAGTGGAACCACTACATTGAGTCAATAGATAAATCCACTGCTAGGAAGGTTGTGTCACTGTGTGGGGCCAGTATGTTTTTCCCGCCTAAATCAATCCTACATTTATACAAATCAACCATTCGCCCATGCATGGAGTACTGATGTTATATATGGTTAGGGCTCCTGCTGTTCATAGTAGTGTTCTTGACAGGCTCCAAAGGAAATACAGTAATGTGATGGGTACCGATTGCCGGCTTCAACCACTTTCCCACAGACAGGATGTGGCTTCTCTTTGTTCTATAAATACTTTCATGGTTTCTGCTCCGACAAACTTAAGTTACTCTTAACTCGGCAAAAGGGTTTTACTCAGGCAAACAGACTGGCAACTGGGTCTCACCCATTCACATTTACATCAACCTAATGCAAACGACAATTCTACTTTTTTAGCTTCTTTTCTCGCACTTTCCTCCTGTCAAACTCGCTTCCATATTTTGCTTTCCTGACGGTTACAACCTCTAGGAAATTAAATGCAATGTCAGCACTCATCTCTTGACCACTTCATCCTAGTTCTTTCTACACCACCCTTTATACTTCTTTTTCTTTTCTCTCTACCTTTGCGACTGTCATCACACTTGTGTTCCCATCCTTCTCTTGCTCCTTTCTAACTAGTTCGTCTTTCTCTTTACTCTTTCAAACTATTTTACTCTCATGTAGCCATTTTTACTCTTATATAGCCCCATGAACATCAGCGGCGTTACCGCCTTGCTCGGGTTGATATGATTAAATAAAGAGAACATTTAGAAATAAATATTTTAAGTGTAGTTAAAATTACTCAATAGTCTTTCAGCATATTTGAACATGATGATTCGTCTAAAAGGCCAGCATTGTCATGATCACAGCTTATTTAGGTAAATGGTTCTACATTTATACCATATTTAGTGTAAATAATTTTGAGATTGAAACTCTTTTTCAGTGTGTTTTCATAAATTTCTGTGTTTGAACAAGAGAAACCATGTTTAAGAATGTGAAGAATCTGTTCACTTCCATTTATATTAGCCAATCATACTTTGTGTATCTCACACAGATCTTTGAACAGGTATGTTCAGTGAAGATGTGCTATCTGGATTTCCCTCTATCTAGTCTTATGCATCTATCATGATGAGTTTTTAATAAGTTGATATATTTTTTTTAGTTTTTTGTTCCAGAAAACAATTTCCATAATTGAATATTTATTGAATAAGCGCAGTGTAAATTATAGTAAGATTCGTAAATCATGTTCTCATTCTACATATTCTATGTCATACATATTTTCGATTTTAGAAATATGTAATCTTGGAGGTGAATCCCGAAAAAGATAACATATTAAAGTATCTGTATTCTCATACGTTATTACGGCATACTCAACTAGTGTGCCAGTGTGTTCCAGTTTGCCTATGATCTTTACCACAATAAACACGTTTTTTAATAATATATATATATATATATATATATATATATATATATATTTAGACTTCCATTGTTGAAGTTATCGCTAACACTTTTTCTCCAGGTTTACAAACTCCATATTTTGTTTAATTTCTTAAAGCAATTGATTAAATTTAAATGTGCTTATTTGTTTTGGACAATAATTTGACGATAGCCCTATTTTGTCGTTTTATAATTTCTTTAATTTACTTTAACTTTATATGATTTCATGGTACAACTATTTATTAAGATAAACAGTTTTCTTTTTAACAGGGTATAATACATTCTTAAGATGTCTTACTATTGACCATGCAAACTGAAACTGGTCACATCTAAATATTTCCTTGTAGAACAATGTTATATTCTTCTTCTGAACATATATTTTTCTGCAGCAATTCACGGGACCAAAGGCGCTACAACAAATGATGACTGGAAGGAACGTCGCTGTATATTCTAATGCTTGCACCACAAAGACGACCATACTTAAATTAAATCTGGAACAAATTCGGAGTTTCTCACTATGTTGGAGACGACGATAAGCAAATCTTCTCTGATGTCGATGAAACTTAAACAAACTTAAGAATTCAAATTCATTACTGTAAAATCTCGACTATAAATAACTCAATATTCATTTTCGTCTGATATTTCACTCAACCAGACTTTTACGGGGAACAAATTTCACAGATTTTTCCCTCTTTTTCGTCGTCCTCAAAACAAAAAGAATCTGCAATAAATGTTATGTCTTAAACAATAGACTGGGGATTATTGAGAATAAGATATAATTATATCTCATTTTTATTTTTTAAAGACGGCTGGATACTTGCCTTAGCAGAGGAGGTATTTTTGTCTGAGTTGTCATCGCCCCCGCAAAAAGAAAACCCAGTGGATAAATTGAAATCAATCGCTCAAATCAAGCACTTAAATTGCTATTAAAATTTCCAACTATTAGATTGACGTCACTTCCAATCTACGGATTTCTGTCTTCTGGTGCAATTCTTCTCTATAGGAGCTGGCTTTTGATCTGGCCAGTCATAATAAAAATCTCTAAATTCAAACATATTCTATTTTGCACCTGTTAGAGATTTTCAACAATAACCATTTTTCAAATAATTAAACAGCTGTGTCGCTCAGCGCAGATACGCTTTATGTAAAAAAATCAACCAAAATATGGTAGCAATATTTAACACAAATTTCGAAAGCGTTTGTAATTCTCGCAATTGCAGTACAAACTGGGAAAAAAGTATTTTTTTATATAATTAGTTAATGAAAGTTATTTAAAAAAAAACAATAATTTTTATTATATAGTCAGATAATTTTTATGTTGAATAATGATCGAATAAGGATTTTTTAATTTTTCTCGCTATAGTAGATGTCTTATGATCTCTCCAGTCAAAATAGAAATCTTTAAATTCAAGCATATTCTAATTTGTACCTTTTTCAGATATTTAACAATAATCATGTTTTTCAAATCTTAAAACAGCTGCGTCTCTCAGCGCAAATACACTTAATGTCAAAAAACAGGATCAACATATCGTAGCCATATTTAACACACTATTTTGCAGCGTTTCTCTTTGCGATTTGTTTATAATTTTCGCAAATAAAGTACGAACTGGAACCTGGATTCTTTTATATAAAAAGTTAATGAAAGTTATGTAAAAAAAACAATACATAATTTTTATTATATAGTCAGATTATATGTTATGTTAAATAAGATAACTTTTTTATTTTTTCAGAAGAAATTAGTGGTAGATTAATCTCAGGTTGGAATCTGTTTGCTTAGAGGAAAGTTAACTTGTAATAGGTATTTAATGACGAAATACTATTTACATCAGATCATTACCAATTTCATTTCAAAAATATATTGCTGCTATATTCTAAAACTATGTACTGCTGGTATTTTATGTTGAATAATTTACTTCCCGCATTTTTTTTCAAAATTGTATTGCTGGTAATTATTATTCAATAATTTATTGCTGGTATTGTTTATGCAAAATGAATTGATGACAATCTTTTCTCATATGTATTGCTCGTATATATATTTTACAAAATTCTTGGTTGGTATTTAAAAAATTGGATTGTTGGTATTTTTTTCAAAGAATTATGGCTGGTAATTAATTTTCATATGTGTATTGTTAGTATTTTTTAAAATTTCTTTCTGGTAAATTTATTTTAAAAATGTATTCATGGTATTTTTTTTACTGAAAATATTACTGGTATTTTTATTACGAAAATACATTTTTACCCTTCATCGTGTTTTGATACTAATTAAGGTTTGATTATTTCCCAGTTATTGGGACCTTAACAAATACTACCTTGTTTACTTATGGTGGACCTGGGAACAACAGCATTACATAGGTGGGTTCACGTACCTCGAAACTCCAACGATCAGAGATTTTTCATATTAATAGTTGTATATTGAAAAATTATTGTTATTCTCAGTAAAATTTTAATGTAAACTTTATTTCATATTTAAATAATCCATTCATGGTTAATAAAGAATAAAAATCAAATAGGTTCATTACTACATAAATATATCTGTCCCGAGAATCTTCAAAATATTTTGTATGTTTCTTTCCTTAATATGAGTCCCAGAACGTCCAACTCATGCTGATTCTAAGCAAAAGATTAATATATTTGGTTTCAATTTTCATTACGCCATGACCCGTTTATTATATTCTCAGCATTCTTTTGTAGAATGAAATCTCCCTTGTTCTCCTATTTGTTTACAAAGAAAGTTTGCAGCATTCGTTAAGATTCTTCTTCTTCTATGTGTCGTGACCCTTCAGAACGTTGGCGATCGTGGTTTCCATATTTCACTATCTGGAGTGGCTTAAGCACGATTTCTGCTGTTGCTACTCTTAACCCTCGCTCTGCTATCCATTGGTTCAAGCCCGGCAATTATGTTTCGTGTTGCTTTCCTTTTTCTCTCTTTTCATCTATCTGACCGGTGTGTATCACATTCTCCAAACCCACATTCTTCACTATAAATCCCAGGAAGTTGAGTTGTTTTTCGTTATGTTAAGTATTATTATTCTTTTCGTATCATCCTTTCCGAAACTACTTTGTTATTCCCATGGTGGCCCATAGTATCATCAGTATTCTTCAGTGGTACCACATTTATGTTTATTTAAGTCTCACCTTTCTCTTTGAGGAGATTGTCTAACATTCAATGCCATATTGAAGAACGCATATCACATTGGCATTAAGTACAGTCTTCTTGGTTACTAGCAAGACTCTTCTTGTATTTCAATAACCTACTCAGATTCTGGAATGCATCCTTTGCTGAGATAATCTTCACAAATTGTTCAATTTCTATATCAGTGTTACAAGCCTATTCATATGTAAATTTCACGAAGAAGTCGAAGATCCAGCTAACAATTTTAACGTCACTATTCATTATTTCTTTCGAGTCAATTAAATTTTATAATGTATTAGCCTTTGAGGATTTTATCCTTTTCTTTTAGTCTCGACTACAGCGACAAATGTCGCACTTGGTACTGCTAGAGTAGGGATAACGAATTACTCACTCACTAAAAACTGAATTACGCTGATATATATCTTAATGCAGTTGGATTCCTTGCATTTTCTTACACACAAATACTCTTGTTCAAAGTATTAATCAGTCTCTTCTCTCCAGTTATGGGTTAAATAATCGGACAGATTGGGTTCTATAGCATTGGCTGGCAACCAGTCTACCGCAGAAAGCAATAGCAAATTACTGCGTGATAATCTTCTGCCCAGTCAGTCATGTCTCTTTCGAGACATGATCACCCATTGCGTGTATCACACATTTCACTTAACTGACTGACTGTATATCAATAAATATCTCCATCAGCACTATGTTTCAATGGTTAGTAAATATAATTTCATATTTAACAAACTCATATAGGGACAATACAAAATCACGCAACTACACATTATAGCAGAGTTTTCCAAGTTAGGCGTTAATCCACTTTTTAGGTTTTGTTGAGTTGAAAGAGAACACAGGGAGTGTTTATTTTACAGATGTTCTTATTCAGAATGGCGGCTGGTATATATTCATTTTTCTTGCAAATTTTCAAAATTTATTTAGTTTTGGCTAAAATAAGGAAACTTCGGAATGATATCTAAACTGTGGGAAGGTATTATTGTTTAATTTTCTCTCTTCCTATATGTCTGTATATGTTTTTTTAATCAAAGAAAATCTCTGCAAATTAAAAACAAGGAAATTCACGATAACTTCTAGCAGCTTGATAGCTAGACTAAGAGAATTTGGCAGTAAGTACCAAAGTCAAACTTTGAAATAAAACACTGGATTTAGCATTTTTATCATTGGAATTTATAATAAAAATGGAAATAGTATTAAAATTAGTTTTTCACTAAAATCTAAAATTTATAGTACTATCAAAGATGGATCAGGTATAATATTCAAAATTTAATTTGACAGCTATGCGTTGAGTATGTGCCAAAAGATAGCGCTGATTAGATTAAAAAAAAACACAGCATTATAAAATTGAGTCATGTACTCGACCACAACATTTGCTTATTCACACACACACACACACCCACACACACACCCACACACACACATATATATATATATATATATATATATATATATATATATATATATGTAATATCAACTTCCCTTGCTGACGATGGTCGGCACCTGAAAACGTTATTCTAGATCACACCGCCGCATTAGGCTAAAACAACGAATAACCGACTGAAACGGTTTTTGTGAATGACCACAGTAGTATAATATTATGATATCATCTTCCGTTTAACTATTTTTAAGCCTCTATGGCGCGCTGGATTCTATTTTCTTCACAGCTTTTTGCTCTTTACGAAATCATAATTTTTCCACCTCACTTGATACCGCTAACCGCATCGCAGTTCGAAACATTGATAGAAAATTCCATCATAGAATTACTACATTGCTCTTTGCATGTTTACTTCTTTGAACTTGATGTCTCCTATTCGTAATTCGCACTAGACTTTTATTCTGTTTGACATTTTTTATATTGTCTGTATACCATTATTTTTCAAACATTTCTCGCTTTCTATTGCTATGTTCTCTAGTAGTCCTTTCAGTTTCTTTTTTATATTTGAAATTAACGTTGTGTCATCGGTTTATCTAATGGTGTTACGATTGTGGTCCTTAGAAATGAAATATTATTTTCTCAGGATTGTGTCACTGAAAAATGTGAATAAATTCGTAGAGACGTTTCGTCTCTTTCACATTTCTGTGTATGTAGTCTATTTTATTTCCTACCGTAGTGTGATTCCCTCATAAGTTTTAGATTATTCCAATATATTTCCTGAATACATTAAGCTTATAAACGTTTGTGCATAATCTCTAAAACAGGTATATATATTTTATAAATATTCTATATATATATATATATATATATATATATATATATATATATATATATATATATATATTACTCTTTCTCATATTATGATCGTAAATATCACTTTAATTGTTAATAATTTTAATGATACAACACATTCCAAAAACCTGTGTTTCCAGAGCACTGACGTAAGTCGATGCAACGTATATTCTTAATTGTATTTAAAAATAAGAACGCATGTTCTCATTAAGCTGCCGTATGCAATATTACAATACATTAATCCATGCATAGACTACATATTGACGTGGGAGATTTTGTTTGATTAACTGAATGAAGCAACAATGGGCATAGAATGGTTGTTAAATAGGGTAAATGATATGGATGTAGTGCAGGCACTAAAAATTGCTCGAAGAACTTGCGGAACGATTTTAGGATATCAGAAACATGTATACGTCCGTGGTCTATCACATTCATTAATACCAATATATTATATCTCCAAACTAAAAATAAACAAAAACGTAAAAACGCTATATTTATATCTATTTAATTTAGCATAATATTTTCAAAACAATATGGTGGAATTTTTTTTTTTAATCATTTCACCTCGAGCAAGGCAGAAACGCCACTGATGTGCAGGGGGTTACATAAATATAGAAAGATTAATTAGAAAAGAGTGAGGAGTACAAGCCAGTTAGAAAGGAACAATAGAAAGCTGAGAAAGCAGGTGCAATGACAGATACATGGGCGGAGAGAAAGTGAAGATTATGCAGGGGAGGGGAGAGAGCTAGAGTCCAGTGGTTAGTAGGTGAGTATTAACTTTGCTTTTAAATTTCTGGAGGTCGTAGCCGTCAGGAAAGCAAGAATACGGGAGTGAGTTCCACAGGCGGGAAGTGCGAGAGAGGAAGCTGCAGGAGTAGAATTGTCGTCTGCATTTGGCTAACCTGACTGTGAATGGGTGGGACCCAGTTGCCAGTCTGGTTGCACGGGTAAACACCTGTTGAGGAGGCATCAGTGACTTAAGCTCATCCGAGCAGAAGCCATGAAAGTATTTATAGATAGTTTCGTATATTCTAATCAGTTTTTAAATACTGGAGAAAATCTCGGAGCGCTCACAAAAGATAATAAATTCATGCTGTTCATAGCACTTAATTTACGTTAGGTTTAGTGGGACATATATTAATTCAAATTTCGAATCTGTTACAATGACCATTCTTGCTTGCCCTCTTGCCACAACACCAAACTGAACGGCAATTACACTAATTATTCTTTTATAATTTTCTGTTGATGAATTGAGAAAAGATTTTTTTTTGTTTTTAAATTTTCTGCGCGTGGAATCATTGAAATTTTTAGGATTAACTAAACATTCAGATACTACACCATGAAACTTTGCTGCACGTCTCTTTCTTATCACCATGATTTTGGCAGATTTCCGAACCTTAGTTCTATCAGCATGAACCCTAAACCTTACTGTCATGTTCATGTCGATAAACGATTACATCTGTGATTCTTTGATAAAGGGTAAGTTCTTCTTACCCACAACTAGTGTTCTGTGAAATATAATCCCATGGTGATACTTCCCTATCTACTACATTCCTGATTGTTTTTTGTTCAGAGTCAATCGATATATATACTAAATATTTTCATAATATAAATCTATTACTCACACTTTTAACTCACTCAGTAAATATCTTAACACTTGTTTTGTTTGAAATAACAATAAAATCAATACAGCCGTAAAGTTCTTATTAATGATTGTGTTCGAATATTTGTTTGGATCAAATTCAAAGCATATGTCTGTTTTATAAACAATATATGTATTATTGCTATAGATATAATTATCATGAGACTAAAAATAACAGTTGCCAATGAAACTTAATCGAAAAACCATGATCGAATATAGACAGCAAGGGTTGTCGCATTTTCTTAGTTCTGATCTTTAGGTAAAATCATGATTCTGCTTCGTCTCTTATTTGCCGGTTTCACATAGATATATTTAAAAAAAATATATATTGCTTACGACGCTGAAATAGAGAAAATAATTACCTTGCAGACTAAACAGTGATGTAAGGTCTATCAAATAACATGGTGGAAAGTACGAGGACGAGTCAATAAAATTGTAATTTCAATTTATTTTTATTATTTTTCTCGGTTTCTCTGGCAAAGATAGTTATCTCTTCTGCTTATGTTTCCATTATAAACACAGTATTTTAAAACTAAATTTTATATATTACAAACAAAAACAGAATCCATGCAATGGCTAGGATTATTTGACGCATGAATTTGCGAAATCTACAATAGAATATTGTATTCATATCTATCAAAATTAGACTGCTACATTTTAATTATCATACAGAAACATTTTAGCCTCCACTAACATGGATGATGGTAACCTCAATGCATGTCATTGTGCTATCTTGTTTTATGTTATCTAGTGTCATGATGTGGAGAGATTATATTGACTCAATCACTAAGTATGTTGCTAAAACTATTAGTTCACTTGGTCGGGCCAGACAATTTCTCTGGGTAGTATCCTTCTTAAAAATTTAGATACCTACCATTCGTCTGTGCATTGAATATTGTTGCAATATCTGGTTTGCCACTCTTCTGATATGTCTTAGCAGAATCTATAGAAAGTTTCTGCAGTGTAACTGACACTGTTGTGGTATATCGATTTAATTCAATTTCGCATATTCCCTCGTTCCTTTTTTAAGTAGTTTCATGAAAATAGTTCTGATGTACTCCTTTCCGTGGTACATTGACCGAATGAATTTAAGTATAATACTTCATTGCCTCATGGTTTTTACTTTTGAAATAGATAGATATAATCATAAGTTATATTTTAATAAGTGTTGTTTTAATTTTTTTGATATCTTGCTTCCATGTTATCTTCGACCTTTTAATTTTAAAATCAATCGCCATTTTCTTTCATAAGGAATGTTGTTATTTTATTGTCCTTTCTTCTTGATTAATTTCTCTCATTATCTTCCATTTCCAGTATTCCCCTGCGTTATATGGAATTATTGATTTCATGAGATGAACTGATAAAAATTATTAATATGGGTTATAAATGGAAACATTCTAGTTTAATGCTTTGTCGAAACAGAAATTGAGTTGAAAAATATATTTATTGTTGACATTGGAAATACATTGTTATTTATCATTAAGTTAATAAACATGATTCTGTTTAATTTTAATATGTTTTCACTTTTAGAATAGGATATTTTAAAGTTGGATTCAAATTTATAATATACTGATATTATTCTAACTGGAATCAGTCAAAATAATGCAATGTTTAACTGAACGACAAACATGTACTGAATATTTATACCTTTTGCTATATTGTATCAGCTTGTTCTGAATTGATGAGGCACATCATTTTTGATAAATTACCCAATATATTAAAAAGAGAAATTATAAATCTGGCTAATACCAATTATCTTAGCCTAAATTTTATCATGTACCAGTTTTCGGACATTATTAAGAAAACAGAATATACTTCTTTAAAGAATACTAATAAACCCAAATTTCCCGCTCATAAAAAACTTATGTTACTGAAGGTAAGACGTGCCTGCAAAAAATCCATACATTGTTACCAAAACAGAAGTATTAATGTTATTTATGTCCGTCAAACTTACATGTAATGTCAATTTTTAATTAATATCCATCAGTAGTAACTAAATTAAAAAGATGTAAGGATCTTGGTTTACGTGGCCGTCGCGCCAGACCAGATCACTCATCTAAACAATGTTTAGGTGTCAAAGAGTTTTAAAATCATTTTTGGGCACTTTGTCCTAATAAAGTCACTACTTCTTCAAATATTTGTTTCAGCTCGGCTCTTATAGAACATGACCTTCTCCTTCCAATCATTCAATTTATAGTACTTAAAAATGAAAATACCTTTAAGTTTAATTGTTTGATAGACATTGGAAGTCAGAGATCATATTTTTCTGGTAAAGTTTTAGAGAATCTGGCCTTATCTTTTGAAGGTTTCCCTATGAAGAAGTTTGATGTAAAACTTTTATTGATTAAAAAACTAAGTCTCTTGGTGAGATTACTTTAAATTTAGATGTGGGAGATAAGAATATTTTTCATAATATTTTGATTGACGACAATCATTTTCTAGATTTTTCTGTCAAGTATCTTGCTAAAGTAGTTCAGGGCTTTAGCGATGCTGGATACAAATTGGCTGCTGATTCTTTAACTTAAAAAGAAATACCATCAATGTAGATGGTATTGATATTATTCAATAAATGGAACTACTAAGAAAAAATGTTTGATAAGGGTAGCCTATAAATGCTAGTTTATAAATATGAATCTCTAAAAAACGTTTTAAAGCTGAACCTTAAAATAATGGATTCTCTGGCCAATACTAAAAGGAAGATTTTGACTGAAAATGCTGGGGTGTTTGATCCTCCCTCTTTATGTTTACCTGTGACAGTGAGAGGAAAATTTTTGCAAGACATTGTAAATTCTCTTGATAATAGAGATAAATTACTGAATAAATTTCAAAATCTTTGGTATGATTAATACCTTCTTAACTTGAGAGAACAATGCAAAATCCTTCATCAGCAGCAATTTGTTAAAAACTGAAAGTTGATAACGTAGTGCTTATTACAAATCCTGTTGAAACACGACCCCGTTGGTTTTGGGTAGGTCATAGATTTGATAATTGGTGACGATGGTAATGTGCATTCAGCCAGTGTTAAAAAAGGTGATGGCAGTATACAGATTCATTCCATCAAACATCTTTTTTTTTAATCATGTCACCCCAAGCAAGGCGGTAACGCCACTGATGTGTAGGGGGCTACATAAAGAGTGAGAAGATTAGAAAAGAGAAAAACCGGAAACAACATCCTAAACAGGAAACAACGGATGAGCCTCTTCACCTGTTATGAGCCTCTTCACATGTTCAATAGACGTGGGTGGAGTGTGAACCGGGCGATAGTTTAGTCGATCACGGCCATCAAACACAAGTTGTTTTTGATGAAGCAAAGTATTTTTCTTTTGATTCTACTATTAATAGAAATACCTAGTTTAATAGAAAACGCTATTCATGTAAAAAAAATGAGCAGGCTGTGTGACCCATATATATAATGTTTGATAATAAAATTTTGAGGGTCTATAGATGTTTTATTTTCTACTTGTTTATAACTATTTGCTTTAAACACTTGATAAGTGTATCAAGTGTAATTCATAGACATTTTGTATAACTATTTGCTGTAAACACCTGAATATCTTTGGCAAAGTGTTCGAAGCCATTATCAATGCCGAGGTCGTTCAGCATCTCATAGCCCACGGGCTCCTCTCAGACAAACAGTATGGCTTCTGCTTCACCAGGTTCACTGCTGACATGCTAACGACCATCACTGAGTATATATACCAGGCTCTCGACAAGAATAGTGAAGCCCGAACCGTCGCCTTGGATATCTCTAAAGCATTCGACAGAGTATGGCATGCCGGTCTTCTACGGAAACTGCGAAGCTATGGCATAACTGGACTTTTGTTGGACTTAATCCGGTCATTCCTCTCTAACCGCACACTGAAGGTGGTATTAAATCCTAAAGCCACAAAGTATTTTCTTTATAATTAATTTATTTTTTCTTTCTTAGATTTAGCTGTTGATTGAATATAATGGTTTCACTTCAGGTCGAAAGAGAGGGTGAACCGAGGAGACCCAGAATATTGCTTTCAAGGCGACTCGCTTAGTCCATGATTATAGAATGTAAAAGAGACTACCTGTGGTACTTGAAAGATAGCAGCTTGTTTTTAGAAGCCTTAAAATTTACAAGATATTTCTTTTCCCAGTCTTCCACATACTGAAGGTCCTTCTCAAGATCAGCAGCGAGGTTAAATTTGGCCGCCTTGCCAGATTACGTAAAATAGATGGGAGTAAATGTTGGTGTCAGCAGCGTATATGCATACTTAGGAATTTTATCACATCAGTGAGATAATTTATGAAGATCAGAAATAGCGCAGGGTCTAGAATAGAGCCCTGGGAAATAACAGAGTTCGTGCTGTATGATATGGAGTCATACCCATTGAAAACGACCTTCATTATGCGGATTAATGCAAAAAATTGTATTAAACGAAGCAAGCGTTAAGTGATAAAATAATCCTGTAGTATGTGCAGAAGGCCAGCGTACCAGACCATATCAAATGCTTTAGAGATAACCACGGTAAGAGCTCGGGCTTAGCAGAAACTATCGAAGGCCTAGTACATGTATTCAGTGATGGTCGTTTACATATCGGCAGTATATCTGGCAAATCGGGAATATTACTGCTTTTCCGTGGATAGTTTATGGGCGGAGAGATGTTGACTTATTTTAGCATTGAAAAAAGCCTTGAACATTTTGCCGATATTTCGAAGGAAGATGATAGGGCAATACTTAGGTTTAAATGTCGCTGTGTTCTTAAATACAGTAACCACATAAGAGGGCTTCCAGCAGGCAGGAAAACAGAAAGCAGATTAATTATAGAGTTTAGAGAGGAAAAAAGAAAAGGAGCATATTTCTACAATATAAGGACAGGTATTCCTTTGCCTCCGCTCGCCTTGTGGGATTCAAGTTTTGAAATTATCTCAGATACTAGAGAGAGCTTATGAGAATATCTCTCATTTGATACTTTTTCCTAAGATGGGAGTCGGATGCGGATACTCCAGAGAAATCAAATGTGGACTTGGAGAGGAATCTGTGAGCAAAGCAACGGACTTTTCCACCTCAAATTTATGGAGCAAGGACTGTTGGAAGATTTTCTGTTGTTCAGCAAACATTTGCAGAGACGCAAATAGTCTTTAGAGCAAAATTTGCGGGCAGTTTTATGCTGCTTCTTCTCTCATCAAAAATAGCTTCAAGGTCCTCTTACATTCATTACGAGAAGAAGCAAAAAAGCACCTATTATGGTCAGACACGTGTTCCAAAAATTCCGGAAGAAATCATTATTGTGGATAACAGCAGCCGAGCGAGCAGGAGAGAACCAGGTGGACGAATATAATTTGGAACTGAACTTCCTGATCGGTATGAAAGTATCGATACACGATTTTACTCAGGGAGATAACTCAGAGGCCCATTGTGCAACAAGGACACCAAAAATATTTTCCCAAATGACGTCGCAGAAGAAATCTATGGTAGAAGTAGAAAATTCTATTTGTAAGTGGTTCCTGGTGGGAGTGAAAGTGAAGAAGGGTATTAATAGAAACGACAGCATAATTGGAGTTAACGAGATGAAAAAGCTGCTAGACGTGGCAGGGGTCAAGGACAGAGAAATTTAGTAGGGGAGATTGTATTGAGGGATATAGGGTAAGCGGGTGTGCAAATGCAACATTTGCGTAAGAGACTGAAAAAAAACTTCACGGCATGAATGCCTGCAGAATCAGTGAGAGAGTTTTCTAGCTACTTTGCATGGTGGGTTTTGAGATATCTGAACTCAAATATGTTAGCGAATGGTTGGAAGTAGTCTTATCTATATTGTCAGATTTACTGTCTAACAAGGGGCAGTCGGGTGTTGAATAAAAACAGTTCAGTAAAGAAGATAGCTAAGCGTTTTAAGAAGTGAAAGGATACACATGAAATTGTGGTTTGGGGATTCGAGAAATGTCACCCGGGCTAAAGGGAGATGTCCAGTGACGGAAAGCGAAGATCCTGCATATGGACAGTGGAGTCTATACTTAAGAGGGGAAGGTAGCCAGAAATCGAGAAGTAAGTTGAAAAAATTAACAGAGCACTAGGATGTCAGTGGAATTTTCTTGGAAGAAAGACTCCACGCTACAAAAGTTTTTTTACGAATACCACGGATGTTCGTGAAGGAAATGTGCACGAAGAGGATTTTTCTCATTCTTAAACTCCATCACGCGCAAATATAGTTGCACCAAGGTAAAAAAGAAAACATTTCAAAGCGATGACGTTGGAAGGGACCAAAACAGAACACACTAAAGAAAACAACAAAAAACAAAAAGAAACATATAGCCCAATTCAATTAGAGCAAAGTTTTTCTTTCTCTAATAATGGGCAACTTATATATATATATATATATATATATATATATATATATATATATATAGAGAGAGAGAGAGAGAGAGAGAGAGAGAAGGAGGGAGAGAGGGTGAGTTAGAGAGAGTCATCCACAGACAGATCTGTTTCGCTGTATAACGGCTCGGTAGAAGGGGGCAGATTTTAGCGTGAAATATATACTGTATGCACACTCCAATAGCTGAGACTGTCCTAATTCATTACTGAATGAGCAATGCGTAGATGCTAGAGAGGCTACTGTTTTTTCAAAGTCTTAATAAGGGTGTGAGAGCGAAATAGACACTCGCAGACAAATCAGTTTCGCTGTATCACAGCTCATCATACGGTAAGACAACCGATGGTTTTTACCCAATATAGAAACCCAACCGAACTGGCGTGATTTGGCGATTCTACCTCTGAGCTATGGGCGCTCGGCATATATATATATATATATATATATATGCGCACGTATGCCTGTATATAGATATATATACGACAAAACCATATTCATATTCATTATCCTAATGAGAAAATAGTGAGGTACCTAATGTAATTAACATTTGAATCATTAAAGCACCTGATTAAAAATGAAACCATAAACACTTTTTGGAAATGTATTCCTTAAGTCAGTTCACTTACACACACACCCTCATACCCACACATATATATAAATATAAGTGCCCGCATATATATATGTGTGGTGAAACCCGCGTCTCCAACCTCAGATCAGTACGTCCTATGTATGCCGCATCACAACAGCATTTAAATTTATAAACAATGGAACTTTTTCGAAAATAGGACAACCTATCTTTACTGAAGGAAGGAAACACAGGTCTAGTCTGAAAAACAACACGTAACTGCACCACAAAATAACAGGACGAAACACATGCCGAAACTCTGTCGGCTACAGTTTGACATCTTCTACCAAGCCAGATACAAGCGACAGCGGCTAGATCCTTCAACCTTAGGTTCTTTATAACGTTTGATCTTGTGATCAATTATCCGTTTCACCACATTACCCGTTTCACAACACGTCCCCGCTAATATACGTTCCAGTGGCTCTCTCAGACCTATAAGAACAACACAATCTGTTCTGGATTCCGCTATTGGCCGACATCTTTTGGACAATCAAGTGTGTGCCTCGGCATATGAGGACAGCTGGTTTACTGTCTTGCACAGCGCTCGGTTTACACATCATCTTCGTATTTTGGAAGTAATTTGCTTGAAAATTCAACAGCCGAGCCTGTGCAGACCGAAAGAGCGGTTTTTACGCTCGTTACAATTGCTGGTATGTCTGTGAGTGTAACATTTTTTCACTTTTAAACACTCTTGTGGAATTATATGTGTACACCACCTTACATTTTATGTGTTTTTTTTTTCAATTAATTTATTTTTTAAACGAGTTCCATCATGTAAATACATATACATATATACATATAAATACATATGCATATATATATACATATACACACACAGACACATATATATTTATATAAAAATGTAAGCACACACATATATATATAAATGTAAAAGCAAATTCTACTCCAGCCGCTTCATTTCTCGCACATCCCGCCTGTGGAAGTCCCTTCCATTTACTGACTTCCCCGACAGCTACAATCTCCAAGAATTGAAATATAACGTCAATAGTTGTCTCCTATCTCACTAGCCTGCATCCTCTCTCTCATGCTCCTTTCTTCGTCCACTCCACTATCATCAGTGTTCTCATCCTTCTCTTACCCACTTCCTGACACCCCCTATAACCTGTTGCTCTTTTTCATAATGTTATTCCTATGTACTCCTCTGCAAAACTGTCAGAAAAATGCCTTGCTTTGGGCGATATGTATACAAAATACATATATATAGAGAGAGAGAATAAGAAAGATGGTAAATGGGTAAATTGCCGCCATTTTATATTTTAAATTTCACACTTTTAGATTGTTTCATTTTTATTTTGTTGAATACATAATATAAAAGAGTCAGTTGAGAACCGTCTCTTAGAATACGAGCTACATAATGAAATAATGAGTACCTTTTCTTCTCTCCAGTTATTTAACCCATAACAAGAGGGAAGAGGAGGTCCTAATCCATTTCTTCCCTCCAGTTATGGGGTAAAGAACAGTACAGACTGGAATGTCAACCAGTCTACTGGAGAAAATAATGGCAACCTACTGCGGCATAGTCTTCTTCCCAGTCAGTCGTCTCTTTTGAGACATAATTGCCCAAGCGTGTATCACGTATAGCACGTAACTGACTGAATTAAATTCACACTGACTGAGGTTTGGAAACAGCATCTCGTGCTATTTGTCAATGACGCAGAAAGGATATATGCGAATATTTCAGAATGTTTGGGTGTCAATTACACACAATGACCCTAATTGTGATTTCAAAGGAACGGCAACTCGGAAAATTCTTTCTGATTGTATTGATTAGATGAGAACTCTAGAATTTTTTTATGAAGGCCTCAGACTCGCCATGGAGGCCCACATGGACCAAGAGGTTGACAGCTAGACAACACTACATCTGTCATCAGCACGCTGCCCCATTTCTCATAAGTAGGAGAACAGAGTTATGGCTGTCAGACAATATCTTCAACCACATCATCCTCTACATAAATCTACCTATCCTTGTGGCACCAAGGATTAACTCAAGACAAAAAGGCTATATGTAATAATGTATGTATGTATGTATGTATGTATGTATGTATGTATGTATGTATGTATGTTTCCTCCCAGAAAACCACATTGCATTATGAACGACATTATTACTCCTCAAGTAATCAAAATAATCCTATTGAAACACACATAAACACACACACATACATACATACATATATATATATATAAATTATATTTTAGAGTATGTGTGGTGCATTGGATATCGGCTCGGAACGAGAAATCGGGGAGCGGATTTCGAAATATAGTTGAATTCATTGCCTTCACTTACTCGCAAATACCCTTGGGAAAGGTATTAATCCGTCTATTCCTTCAGGTTAGGGGTTAAATAACAGGACAGATTGGGTTCTAAAGACTTGGTCGGCAACGAGTCTACCGCAGAAAGCAATGGCAAGCTACTGCGGGATAAACTTCTGCCCAGTCAGTCATGTCTCTTCCGAGACATGATCGCCCAAGCGTGTTTCACGTATGGCACTTAACTGACTGACAGACATAATTATTCTATATATATCCGCTACAAAAGTACGTTTGTTTGGGCATTGAAACTTAAATGTCTCATTAGTCGGTGTGTAAAGGTACTGGAGATCCTCTTCCCTTATATTTTGTATTCACTCAGATATATATGAATGCTGATATAAGAATTTTCTCTATAAATATAGACAAATTTTAAGCAATGTAATTTTTCATTCCTTTGTGTTTATATGCAACTCTTTTTATGATATCGAACACTATCAAAATGAAAAAAATATGTGCACATATACAGTGCAATTAAATTCACTGATATTATACGAACAATAGTATCAATTGTTGTTCCATATTGTCTTTTAAATCTTTGATAATTTTCTTTACCTTATGCATCCCAATTAAAATAATTAAGTTCTCTTTGAAAACTATTAGACAATTGGGCATAAAACATTTATATTGTTCAGGAAATCATGGAGTGAATTCGACATTATTCCTTACCTGCTGAAGTCTGATTAAATTGTTATGAATGGCCATTCATTTTACAAAAGCCGCTTTCATTTCGAATCAAATACCGAAAAAATGATTTTTTGCAAAATAATTTGCATTAGACCTCTAGAGAAATCTTTTGTTGAAATAACAATTATGAAGAAATATTTTCTTTAAAATTATGCCATTTTTAAATGAACTTTATAATTTTGTTTTCGACGTCTGGAATAAGAACAAGATATATTTCTTTTAATTTGCATGATATGATCTTTTATATTTTTGAGTCATATCATTTATAACTTGTTTTGAACTTTTTATTTTATTGAGACAATCATTTTCACCAAGATTTAAACAGGGCAAAAATCGACATTTTTTTTAATCATATCACCCCGAGCAAGACGGTAACACCAGTGATGTGCAGGGGGCTACGTAAGAGTGAAAATATTGGAAGAGAGAAAGCCGGAAACCACATCATAAACAGGGAACAAGAGATGAGCCTCTTCACCTGTTCAATAGACGTGGGTGGAGTATGAACCGGGCGAAAGTTTAGTCTATCTACTCCAATTGGAAAAAATAAAAAAGAGAAGAGTGAAAAGGTTGGAAGAGAGAAAGCCGGAAACCGTATCCTAGACAGAGAACACGGGATGAACCTCTTCACCTGTTCAATAGACGTGGGTGGAGTATGAACCGGGCGATAGTTTAGTCTATCATCTCCAATTGGAAAAAAAAAGCAAATAATAGTTTCGTAATGTAACACTTTTATTTACTGTATTAACATTTACACAATAAAAGGCCAAGTGCTCATTGCAGATAAAAGGTTATGGAATATGTAGAAAATAAAACGGTTAACCCTAAACTTAAAGCAGCTAAGATTATAGCGCTTGGGAGAACAATCTCTAGCGAGTTTTTCCAGTGTGTAGCACTTGCTGGGAAAAATCTCTCCGACTGGAATATTTTTCGTGGTAAAGAAATCCAAAAATTAGAAATATATTTTATTCTTTCAGATGTTTGCCATGATGGAATAAATTCGGTGCCTAGGAATACATATAAAATTGTGAGAGCAACAGTATCTGTAAATTAATAATTGTATCTGATCATCATTATTTTTTTAAAAATATTCTCTAATGAACAGTCTCATAAAAACATTGTCGTTTCTCTAGATTTTTCACTTAAAAATTAACGAGCAAATAAACATTTCAATCAATATCACCAAGAAATTCTATGAAGAAGCTAAATTTCTCATAAAAATCAGCATATTATATTGATTAATATTAACCTATATATCATCAACATTATTCTCATTTTGTTGTCGCTTAATTATTACTTTATCAATAATCCATACATAATGTTTTATATTGTTTGGAAAAACAGACACGAGTTTTTTCTAACACCGTATGGAGCTACAGACAGAAATAAATGAAAATGTCAAAATGTTTTCTTAAATAGCTTCGTCAGATCAGAGTTTTCAAATGGATTTCATGACTTACGTTAAAATATTTCAGAATTATTGAAACTATACAAAATTGCATTCTTTGATTAATGATTAAAAAGATCTTTTCGTTTTTAGTGATGATAGATTTCTTCTAACGTTGTGAATTTATGTTGCATAATCAAAGTATTTTACAAAATAACAAAAGTCTAATAAGCGTGGACTTTCAACAGCGGTAACATTTAAAATAGATATTATTTACTACGCAAATCGAAGTAAATAATACATAATCAATATAGACGTTCTATACTACATCAAAGATATAGCTTGACATATATTCACTTAAAGATTGTTTGCACTATCAGATAAATGTAGGGAACTTACGACGGCAATCTCATCGTTATTATTATGTCATTTTTTCATCATATTTCGATTTCTGCTTTGGTCTCACTACCAAGCCAAGTCTGCGGGGAGACCTAAGGCGCGGGGAGACCTAAGGCAGGTCGTGGCGTGTTGTTATGACTCCATTTCATGTTTTTCTAGCTTCCCTATCATGCCTAGCATTACATGAATAAAATGTTCCTTAGTTTGTGGGCTGTACTTAATAAGATAAGCTGGGGTTTCCAGGGATTCTTTCAATGTGTTGTTTTGTTCCATTTTTTATCATTCCAAGTGCACCTACTATCACTGGCACAACCCTTGTTTTCAATTTCCACATTTTTTTCTATTTCAATTTCCAGGTCTTTATATTTTGATAGTTTTTCAAATTCCTTGATTGCTATGTTACAATCCGCTGGACAAGCCATATCAATTAATAGACACGTTTTCTCCTTCTGGTTTTTAACAATAATGTCTGGGCCTGTTTGCTTCAATTTTTCTGTCTGTGTAGATGGTGTAATCCCATAGAATGGTTACATCTTCTATTTCTGTAACCGGTGCTGGGTGATGTTCATACCAGTGTTTGTTTACAGCTTTTCCATAATGTTTGCACATTGTCCCAATGTAAATATTGCCCAACTCTATCGTGGCGATATTTATATTCATTTGGGGCAAGCACAGAACAGCCTGAGATTAGGTGGTCTATTGTTTCTTGGTGTTTATCACAAAACCTGCATTTTGGATCCATATTATTATGCATAATATTTGGCTGAAAGTTCTAGTGAAAAGAAAAAACTTTGGTCTTGTGCTGCAAGAATAAAGCCTTCAGTTTCAGATCTTAATCCAGATGCACGTAACCATCGATGAGTATTAACTTTGTCAACATTGGATTTATTGGCACGTTCTGGATATTGGCCATGCAGAGGGTTGTCTTGCCAGCGCTGTTTCATCTGTTCAAGAGCCTTTATATTTGGCTTTCATTTTCATATTTTTTGCCGCAATAGTTGGTTCTTGGCTTCTGATTGGCTTTTCTACAGAATCTACTAACTGTAAATCTTGTTTTTATTTACTGCCTTCTTTTATTATTGAATATTTTTTCTTTCTTTCTTCATGTTGCCTTACTAATTGTATCATCCAATCCTTTGTTGTTTCTATGTATGTTAGTAAGCCAATAGTTGTTGTCTTGTATGACAATTCCAGCTGAATAAGACCTCTTCCACCTCCTTTACGGGGTATGTATAGACGGTCTACATCAGACTTTGGATGATGCATCTTATGCTTGGAAAGAAGCTTTCTTGTTTTAGCATCCATTCGCCTGATGTCGTTTAGAGTCCAGTTTAAGATGTTAATGCTATATTGGACAACTGGGATTGCAAGGCTATTAATGGTCATAACTCTGTTCTGTGAATTTAATTCAGTTTTTAATATAATTCGTAGCCTTCTATAGTACTCTTTACGCAATATTTCTTTAATTTTTTATGGTGAATGTATTCGCTCTCATTTACACCTAAGTATTTATAAGCTTCTTCTGGTTTCAATTCTTTTATTCTTACAGCAGGGCATAGGCTAATTGATGATGTTTCTTGTATTGATCCACGTAAAACTGTAGCTTTAGCACATTTATTCAAATTAAATTTCATTCAAATGTCTTCGCTGAAGCATTTTACAGTTTGCAGAAAACCTTCCAGCTCATTATCATTCTTAGCATATAACTTTAAACATCCATGTAAAATAGATGGCTTATTTTTTTTTGGGCCTATTTTATAACCACATTCTGTCTTATTAAGTTGACTGGTTAGTGCTATTAATGATATGCAGAATAGTAAGGGAGATAAAGAATCACCTTGAAATATACCTCTTTTGATTTTTATTTCATCAGACTTATAGGTTCCATTTATATGATTGAGGTAAAGGGTTGTTTTCCTATAGACATGCACTGTTTGATGAAATTGATGATGACGGGCGATATCTTGTATATATTTAAAGTCTTTAAAATCCAGTCATGTGGCACACTATCGAATGCCTTTCGGTAGTCTATCCAGGCAGTACTAAGATTTTTCTTTGTACTGTAGCAGTTTTCCAGGATCATTTTGTTAATTAGCAATTGGTCTTTACAACCATAACAGCCACGTTTGCAGCCTTTTTGTTCAAGCGGTATCATGTCATTTCTTTCTAAGAATAAATATGTCTGTTTTGTTAAAATAGATGTTAGTAGTTTATATGTTGTCGGAAGACATGTAATTGGTCTGTAGTTTTTCGGGTTGTTTGTGTCACCATTCTTGGGTAGAAGAAATGTAATTCCTTTGGTCATCCATGCAGGAATTTTAGTGGGATTGTCAACCATTTCTTGGAGTTCTTTGGCTATTTTTTTATGTGCTGCATTTAAATAATATAGCCAAAAGTTAGGGATTTTATATATACCTGGGAATTTCCAATTGTGTGCTTTTTTTAGTGCAAATTTAACATCATCTTCTGTAATTCCAGACCATGTCTGTTCGGGTTTATTTGTCATTCGTTCTATCTCCTGCGTAATCCAATGTTCTTCCTTGCTAAGTTCTTTAGGGCAAGCCCATATCTTTTCCCAGAACTGTGTGACTTCTTCCATTCTGGGGGTACTGTCACTTCAATTCTTTTTTTTACCTATTTCCCTGTAAAATCTCTTTGTATCAGTCTGAAAGATCTTGTTTTGTCTGTAAAATCTTGCTCTTTTTTCATAGCGTCTTATTCTTTGAGCCTTCAGTTGGATTTTTTGCTTTATTTTTTCTTTATTTGATAAGACGTCATTTTCTTTCCTGATGTTATATTTTTTTTCGGCTCTTCTTCTTTTCCTAGTTCTTACATTTATTCATCTACTCAGTTCATCCAGTACTGACAGTTCACTTCTTAGTTTTTCGATTTCTTTTTCAATTTTTCTTTTCAAAGTTGGATCTTCACGTCTGTGAGACTGCCTTGTTTTTATTTTGATATTCAATTTTTTTTCTTGCTGCTGTTGCTGATGCATATATTACTTCGTTAAGATTTGTATGAGTGTCTTCATCCAGTATTGATTTCAGTGCTGCATTGTACAGTTTAATAGTTCGGAGGTTTTGTTTTGTTGGTTGGAATTTTGGGAGCTGTTCACGTTCCTCCATTGTAATACTTTGTATTTGACTTAGATGGTTTTTTATTTCTATCTTGGCTTCCTGTATATTGTTCTTATTTTCCGTCAAATAATTATCTTCGATGCGTTCTGAACTCGTTTTATTTTTGTCTTTTAACTGACTCAGACTCAGATCACACATTTCAAGCACTTTTAAACTTACATCATTATCTTCGCAGTGATTTGCGTGTTTCACGGTTTCTACATTATGACCTGTGATTTGTTTGATGTTATTACTTTTTATTTCTGGTTCCGGTTCCTTTTCATATTTTGTTGACTCGACTCTTCTTGTTACAATTCTTTTAATTTCATGAATTTCAGCCTCTGTCAGTCGGTTATTACGAATAATGTACCTACGTACATTGGCCAATTTATTTTCGTCAATATACTTTCTAGTTGCTTGACCAACTTTTTCACGCCAAATGTCATATGTTTGGCGAGTCATGTTTTTTTTAGGTTTGAGTAACGCTTCATGAAATGCAGTCATAACGACTTTATACTCCTCACGAGACCATTTTATTTTTTCTTTCTTTAAATATACGGTTGTAGATCTAGCTGGTGAATTTTCAGGACCATCATTAGGATTATCCTGGTTGTGGGGACCTGAAGATACATTCTTTGTGTAGTAGTTTGTTCCTATGGCAGATTTTTCGACCTCAGGTAGGTTCCCTCCTGAAGGACGGGCTCCCTGTTTATCCACTGGAAGAGCCATACTGGACTTTTTATTTCTATTTGTATTTTTCATGTTTTTCCCACGAGTGACGCACGGGTCCAAAAGTCCACCCAAAGTTGCCCGGCACGTTGGGTAACGGTCTTTTACAGACAGGGTCCCAAAGCCTGTAGGGAATCGTTTGTGACCTCATAACGCAGTAGCCATTCACTCCTCGGCACGATTAACACCTTGAGTTGCGGGTTGTTGTTCGGAGTTTTCCTTCTCCTAAATGGGCTGCCAAGCACCATCTGACATAGACGCGATTGGAATTCAAGGAGAAAGACGGCTCAACGAAACAAAACATCAATATTACTAGAGTAGTTTGTTTAAAAAAAAAAAAAATTATAATATCTAAAGAAAAAAAATCCTGTTTATAGTAAAACAAAATTTCATATTGAGAAAAGGAAAAATTCAAATAGAGAGACGTTAGTTGAAAAAAAAAAACAATAAATAAATAAATAAAATAAATAAATGTAATAATTTGTCCGTCAACTTTATCTTCTATTTTTTCAATAAAGTCGTTGGTCAAAAAAAATAGGATTATCATAATAAGATAAATTAAATAAGTAAATTAAATCAATAAATAAATAAAAATAAATTTATCAATAAATACGTAGACTTTCTATAAAATAATACCATATAAATTGTTTTTCATCGGATTTGATTTATTTTCTTGTTTTGTTTTTTTTTTAAGAAAATTATAATAGTTAAAAAAAAATTTTACGAAATATCGACAGCTAAAGGAAATATAATACGGATGATTTTATTTAGGTTAATTTAAAGAACAAACAGATAAATTAATATAAAGCAGAATTTCATAAAAAAATAAAAAATAAAAAAATTTTGCTAATATCTAAAGAAAAAATCCTGTTTATATTAAAACAGAATTTCATGTTGAGAAAAAGAAAAATTCAAAGAGAGAGACGCTGGTTGAAAAAAACAAACAAACTTGGACGTAACGGCCGTACAACGGAAAAAAAAAACATCACTGCACTTAGAGAGTATTGTTAAAAAAAAAAAAAAAAAACAATTATTGCTACTATTAACCTTTGTCCTTGCAAAAAAAAAATTCAAAATTTAATATGAAAGAAAAAGTGGATATACCTTTGAGTTTACTACCGTAACATTTAAAAATAATAATTTGTTCGCCCACTGTATTCTGTGTTATACTTTCATTAAATCCAACGATAATAAGATTATCGAAAAATAAATAAATATATAAAATGAACGAACAAATATAAATAAATTATTACATATTCTTTCTAAGAAAGAATATCGTAGATCGAACGGTTTTTTAGTGTTTTTCGTCGTATTTTTTTTTCTTGTCTTGCTTTAGGAAACTATTTAATAAATCTATTTAAGGATCATTTAAAGAAACATACACTTTAAATTATATACGAAGAAAAAATTAATGTTTATGTTTAAAATAGTGAAATTAAAAATTAATGATTACGTTTAAAAAAAAAAAAAAAAATTTGCTAATATCTAAAGAAAAAATCCTGTTTATTTTAAAAAAGAATTTCATATTGAGACAAAGAAAAATTCAAAGAGAGAGACGCTGGTTGAAAAAAACAAACAAACCTGGACGCAACGGCCGTTCGACGGAAAAGAAAAACATCACTGCACTTAGAGACTATTGTTAAAAAAAAACAATTGTTACACTTTAAATTATATACGAAGAAAAAATTAATGTTTATGTTTAAAATATTGAAATTAAAAATTAATGTTTACGTTTAAAAGAAAAAAATCTCAAAATTTTTTTTTTAATAGGAAAGAAAAAGTGGACATACCTTTTAGTTTACTACCGTAAAATTTAAAAATAATTTGTTGGCCTACTGTATTCTGTGTTATTCTTTCATTAAATCCAACGAGAATGAAATTATCGAAAAATAAATAAATATATAAAATGAACGAACAAATATAAATAAATTATTACATATTCTTTCTAAGAAAGAATATCGTAGATCAAACGGTTTTTTAGTGTTTTTCGTCGTAATAATCTATTTAAGGATAATTTAAAGAAACATACAATTTAAATTATATACGAAGAAAATATTAATGTTTATGTTTAAAATAGTAAAATTAAAAATTAATGTTTACTTTAAAAAAAAAAAAAAATTTCAAAATTTTTTTTTAATAGGAAAGAAAAAGTGGACATACCTTTGAGTTCACTACAGTAAAATTTAAAAATAATTTGTTCACCCACTGTATTCTGTGTTATTCTTTCATTAAATCCAACGAGAGTAAGATTATCGAAAAATAAATAAATATATAAAATGAACGGATAAATATAAAGAAATTATTACATATTTTTTCTAAGAAAGAATATCTTAGATCGAACAGATTTTAGCGCTTTTCGTCATATTTTTATCGTTGTCTTGCTTTAGAAAACTAGTTAATAAATCTATTTAAGGATCATTAAAAGAAGAAACATACAACTAAAATTATATACGAAGGGAAAAATTAATGTTTATGTTTAATATAGTGAAATGAGAAATTAATGTTTACGTAAAAAACAAAAACAAAAAATAAAACGTTACGTTTTCAGGAGCCTCAGAAAAGCACGTCATTCTCGTTGTAATCCCAATCGCGTTATTATTATTATTATTATTATTATTATTATTATTATTATTATTATTATTATTATTATAACATTATTGTTATTATATAAGAAAAGTGTTCACTCTTAGAAATGAAAAACAGTACAATATAGATAATTAACTCCTGTAGTATTGAAAGCACTTGGAACCAAACCTAGAAAACCCGAGAAGGCGTTTAAGGAGAATTAGTTTTGGTCAAGTTTGTGAACAACTAAATAAAACAGCTACCATTTAAACTGCGAATAGTTTTGAAAAATTTACTGCGGCTTGAAGAATCTTAATGATGCAAGATGCTATGTTAACTTAACATAACAATATGATGAAAACATACATTATACATACAAAACCATCATAGACAATCGCTCCTACCTCCCATTAGCATGGAACAGGCCTGCCTCCCTGAGAGAAAAAAAGTACGCATACTTGGTCTCTCGCTCTCAGCGGACCTCAAGTGGAATGACTATATCGAATCCATCGTTAAAACCGCTGCTATGAAAGTCGGTTCTCTGTGAAGGGCCTGGAATTTTTTCCTGCCTGAGTCCGTCCTGTACATCTATAAATCTACCATCCGCCCGTGTATTGAATACTGCTGCCGCATCTGGTCGGGTGCACCTGCTATTATCCTCGGGGTCCTTGACAAAATACAACGGATTGTCTATAATGTGATCGATGCCTATTTGGCAGCCCGGCTGCAGTCAATCTCTCACCGGCGTGATGTGGCTTCCCTCTGCCTCTTCTATAAATACTTTCACGGCTTCTGCTCCGAAAGAACTTAGTTCACTGGTGCCCCCTGAGTATGAATTTGCAAGAGCTACTAGATTAGCAACTAGGTCACACCCTTTTACAGTGAAACAGATAAAATGTAACCGCAATTTCTACTCTAACAGCTTTTCCTCGCACTTCACACCTTTGGAAATCCTTTCCAAATACTTGCTTCCCAGGCAGCTACAATCTCCAGGAATTTAAATGTAAGATCAATAGACATCTATCACACTAACTCACATTCGTTCCCTCAAACACTCTACCCATCTACCCAAACACTATCCTCAGTATCCTCATCAGTCTACCACCCTCCTTCCGATATTTTCTATAATTGACCACTCTTTCTCATCACTTTCAACCCTACGTAACCCCCTGGGCTATAGTGGCAGTGGAATGCCTTGCTTGGGGTGAAATGATTAAAAAAAATATACCAAGGAACAATTCAAATTGTTCTTTTTGAATTTGATGCACTCTGTATTATTTTCAGGAGGAAATTTCATGCAAGTGATAGCTTTGCAATACTGGATATAACGAGTAGTATACATATGGCAGAAATATTAGGAAAAGTCATTCGATAAATAAATTGTTGGCTGTACGCTGTAGGAACATCACCGCTCGGATCAATACAATTATTAGAGTGAACTGTAATGATAATAATAAATGCTTAATATTTAAATATGATTTTGTATCTTTAACTTTTGAAATTATTATCATATTTATACTTCATAAGTTTTCCACATTAGAAAAAATACACTTCTGGGTATACATTAATTATTAAAACCTTTTTCTAAACTATTATTATATCCATATAACATTCTTACAATCTCAAATATAGTCTTTGCTTTAAATGACCTACAATATTTTGATAAGCCGTAGAAAAGGAATTAATCAATAAAAATTCCTACCGTTTTCTATCAATTATTATTAAAGATCAATTATAAATTCATGATCATCGATAATTAATTTCTCAACTCTGGTGCATAGAGTGTTTTCTAATGAACAATGGTCACCGCATATTCCTTTTATTTCTTAGTATCAGCATTTTAGAAAACCTCCCTACTGTAATTTCTTTCTCGAAATATATTTTTATTTTAAGTAACATGCAAAAGTTTGGTCATCGATTATGAAAATTTCTGTAACTATTTAATTATGAGACCTTTAATTAATGTAGTTTTAAATGAGATTGGTAAAGAGATAAGAAAACATTTTGATAAGGGATATTTCCGAAGAAATATACCGAAAAATATGACATGGAAATCTCAAGACATTTTGGATTACTGAAACACAACTTCCACAAAATAAATATTATTAATACGTAGTAAGGCTTCGTTTAATACAAAGAAAAACGTTCTAACTCGTCATTTGATTTTTCCCCTCCTTTATAATAGTAAATGCCGGTAAAATTCATTATGGATTTTGAGTGGAATTTAAGTAAATAAGAAGTTTCTTTTTATAGAATTATGTTGAAAATGCCACTTGATGAACAAGTAGTAAAAGATAAAGATTTATGAAATATGGCATGAAGTAAAACTTTTGCATGGAATCTGAAAACGACTGTTCAAATCCCTTAGATATAATAAGAAAAACGGTTTGAAAAATGTTTTGATTGCCATGTATTAAAGGGTCATGTCATATACAAAAAGATAAAGGATCGTCGTGATTTTCCATCATCAAAATACTTGGATTTTAGGATAAAACCGATCGGATATTTGAAATGCCATGATAAAATTTTACTTCATCTTGCGCAAGCAGGTCAATCATACTTACGTTAAAACACAATTCAGATTTACAAATCAATACATACTTTATACATTACATGGAGTTTTTGTAGGAATAAAAATGGTTTTTCGCCTCCTTTATAGCAGTAAATACCGGTAAAATTCTTTATGGATTTTGAGTGGAATTTCTGTAACTAAGAAAGTTATTTTTTATGGAATAAAAATGCCACTTGATGAACAAGTAATAAAAGATAAACCTTTATGAAATATGGCATGAATTAAGGATATGCATGGAATCTGAAAAAAAAACAGTTCAAATTTTTGGGACATAAAAGAAAAAAGGCTTGTAAAACATAACACTCAGAAAATGTTTTAAGTACTAGAAAAGGGATGGAAACACCCAGTAACATTCTATGTTGCATACATGTATGATAGAACACGGATTGAGAAATACATCGAAGGACATTTTATACTTATAACTATAATCATAGAAAATTGTGTAGTGATTTGATCGCACAAGTAGTGAGGAGACAAGAGCCATAGAAAAAAAGAAATATAATATCGTTTTTTAATCTATATTATGCAAATGATCCTACATTTAATATATGATCGTAATATTTTTACGTCGTCGTCCGTGAGTTGGATGTTTGAATTTATGGTACGACTCAATTCATATTTATAGATACATACTTTAGACGTTATGTATTTTGTTTTAATAATCATATTACTAGATGCAAAAGAGGACCGCTGTTCTTACGCATGGGATTACAGTAAGAGAAATCAAGGTACAGAGTATGTCGAAGAAAAGAGATAGATGAAAATAAAGTAAATAGTAGAGGACAACTGACGTTACATTTAAACTCTTGCGGTTTTTTGCAATCACTAGCAGTATAGCCCGGCGTTGTTTGGGTGTAATGAAAGCTTTAAAACTAATCCATGGTCCTGGAGCTCAGATTCTTTGGACGTTGGCACAGAAAGATTAAAAGCAATAGTTATTTCCATTTAAAGCGAAACCGTAGACTGAAAGAAAAATGAATGGATGTAAGTCAAATTTTGATTTCCTGGTATCAATATCAAATAAGTTTTTCTCGTCGTAGACAGAATTTTGAATTGAAGGCTAAATAAGTCCTCTGAGTAAATGGTATCATGGCTCACACGCAAACATCTTGCCTTATATATATATATATATATATATATATATATATATATATGTGTGTGTGTGTGTGTGTGTGTGTGTGTGTGTGTGTGTGTGTGTGTACATAAGTATTGTTGGAATAATATTCCTTGTCCAAATAAACATTATTTTAAAAAAGTGCTCAATACAAAAGTGGAGCTGATAATATTATTTATTCATAAATTATAACATAGATATGTTACAATATCACTACAAAAGTAGCCATTCTCTTTCGACACTATCACATCACTTGACATGACACAAAATTGTCGAAACAAAATGGCTACTTTTGTAACGTATCCTTGTTATAATTTATGAATAGATAATATACATATATATATATATATTATCGATTTCCTGCACTATTTTTTTTTTTTTTTTTAATCATCTCACCCCAAGCAAGGCATTCCACAGCCACTATTGCGCATGGGGCTACATAGGGGAAGGTAAAGAGAAGGAGTGGATAGACATAGGGAATGTCAGGAGAAAGGTGATAGATGAGTAAGGATAGCGAGGATGAGTGTCAGGCAGATGGGAAGAGTGTTTGATAGAATGGGAGCAGGTTAGTGTGTTAGGAAGTGTCTATTGACCTTACATTTAAACTCCTGGAGATTGTAGCCGTCGGGGAAGCAATCTTTTGGAAGAGAATTCCACAGTCGGGAAGTGCGAGGAAAGAAACTGTTGGAGTAGAAGTTACGGCTGCATTTTATCGATTTCACTGTAAAAGGGTGGGATCTAGTTGCTAATCTAGTATCTCGTGCAAATTCGTATTTAGGGGGCACCAGTGATCTAAGTTCATCGGAGCAGAAGCCGTGAAAGTATTTATAGAAGAGACACAGCGAAGCCACGTCTCGCCGGTGGGAGAGAGACTGCAGGCGGTCTGCCAAGTCGGTATCTATCACATTACAGACCCTCCTCTGAACCTTATCGAGAAGCCCGAGGAGAACAGCAGGGGCACCCGACCAGATATGGCAGCAGTATTCAATGCACGGGCGGATGGTAGATTTGTAAATGTGCAGGATAGATTTAGACGGAAAAAACATCCGGGCCCTACACAGAGAACCGACTTTCATAGCAGCGGATTTAGCAATTGATTCGATATAGTCATTCCATTTGAGGTCCGCTGAAAGTGTGAGACCAAGAAGGCGTAGTGTTTTACTCCCTGGGAGGCAAGCCTGGTCCATGCTAATGGGAGGTAGGTGAGATTGTCGATGATGGTTAATTGACAGTAGCTTCGTTTTAGAAGCATTAAAATTTACTAGCCATTTCTTACCCCAGTCCAATATGGATTGGAGGTCTTTTTCAATCTCGGCTGCAAGTTTAGCTTTGACGCCTACACCAGATTTTTGTTGGAGGCGAGAGTAAACTGTGGTGTCATCGGCGTACAAACCTATTTGGGTTCTTATGGAATCAGGGAGATCATTAATATATATCAGGAAGAGTGTAGGACCTAAGATGGAGCCTTGGGGGACACCTGCGTTTGTATGGTAGTTCTGAGAGGCATGTCCGTTTAATACCACTTTCATTGTGCGGTTAGAGAGGAATGACTGGATTAGTTCAAACAAATGTCCAGTTATACCATAGCTCCGCAGTTTACATAGAAGGCCAGCATGCCAAACTCTGTCGAACGCCTTAGATATATCCAATGCAACGGTTCGGGCTTCGCCATTCCTGTCGAGTGCCTGGTATATGTACTCGGTGATGGTCGTTAGCATATCAGCAGTAGACCTGGTGAAGCGGAAACCATATTGCTTGTCCGAGAGGAGCCTGTGTGCTGTGAGATGCTGAACCACCTCGGCGTTGATAATGGCTTCGAACACTTTGCCAAAGATCGGAAGAAGGCTGATAGGGCGGTAATTTGCAGGGTCAGAGGATTCTCCAGTGTTTTTAAATATAGGAACTATAGAGGAAGATTTCCAACAGGCAGGAAAGCAGGAAGCAGATAGGCAGAGGTTGTAGAGCTTAGAAAGGATAGAGGAGAGTTCAGGGGCACATTTCTTTAAGACTATGGTTGGGATTCCGTCACCACCGCTCGCTTTGTGAGGGTCAAGTTTTAAGATAATCTTAGAGACAATCGAAGGTGTAATGTGGACATCATTCAGTTGTGCCTCGGTTCTAGGTGAGAAGTCGGGTGTAAAAACTCCAGACGAGTCCAGACTCGAATTGTTCGAGAATCTGCGGGCAAAACATTCAGCCTTATCTGCTGGGGAGGGGAGGACCTCAAATTTGTTGATTAGCGGGGGTATTGTGGACTTGCTCTTGTTAAGTACTCTTTTACAGAGTCGCCAGTAGTCTTTAGAGCCGAATTTAGAACATGCTATGCGTTGCTTCATTCTGGCAGCAAACAACATCTTAGCTTCGTTAAGTACCCTTTTACACTTATTACGAGCTGAAGTGAAAAGGCGCCTGTTTTGTTCCGACGCATAGTTACGATAAAGTCGGAAGAAATGGCAGCCGAACAAGCGGGTGAGAACCATGGAGACGAATGAGATTTAAGCTGGAATTTCCTAGCAGGGATGAAGGCATCAATGCCAGCCTTAACCCAGGAGGAGACCTCGGATGCACATTCTTCGATGGGAAGACTAAAGACGTTGTTCCAAGGGATGTCACAGAGGAAGTCTCGGAACGAATCCCAGTCTGCTCTTTGATAGCAGTATGATATTCTACTTGTCTGTGTTTCATGGGTCGGGCGGGAGTGGAGTGAAATATTGACGGACACTACAGTGTGGTCAGAGTTTCCAAGTGGGCAGAGTTGTCTGGTAGTGCAAGAGTCTGGGATGGAAGTGAAGCAGAGGTCTAGAAGTGAGTTCCTTCCGTTAGGGTTGTCGGAGAAACGCGTGGGGAAGTCCACTACTTGCGTAAGGGATTGGGTGATTGAAAAGTTCATGGTGTGGACACCAGCAGGGTCAGTGACAGCGTTCTTCAGCCACTTGGTGTGGTGGGCGTTAAAGTCACCAAACACGAATACATGGGCAGAGGGATGGGTAGAAATGGCTTTGTCAATAATGTCAGAAATGATGTCAAGTAACGAACAGTCAGGGGAGGAAGGAGAGCGGTACAGAAAGAAGAGATAGCTAATCGAGCTGAGAAGTGACAGGCGGAAGCACATGAAAGAATGATCTGGGGATTCAAAAGATGACACCCTAGCTAAGGGAAGGTGTTCGCTGACATAGACACCAAGCCCATGCAAATGAACATTGGAGTCCTTCCTGAAGAGGGGAAGGTAGCCAGGAACGCAGAACTCAGATGAGGGGATAGAAGGGTTAAGATTAGTTTCACATAGGGCTAATATATCAGGTGAGTTATTATGGAGTAAAGAATCTACGCTGGGGAAGTTGGTGCGGATGCCGCGTATGTTAGTGAAAGAGATGCAGACAGGTTTGGGCGTTTTCAAATGAGCTGGTTTAGTTTTGTTATTATGTTTGCTTTTTTCCATAGTAATTCAGTTAAGGAGTGGTCTTAGAATAGAATCAGTCGGTCAATCATTTGCAACTTGTGAAGGATGAAGACTGGCGCGGCCTACAACATAATGTGGCCTCGGGGTTGCCCACCGAACGTTCATGCAGGGACGCCCGTCCATGCGCGATATGGCACTACAAGAACCCCGGTATTATTCAACTGTTGATCAGAGCAGCCTCTCAAGACGCTACGCAAGAGTTCGGGCTCCTAACTACCAGTCGGAAGCAGCAACCAGGAAACTGCCAACCCGGTACCCTCAGAATGTAAAGACGTTGCCACCATACTCCGTAACTGCAAAGAGCTACCAGCTGAACTAACACCAAGACCAGAGAAAGGGGATGAACCGGGAACCCTTCCTAAACAAGAAACAAGGTGATCACCTCTAAACTCATTCAAAAGAAGGGGGTGGAGTGTGAGACCGGGCGATAGTAGAAACTATCTACTCCAATTAAAAAAAAAAAAAAAAAAAAAACAAGGAAAAAGTGACTGAGGCTTACAAAGTTTTAAACTTAAAGTTAAAGTCGAAAATACCCTTGAATAGCAAAATTATTTACACAAATTAAATGACGAAAAAAAAAACAAAGACGGCCAAAAGACGAAAAAAATAAATAAATAAAATAATTTCCAAGAAATTTCACAAAAACAGACTGAAAAATGGACTGAATCCCAGTTGACTTACCACAAGCAGCTAACACTGTAAAGTTGATTTAATTCAATTTCTGAAGACAAAAATAGAAATTAAACCGTTTTTTACAGAATATAGTCGAGGTATGTTGCTTGCGTTCGCTTGCCAAACCGTTAAGAATTCAATCTCTCGAAGACAGAAATTTAAATCTATTGTAAGAATTGCAACCTTGAAACGTCTGAATATCGTTTCTTATATCTTTGTTTATGAGTGTATGAAATTTGATTAAAATCGGACCACTCCTATAACCCGAGTTTTTCGATTATCAATTTTCGATATTCATTGGGGGTACATCGACACAAAACCTAGCTAAGAACACTCGCAGACGCTTGTAGTGCAACTGTGTAAATTTTTAAGAAAATCGGTTGAGCCATTTCGGAGTCTATATGTAACGGACACACACACACACACACACACACACACACACACACACACACACACACACACACAGACAAATAGTTTAAATAAAAGCGGTAAGGACATCACCAAACCGGAAGTGCGAGAAAGGAAAGTATTAAAATAAAAGAGATATTTATATTTAACTATTTCGGCGGTAAATGAGAGGAAACTAATTGCCAATCTAGTAGCAGTAAATACACGTCGTTGAGAAGCAGTGGAAAAGATTATTAGAGAAGTTGAGATCAAAAGACTTATAGAAAAGACAAACGGAAGTCACATCAAGTCAGTAAGATAGTGACTGTAGGCCGGTTACTAAGTCAGGATCCTCCTTTGGATTTTCTGGAGATCCTTAAGTAGATTAGAAAGAGTAGATATGGCAAAAGTATTCAATGCACTGTCGAATGGTAGATTTCTAAATGAGCAAAATGGATTTTCACAAGATAAACTTCATAACCCGCCACAGCAATCCAATATTCCTAGCATGAGATGCAGCTATGGATTCAAGGTAGTCATTCTATTTGAGATCATTTGAGAAAGTAAGGCGAAGTGTGTTGCTTTCTTGCCTGTTACCTATTCTGATGGTAGAGCAGAGCGTTTTTCTAGGTGGCTAAATGAAAGCAACTTCATTTTGGAGACATGAAAATTTACGAGACATTTCCAACCCATTCTATCACAGATTTAAGTTCTTTTAAAGAGCAGCAGCCAGGTTGAAATTATCTGCTTTGGTAGATTCTTATTGCGACGGGAGCAAATGTTGCTGTCATGGGGAGCTACCAAATTATCTTAAATAATTCGATGCTGGATCACGTACTGCGAAAGCTTGTTGCATATTATGATTAAAATTTAGGAAGTATTGAATGTTTTGATGGCCATGTATTAAAGAGACATGTCATATACAAAAATAAAAAGGATCGTTGTGTCGTTCTATAATCAAAGTACTTGGATTTTCATGATAGAATCGATCGGATATTTCAAATGCCATGATAAAATTTTACTTCATCGTCCGCAAGCAGGTCAATCATACTTACGATAAAAACAAATTCAGATTTATAAATCAATACATATTTTATACACTACTTGGAGTTTTTGTAGGAATAAAAAGTGTTTGTCATTTTTTAGTTTAAATATAAAAATATTCTACTGTTTCATTTTGTATATTTTCTTATTTTAATATTTTATTTTTTGCTGAAGGTGGTGGACACGTCCACATCTGGTAGATTGTGAGAGTAGCGAAAATACGAATATTTGTTTGAGAAAACAAACAAAAAGTTCAAACTATAAATAAAATAATATTCAAATTGCAATAACCTTAAGAACAGACGGATAAAACAAAGAAATAAATTTTATTGAAAAATCAATTGAGGCTTATATCATTTTAATTTTTTTCTCTGAAAAAAAAAAGAAGGAAAATTTCGGATTTGCAGCCAGGCAATATTTTGTGTCGATTCAAATTTTTCTTTCCTTTTATCTTTTTTAATTTTACAATCGCTTGAAGAACTGTAATACTTTATAAAATATTTGAAGAAAAAATTGTGATTATTATTGAATACGTATGTCATTGAAAACAAATGTTTGATAGAATTTATACTCATCCATATACAAGCAGGCTTTTCTGCATATGCAAATGCAACTGAAGTGCTCTCGTCGCAATTTAAATAAAAGATAAAAAAAACTATGAAACATTTATATGTTTTGAAGTATTTCTTGGTCGGAAACTTTCTAAGTATTAGAAAGGGTACGATATTGCGAAGGGACATCTCATAAGTTCTGAGACACGGCAAATGGACAAACCGTCGGTCTTTTCAAAACGCCAAGGAAGTAAATCTCTTGTGCACAAAGAAATGTAATTATCTATCTATCTATCTATCTATCTATCTATCTATCTATCTATCTATATTTTTTTCGTTTTTTCTTCTTTATTTGTTTGTTTCTTTGTTTCTTTCTTTCTTTCTATCTTTGTCCATTTATATCTATCATTAGTCATTTCTATCTATCTATCTATCTATCTATCTATTTTTTTTCTTTTTTATTTGTTTGTTTGTTTCTTTCTTTCTTTCTATCTTTGTCCATTTATATCTATCATTAGTCATTTCTATCTATCTATCTATCTATCTATCTATCTATCTATCTATCTATTCTCATTATTTTTATATTCTTATCTATCTATCTATCTATCTATCTATCTATCTATCTATCTATCTATTCTGATTTTTATTTTTATTCTTATTCTATCTATCTATCTATCTATCTATCTATCTATCTATATTTTTTCGTTTTTTCTTCTTTATTTGTTTGTTTCTTTGTTTCTTTCTTTCTTTCTATCTTTGTCCATTTATATCTATCATTAGTCATTTCTATCTATCTATCTATCTATATATATATATATATATTTTCTTTTTCTTTTTTCTTCTTTATTTGTTTGTTTGTTTGTTTCTTTTTTTTCTATCTTTGTCCATTTATATCTATCATTAGTCATTTCTATCTATCTATCTATCTATCTATCTATCTATCTATCTATTCTGATTATTTTTATATTCTTATCTATCTATCTATCTATCTATCTATCTATCTATCTATCTATCTATGCTCATTATTTTTATATTCTTATCTATCTATCTATCTATCTATCTATCTATCTATTTTATTTTTATTTTTTCTTCTTTATTTGTTTGTTTCTTTGTTTCTTTCTTTCTTTCTTTCTTTCTATCTTTGTTCATTTATATCTGTCTTTAGTCATTTCTATCTATCTATCTATCTATCTATCTATCTATCTATCGATGCTCATTATTTTTATGTTCTTATCTATCTATCTATCTGTCTGTCTATCTATCTATCTATCTATCTATCTATCTATCTATCTATCTATCTATCTACATGTCTTGATGTAAATTTCTGTCTATTTTTGTCTCATTATAGATGGATGTATATTGCAATTTCTCATTTGCATGCATAGATGTAAATGTATTTCTGTCTGAGAAAGTATCTAAAATGACAGTATGAAAGAAACAAAAAACGTCCGTGCGCGCATCATCAAACGCACACAAACACACACTCATATACGTATACATAAATGCATACATACATATATTCCACTTACACATAATATTCAACTTGCAGGCAATGATGATGTGGTACTTTTACGCATTTTTACTTGGATTATTATACATAAAATATTACGGACGATTTTTAGTCTTTTACATTATTTGATGGAAAAATAATCTCTTTCGCACCACATGTACACCTTCTGAAATCCGTTTTAATCGTAAAATCCATATTGTAACAAATATATACTCCGTTTCGTAACGCAGAAAACGCAGTGTTAAAAAAAACAAATAGACGAATTCATTTGAATTTTGGGACATTTTTGCAGATATATTTTTTCATAGATCAATCATGGAGAAAAATTTCCGTTTGAGCTGGCAAATATATATATATATATATATATATATATATAATTTGATACACATATAGAAAAATTATATTTATATATTTTATAACAGAACACTGTAAGGAAAATGAATAATGGTGCGGAAAATATAGAATCATTTTAACGCTTTTTGTCTTTTAGCTCTTTACCGTTAAACTATTGATTATCATCGTGTATCTACTCATGTGAATGAAGGAGAGATAACGGTAATTTACATTACTAATTTTTAAGTCTTTAATTCTCATACAAAATGTGTTTGGACATCTAACCTATTGGCCTTCATTTCGTTTCTTTTTTCTTTTCTTTTTTCACGTTTGTTTATACTTATCCTACTCTGATGATAGAATTATCTGGCAAAATAGATGCATTACTGCATTAAAAGCGACGCTAATTTATAGTTGACATTTTGGAGATTGTATGCACTCAAGCAAACACACGCAAAAAAGACTTATATTTTGACATAACATTTAAATGATGAAAAAAAGGAAAATACCACTGACATTACTTGTTATTTGATATATTTACCAAAATTACACTATGTCTTAAATTGTTTAAAATCAACCCTGTGTTCAAGAATCCCCTGTATGTGACGTGGAATGTCAACTATAAGTTGGTAAATGTTACCATAATACTTGTTTTTTTGTTTGTTTTACAAGGAATTATTTTATATCTTATTTAATTGTGCTTTAAGCATTTTAAAGAAAGAGGTTTGAGTCAGCCGATATCCACTGCTACAAAAGACTATATGGTGATGAAAAGGAGAATTATTCTTTTAATAAGATTATAAAACTTTAAATTTAAAATTGATATGTATTAAAATGAGAAGAGAGAAATTGGAAAAGGCTTAATTCATAATAAAAAATACAGAAAGAAAGAAAGAAAGAAAGGAAGAAAGAAATAATAAAAAATATGGAAGTGAAGATGGAAGTATAAAGAATTTATATCAATCGAGGTCTAAGAATTTAAGTAAATATTTTTCTATTGAAACATGTGGTTTCTAAATCTCTATTTTTGTAAAGTAGACTAAATTATTGTATTGCAGTGAATATCGGGGAGCCGAGTTCGACTTTCAGTTGAATTCGCTGCAATCACTTTCGTGCAAATGATCTTGAGAAAAGAATTATTCTGTCGTTTCTCCCTCGAGCTATGACTTAAAAGGCAGAACAGATTGTGTTATTGTTGGGGATCGCCCTTTTATACATAAGAATGGACTCGCCTGGGGTTTACCTATAATCCCGCTTATACAGAGAATGGCAGTAGTTGTAAATCAGTGTTGTAGAGTTGTAAATAGTTGATTAGTGGGTCAGTAAGTTGGTTCAGAATTAGTTGGAGTTGTTTGAATGTACACTCATTACCCGGATATATTCTTTCCCTTCAAGACAGTATATATTTATTTCTACGAATAGTATTTCTGAATTGACTAACCCGTTTTCCTGTTTGTATATCTTGTTAAATATAACATACACTTTCTATCTCCATATCTGTTTTTGTTATTTATTAATTTGTGTGGGTTCTTACCCGGAATGCACAGCAGTTATATAGCTTGGCTTGAAACCAGCCCTTCACAGAATGTAATAGCGTCCCACTATGAGAAATTCTCAGTCATTCATATCTCTTCGAGACATGATCACCCAAATATGTATCCCGTTTAGCAATTAACTGACATTGTTTAAGATGACAAGTGTTTTTCTAAATGTCATAAGTTACATCTGTCGCCTTTTCCAATGTTATATTTACATTTGGAAAATGTTTCAAGTAATAATTTGGTTCTTGATTAATCAAGTAATAATTGATTAATCAAGTAATAATTTGGTTCTCAGTTATTAGACATCATTTTGTAGTTTTTATTCAAAAATTTTTTACTATTCTATTGTATATTTATAAAGCAGTGTTTTTGCTGTATTTTCTGTTTTTCAAAGACATTTTTTGTTAAATCTAAGCTTCTACATGTTAGTAGTCGACCCAAAAATAAAATTGAACCTGATCATCTTCCGACGGAATGCGGCTTCTATGAGCATTACTTTGGCACATTCATTGGGCAGACAGTATTTTCTCGGGAGTTGCAATTATGTTGTGAAATATATTCATCTGTGTTTGCCAATATAACTTACTTTAACTTTTTAAGTTTAGTGACAGTGAACATTAGCAATTTTTGAAAATTATGTTTAGGAAGAAATGTGGGTTATACTAAATAATTTTACGTTTACGTAATTTCTACTTTTTTCTGCCTGTCTTGTTTGTCACAGACTATTCCAAGTGAACACAGAATTTACTTTTTCTGAAGTTTTAATTTGTTTAATTTTGTAATTGTCAGAACATCTTTATTGCTAGAGTTGTTACTTAAAAAAAATTGGATAGATATACGAAGGTTGTTGGAGCGAATTTGATTCTCTATTCATGTATTTATGACTCCTTGAGTGCTTAGTGTATGGATTGCATAGACCACTAAGGTTGAATTTAACATCTAAGTAATTTACATCTTTCGTGGTATCATTGGTGTTAATATCAAGATCGTAGTTTTTGAAAATTTTGATTAAATTGTCCCTTTTTTTGTCGACTCGCTTTAGGGAGGAAACTCAATCCGTCACCTGGATAAATTCCAGTATTACATAAATCCACGATGTGCCTAAAATCTCAGGTCAAATAAGCCGGACAATTCACAGACCACTGCAGAATCATACGCTCTCATAGAAATGCAGAAATCAGGTTTTTTTCTAGTCCACATGCGTTCATAGTAAAATAAATTAGATTAGAGGGTCTGTTTACTAATAATAGTATCTTAATTTCTGATAGGCCAGGAATTTTTAATCAAATATAAGGGGCTGTTCAAATTTTTTCAAATATTGACGGATAGAAGTTACAAATATCAAACTGGATAAAAGGACAATCCATTTTGTTTACATTTGTGAACTTATACAGAGCCTCGTCTGTGTTTTTTCATTGGTTCATTCTTACTGAAATTGGAAGCTCTTTCAAGGATAATTTATCTAATTCTATCTACGTAAATTTTTGGAAAAGTTTGGTAATCGGTATTGTGGGTTGTTTATAAAATGTTGTAAATGGGTCGTTATTTGCGAACAATGATTCTTGCTGATGTAAAATTAAGACGCTATCATCTATTATATAATTTTAGGCTTTCTTTTTATACTGTATTTTCAGTTACTATACATCATTTTGTAGATTTTATTCAAAAATTTCACGGGAAGTTTTTTGTGGTGTGTCTCCGCATTTAAAAAAAAAAAGTAATGCTAGCTTCACTTGACCGATTTAATAATAATTTTATCAGATTAGTAGAAATTCGATATGTCCATCCGCATTGAATTTTTTTAAACGTCGTTGGTGGTATTTCGGAATTTAATTATGATAATTAGAACAGACATGTCATTGTCAAATTTTAATAAATACTTGTCAGGTGCTGGGACATTTTGAGATTTAACTCTGTAAAATGTGTGTTTTCCAGGATGGAGGAATCTTTGTTATGTTTGGAGAAATTGAGCTTCTATCGCATTTTGTTTAAGACACTTTCAATTTTCTTTAATAGTGGCAGTGTTTAAAATTTTTTGCCGAAGTTAGCATCTAATGAATTTACGTCTTTAGTGGTAGCAATGATGGTAATCAGTCAATAATCTATACAAAACAGCTAAATTGATTATTACCCTTAATAATCTATACCAAACAGCTATATTCATTTCTTCATCTAAAATAATTTTCATTAAAGAATTAAATATTTTAAAAGAAACGCTAATCAATAATGTGTAATCTTATTATATAGTCGACAAGTAAATCCAATGTCCTTTAAACAGCATTTTTCTAACAAAGGGGGCTACATAAGAGTAATCACAATATGTGAAGTCACAAGTTTATTCAACTAAAGAGAGTCAACTTTAGATTCCAAGCACGTGTAGCGCCACAAATACCATAATGGACACCTAATGTATCATAAAAAGCAAGTAATATAAATAATAATAATAAAATCAATAACTCTACACTTCAAACAAAATGTTGACGGCTTCTCGCACTTTTTATTCTATACCAATTTTCCTTGTTGGAACAACCTTATTGTGGCTTTTAATATATATATATATATATATATATATATATATATATATATATATATATATATATATATAATATATATATATATATATATAGTAGATAGTAGATATAAAAAGTATATAAGTAGATATAAGTATTAATTATTAATAATAATATGACTTCAAATTAATATTAATAACAATACCCACCAAAATTAACCCTAAGCCTGCTCGCATATTTTCCAAATGAGAAGTTGCTTCACTCTGATTGGTCCACATTATATATACAATAATACATCTCTGATTAAAGGGGCCACGCTCGTTTTCAGACATTTAAGCCATTCATTTAAAAACCATCACATCACTTGAAGACACAAAAGTATTGAAACAAAATGGCTACTTTTGTAGTGATATTGTAACATGTTATAATTTATGTATAAATGATATATATATATATATATATATATAGCTTTTGAGATTTCACTCGCCCGATTGACTCAGTCGATTAAAAAATTTATTCGACGATTAAAGCTAATTTCTTTACTCGCCAGTGGTCGATTAAAATCTCGTAAAGAAACGTGTCTCTAAAAATATAAAAATGGAAATCTTAATCCTTTTACAACTCAAAAGTATGACATTGAAGATTAACAAATTAGTCAGAATGGCATACAATGATATTATTGAACACTTAGGCTTCGCTTTTATCTTCCCGGTCAGTGTAAACATTTCTTTAATTAACGCTTCCAGAGTGGAGCTATGAACAGGGACAAAATGTGCTGACCTAATTTGTAAGTATAACATTCATATAACTCTAGATACATGAATAAAATATTATATACATTCAGTTAAAAGCAAGATGAATTTTTTTTGGAAAATTACTAAAATTATAGCCAAAACATTTTGGACATGCAGAATATTAAAAGAAAAGTTACATGAATATTGTACAGAACAGAAGAGAGTTATTAAAACGCAAGATAAATGAAGATAACGCAATATAACTATGGGTAAATTGTTTATCCTCACACAAGTGTCAAAGTATTATAAAAGTATAAAAATAAACTTTTATATTAAAAAATCAAGGAATATATTTTTGAAGGTCAATATATTAACAACAAAACTTCATGACAAAAAAATCATCAGCAATAAAATTTGAATAAAAAAAACGACTACCAGAAATATATGTTTGAACGAAATAAAATATTAACAGCAATATATCTAACTCTCAACCAAAGTTATTTTACAAAGGTAAGTCAAAGAAAGATGGTCTATCTGATTATTTCTTACAAAATAATATATATTTTATTCATACAAATCTATTGTAAAAATCTTATCGGCATAAAATAAACAGTTGAAATTGATATTCAGTAAAAGAAACCAAACCAAACCAAATCTAATACACAGCTATATATATATATATGTAATTGGACATACAAGTTTTCCTTTTATCTTTTTCATATATATGTGTATGTGAGTGTTTGTATGTATGTGTGTGTGAGCGCGCGCCTGTGTGTGAATAAAGCTGAATAGTTTCGAACACTGAGTGACTTCATCAAGGATTATATTTTGTCTTGGAATACACTTGTAGATTATGAAAAACGTCGTTTAATTTAAGTTTAACTTTTGTCATCATTCATGTCCTTATTTTAGAGATATACTCTAACTGATATTTTTAAATATATGCCAGGAAAAATTGTTTGATATAACCGCGAGAATGCTATCTTTTTAATTTTTACAAATATGTTACACATGATGATCAAAAATGTATATAAACATTTCAAATTTTGAATGTATGCCATTTAGTACACAAGAAGACGTATGTATTAGTATTTAATTAATTAAAATTTTTAATATTTTAATTAATTATATTTTACAGAAATTCAAATGTCATGCATCGGTAACAATTCTCATGTTGATATTGCCAAATGTTGTAAAAACTGATTTAATGTGCATTATAGTCTGCGTAAATCTTTAGAAAGATTGGCTAAATGTCAAGTGAATAATTTATTTTCATATGGCGAAATTTAATGGAACGTCTCAGATTCATTATCACTTATACATCAGATGTTGTTTTGTTTGAATAACGCTAGAAATAGTTAACATGCTCGTCTAACTTCGGAAGCCATCATAATAGATAATATTTATTTTCTAAAGTGGGCAAACCTAAATTTTCATTTGTTTAATTTTTGTACTTGCGTAGAGGTTGCATCTTTTTCCTTTTGTTAGTATTTGAGTCACAGCGCCTGTTTCCGAATTTTATAAGACCTTATCTTTTTCTTTGTTGATGAAATTTTGTTAACTATTATGAAAAATAGTCTATTTTGCCTGAAAAACAATATAACCCAGCACTTTACTTCATTCCTAATATACGTTTTTGTACTAGTCAGTATAAATAAAAAATAGGATTTGTGAGTGTTTATTGTATCTGTATATGTGAGTGACTTTATGCCAGTTTGTGTGAATAGGGATTTATTGCGAATTATTCTTGTGTTTTATTTCATTTTTATGTATATTATTTAATGTAAATTTTTGTGTGTTCCGTTTATCTATTATAAAATAAACAGTCATTATTTTCAGAGCGTATATATACTTTGTGTGTGTGTTTGAAAGTATATATATGTGCGTGTGTATGTGTGTGTTTTCGCGGTTATGTTTTGACTTACTTTTGTGTGTTATATTTGTTCGTTGTACACATGTTAATATAAAGTTATTTTTTCATTTCCGTTATTCTTCTTGTTCCACTTCCTCCACTGAAACGCGTTCATACTTCGAATTATTTCGCGCTCACACAGTCTCGTTTTTTCATCGCTTTTTGCCAATTGATATTTCAGTTCCGAATCTAAATCTGGATAAGAAAATAATCACCTTTCGCTTAGAGAAATAAATAAAAAACAAAAAAAGAACACGTTTAATCCTGCAGAAATTATTCTTCCGATTTCATTTCTCTGTTTACTTTTTTTCAATTTTAATCCAGTGTGTACATTTTACATCTACTGGACATCTTGTGGACGTGCTTCAGTCTTTATGTGACATTATGAGGAATTGATTATTTACCTCGGCCAAAATAGGTCATGTGTTTTTTGTTTGTCGACAACAGAATAAAAGAAATACAAGATATATGGAAGGATTGATGTATTATTCTCAAAACGCTATATTCTACTAGTGTAAATGACTAAGTAAAATAATAGAAATAAGTATCTACGAAAAAGCAAACGTAGATTTGGTTCTATATTGACATCAAAGTATGTAACTGGCAATAATGTATACATTCCATACGAAGATTGTAGGAAATAGATTCGGTTCCATCTCGCCTTCCAAGGTCTCTGATTTCGAATGGTATAATATATATTTAGAATAGTAAGACTACATATTAGAATATATATATTTATTATTATGGCTTTCTATGATATTTCTGTAGAAAAGTAAAATTAAATATTATATTATTTATATTATTAAATATTAATATTATATTATTTATATTCGTAATCATATATTAAAAAGATAGCCTATATTACATAAGACACTATTTTTTTAAAGCCAGGGATATCACGTTGAATACACCGGGTCCCACTCGATCACCGAAGTTAAATAACGTTGTGGTGCGTTAGATGTAAGCGTGGAAAGGTAAATCGCTGAGCCGAGTTCCAAATCCAGTCTAACACTCTGCTTTCACTTGCGAAATATATTAATCTTTCCGTTCTCTCCAGTTATGGATTAAAAAACTGAGTTCTGCTGTTCGAGTGATCTGTGGTGAACTCCTGCACCGATTGTTTGTTGTCAGCAGTTCCATGTGTGGATGGTGCTACACAAGCCTTCACCACTCTAAACAATTCTTTGTTTGGTAGTTTAACTGAGTTAGACGCTCATACGTCAAAATCAACGGGAGAGTTCATAATAATATATTCATATTATGATTTGAGTTTAATTATAGAGCAAATTTATATATACATTATTCTAGGTCATGCCATGGACGTACTATAATATCTATACATATATTAATATGTGTTTATATGTTATATATTAAGAAAAGTAAAATTAATTTTCAATATGTAAATCTGTATTTCTATTATCTATTTAAAAGATTAGGTATATTAATGGAAAACTATTAACGTCAGGTCTCAATTTCATATATATGTGTGTGTGTGTGTGTGTGTGTGTGTGTGTGTGTGTGTGTGTGTGTGTGTGTGTAGGATAAATAAGTCCTCTGAGTAAATAGTATCAGGGCTGAGACTAAGAACTACAATTGTACCTACTTAGAGCCAAACCCGAAGCAAAAACTAGGATAAAAGGGCTGAAAAAACATACAGACACACAAGCAGATAGACTGACACACACACAAACATCTTGCCTTATATATATATATATATATATATTATCGATTTTCTGCACTATTATAAGAACTGCAACCTTGAAACGTCTGAATATCTTTTCTTATATCTTTGTCTATGATTGTATCAAATTTGATTAAAATCGGACCATTCCTTCTATAACCCTATTTTTTCGATTTTCGATTCTCGATATTTATCGGGGGTACCTCCACACTAAGAACACTCGCAGACGCTTATAGCATAACTGTGTAAATTTTCGAGAAAATCAGTTCAGCCGTTTCGGAGACTATAGGTAACGGACACCCACACACAGACACACACACAGACAAAATTCTATTTATAAATAAGTTTAGATATATATACTACGTCTATAGCACAAGTTTGATTTTCATGCGTTATGCAATCACCAGCTGCATATTTCAAAATTTTATGATATAGACGTAGGATAATATCTATATTTAGTAATATATATATAATGCACCTCTGTTCATCCATTGAGCACTGTTCATTAACACCTGAATAATAATACTATACATATATACACCCTCATCATATGCATATTAATTATTTTTCGTAACTATTTAATATATATATATATATATATATATATATATATGTATATATATTCATTTATCTACGTTAATATTTATATATAGCATATATATTTATATATAGATATTAATATATTGATAAATATTAATATATATTTACACACACAGAGACATATATATATATATATATATATATATATATATATATATAATCATATCACCCCAAGCAAGCCGGTAATGCCACTTATATATATATATATATATATATATATATATAATTTTTTTTTACTTAATATTAATTTAATTTACATTGTGACAAAGAAATTTATGTTCCAAGATTTTACTTTGTCTTCAGGCAATGTTGAATATTTGTTGTGAAAATAATGTATATATTGAATGAACTTTTTAAAAAAATAGATCTTCCTCCTCATCAGTACATTTGTCTTGATATTTAAAGCATGAATATTATTTTTGAATGTTAGGTTCGATTTGTTATGTTTTATCGAATACCTATATGTTCGGTGCCATCATCACACCTGTGTATCTACATGTGTATGTCATATTCTAGTAAAATATGAAATAGACCTGGACACTCACTTCCTAATGAGATTTGAAATTCTTTCGTATTGATGTTCTCGTCAGAAATATATTCAATTAAGTTAAAAGTATATTTTTGAAAGAAAAGAAATATCAATCAGTTAAATGCCATTCGGGATACTCGCTTGGGTGATCATGTCTCTTTAGATCTAATACTGACTAAGGAGATTTTTTCGCTATTTCTGCGCAACACTGGTTGCCGACCACTGCTATAGGTCATAATGTGTCCTAATATTCAACCCATAGCTGGAGGAAAAAGAGCTGGATTTATACCGTTCCCAAATTTATTTGCACGTAAGTGAATGCAACAAATTAAACTGGAATTCGAACTCGTCTCTCCTATTCCCATTCCGATCTGATACCCATTAAGCCACAGCATGCATTTCCATTACAACACAAATCAGAGCCAGCACGTATCATAAATTGATAATGTTCCACTATTAGGACAAGGCATTCAGTGGATGAGGTGCTTTTAAATCTGTTTCAAATGGATGCGAGAATGAAATATATATCGATAGTTATATGCTGCTATGCGCAAATCAGGGATGCATTCCATCTTTGAGTGATAGGCAATATATTGAAGTTGTTTGATAATATATATGTCACCACTGCATCTCTTACCAGAACAAAAACCAACTGGGTTGTAAGGAGTTGACTTTTATTAAACAATAGGAGCCTAGTTAACGTAATATTTGTTAATACATTCAATTGAGATACCTCTGAAATTCTAACGACCTTGATGGCTACATTAATATTTTCGTAATATAAGAATGCAAGATAAACCACACTTTTTAGGAATGTAATTTTGACTTTAAGCATCTTTCATAAAATAGAGTAACGGAAACTGAAATCTGGTAGAATGTTAGTAACAAAGGTTCAGTCTGAATGTCAAGTGATGCTTTAATATCCTGTACTTTGTTTTTATTGGCTTTCATAATTTCGCATCACTGTGGTCCTTATTGCTTCTGTTTAGAAACGCACTTTGTAATCAATATAAGACTAGTTGTATTTATATTTCTATGCGCATCTTAATTTTAGCGTGGTCACGGTTATCTCTACCGATTGTTTATTATTGCATCTGATGAGCTTCGCTTGATAATTTCGAATCTATTTTGTCGTTTCTTCTTGTGCCCAGTACAAAATTAATTTATTTGAAATGCGCAAATGACTCAAAATAAATTTGACGACAGCCTGCATATTCGCATCTTAAATGTTTTCTTTTTTGTATTGTTCTAAATAGAAGTGCAATCTATAATCAACTGACCGGATCATGATTTGACGCAATTTTTACATGATTAACTTGTTTTAATTTTTTAAATGTGATAACTGCTAACCGATAAAGGAATTGCATTAATGTTAATTTGCGTACCTGACGATAAAAATTGTACTTGCCAGAAAGAATTTTTATTTTATTTTAATCATTTCACCTCAAGCAAAGTGCGAATGTCGCTAGTACGTAAAGGCCTCTAGGGAGTGAAAATAAGATAAGGGACTGAGTATAGTTGGGACAGACAAAGAGCAAAAAGTGAACATGATTCAAGAAGAGAGAAAATGGCGACTGACTTTTCGTTTTAAATATTTAAGATTATAGTTATCGAGGAAGTTATTAAATGAAAGCGATGTCCACAAGCAGAATTTGCAAAAAGAATATATAAAAGTAGAAGTAGTAGTTACATTTAGCTATTTCCTTAGTAACCGAGTGGGACAAGTTTGCCAAACAAGTATCACGCTTAAATTATTATATTCAATTAAGTTAAAAGTATATTTTTGAAAGACAATATTACTTTTGATTATGCAATGCAAACTATCGGTTACATTAATAAATGCACTAAAAAATTTTATAATCCCCATCATAGTAATGCAATCAACAATCGTTTAAACAAGGCTTTTAAATAATGACTGTTAATATTTATACAACATATCAAGCAATAAATAAAAAGTGCTGAAATTAGTATTTAAATAGACGTACTGGAAAAGCCATTAAAATAATTATACAAACAACTACTGAAAAATAGAGACTATATTGAATCTTATATTAAAAAGGAATAAAATGAAAATGATAATTCTGTAGAAAACACGAAAACTGTGTTAGAGATAAAAACAACTGTGTAGAACCTGTATTTAATATCACTTCTCCTACATGCCTGGAAATAATAGATAATTTCTTCACAGAAAGAGAGGAACATTGAATCCTCGTGGATGTTCCTCCGCAAGAATATGCTGAGAATAACATAGACAGATCAAGTGAGCAACGATGGGAATACTGATGTGAAGAGAGTTACGTGAGAGTAGAGAGAAAAAGGAAAAAAAAAAACTATGATACAGAGCTTTTGGGGAAAGAATTAGAGAAAGACGAGAATGAAAGAGATAAGAGATGGCAATTGACGTTGCATTTAAACACTTGGGAAGCAAGTACATGAAACGGAGTAACAAAAGCGAGAAATCCGAGAAAAGATGTGGCATTTACATTTGATTGATTTGGCTGTAAAAGGTGGGACCTAAGTGCGAGTCAAGAAGTTCGAGTAATTTCTGCTGGAGTGGGTATCAGCAAGCTAAGCTCGTCGGAGCACAAGCGGTGAAAATACTTGTAGAAATAACAGAGGATAGCCACACCCCACCAGTTAGAAAGAGATTGGTGTCGAGCTGCCAGATCGAAATCGGTTATATTGCAGATATGCCATTGAATCTCTTCAAGACCAAAGAGAGGAACAGCAGTGGAGCCCGACCGAATATGACATTATTATTATATGCGAATATCACACGGGGAATTTTTGTCCGAGCTTAATGGTTTGGAAATCTCACATTAAATAATCGGCCTTGTGCCACTTCCGGCCTCACTGCGAATCTTACTGGGAGATACTCAACGTTTGTATTTGAATAAATGTGTAAGTATGAAATACATTTTTACAATTTTTTGATCATCTTCTTGAAAATTCTTTGTTTGAACATTCATTTTCTGTTAAGTTGTTTTTTTTTTGTTTATTTTAATATAGTTTTAAAGATTTGTATTTATTGGAATAAATACTTATTAAGCTGTTTTCATGTAATTATATTCAGCATACTTTCTTTAATTCAAAATGTATGGATTTTCTCATATCTTTTAATGTATACCCTTTAAAATGTGTGGTATAACTACCGTGATATTTTTAATTGTCCTAGGTGTACCGTTTTTTAAAAGGTTAGAAAAACTGTCCTAGAACTACTACAGATAATTAATAATGACGAGGCATAATCACTTGCGTCCATAATTTATTCGGGACCGGAAAAAAGAATATATGGAATTATCTGTGACTCATATATAATCTCATTTTATAATATTATTTTCTTATATCTTGTGTATTTATTAAAATTTAAATATTTAATGAAAATGGACATAAGTTATACCGTAGCCAACATAAAGTTCAAATAATTATAAATATAACTATCTCTGAATACACGTGAGAAAATATCATATGTGACTAAATGATCGATTTGGTTATGAAACACAAAGACTATCATTTATATCACTTTGTTAAATGCAAACAATTCAATGATATGTCATCTGAAATTAAGTTTGAACATCTTGAAATTTGAACATTAGAACGCACTTATACTCTATTTACTAAAACCTCCTGTACTAGATGAAAATAAGAGACTATGCAAGCTTTCTTAGCTTCAAGCAATTTTACTTCCCAAAGTGTCCTTCTTGTCTATTTGAGGAAAAGAAAGCCTGAAGCGCTTCTGGCCTGAATTCAATGAATTGTTTGACGTTACTATCTGGACAAAGATCAGGAATAGTAACATAAATTGGATATTGATCAATAGAATTAAATGTGAATGTGTGAATATGCTTTATTCTGTAAGCATGTGTGATGTAAATGAATAAAGGAACGTTCCGTTTTATTTCTTAGTACAATACATTACAATAACTTTGTAAAATATACTGTTTGGTTAATAAAAAAACACACCTATTTATCACCTGTCATCGAAATCGTGAATGAAATTACATCAAAGGCAAATCTGTAGAATAAGAATTATAATTTTGAACAAGTCTAATATCTTAGTTCAACCAACTAAGAAAGGATGCATATGAAATATATTTTATGAAAATAGGCTAAGCTCAAAAAAAGTTATATTGACATATATGAATACGTTTTTCGTAATAAAATTTGAAGGACTGCAAAAGATCATTTTTTCTTTATTTTTTTCTTGAGTAAGTACGTATTAAAAATAACCAGGTAACCCCTGGCAAAAACGTGTGATGTAGTAAAAATATTTTGGATTAAAATATTTTAATTTTTATATATATTAGAAAATGGCAAACCCATAAAGACAGAGAGTTTAATCCAAAATATTTTATCTAATTAATATAAATTATTAATTAGATAAAAATAGATCAATGGGTATTATCTAGAGTAATAGAAAACATCACTCAATAATTCTGGATTATAAAATATAGCAGGAGTCAGTAATAAATAGGCCATAAGATTTTTTGAAGGACTAACCTTCGTGGGAAAATTATGGCCAAATCAGATTAATAGTTTAGAAATTACACTTATTTAATTGAAGCTACTGTTTCAAATTTTCAAAACAGCAAAAAAAATCTGAATTTTGTGTGTTGATAAATCATTGATTTCTGATGAAAAATATCATGTTCAAGCTATGCAGTGGCATTATAAATATTTGTCGAACTCACTCTCTTTCGTTCGAAACTATAAGTAAGAGATAGTACGCTGACTTTAAACGCCGTTGTAGAGACAGAAATGATGCTGAATTCTCAAGTCACTCAAATCGGCAGTTGTCACGGACAACCCCACCAAAAAAACTTCGTTTTACTCGATCGTAAATTGGCGTTGTAGTGCATTGAATTTTTTTTTTTTTTATAAGCGTTTCACCCCGAGCAAGGCATGTCACTGCCACTACTGTGCAGGGGGCTACGTAGAGAGGAGAAAGGCTGGTTAAATATAGGACATCGGCTAGGAACGAGAAATCGGGGAGCCGAGGTCGAAATCCAGCCGAATTCATTGCATTCACTTACGCGCAAATACCCTTGGGAATGGTATTAATCCGTCTATTCCTTCCAGTTATGGGTTAAATAACGGGACAGATTGGGTTCTATAGCTTTGGTCGGCAACCAGTCTACCGCAGAAATCAATGGCAACCTACTGCGGGATAATCTTCTGCCCAGTCAGTCATGTCTCTTTCGAAGCATGATCGCCCAAGCGTGTATCAAGTATGGCACTTAACCGACTGATTGAAATTGATGGTGCGTGCGATATCATAGGAGTTGAAAGTATCTTAAGGAAGTATATTCACCATTTTAAATGAACATTTGTCAATGAGGAAGCTGTGTTCAAAGTGGATACCGCGTTTGTTCACAGTCAATAAAAAACAACAACGTATCACGATTCAGAACGTTGGTTAAAACTGTTTCAAAGCTACAAGAAGGGTTCTATGCATAAATATGTAATAGTAGATGAAACTTGGATCAACCATTTCTCTCCCGAGTCGAATGGACAATCAGTTGAGTAGAGAGCAACAGGTGAATGCCGTCTAATGCGACCAAAGACGCAAACATCAGCAGGCATGGATTTGGCCGCTCTGTTTTGGGCGGGGCAATGTATTTTGTTCATCGAATACCTTGAGATAGGAAGAACTATCAATAGTGAATATTAAGTAGCATTACTGGTGCGTTTGAAAGAAGAAATTACCTAAAAACGGCCGGAAAAAAATTGTTATTCACTAAGACAACGCACCGTATCACAAGACATCCCATTGTTCTAGAAGCGTTGGAATCACTCTAGGAAGATCCTCTTACACTCATTAAGATCAGAAGCAAATGTGCGCCTATTATAGTCAGACGTATGGCTCTGAAGTAGCATTAAGAAATGGTTCGTGTGGGCAATAGCAGCTGAACAAGGCAAGATAGAACCAGGGGAGAAATGAGGTTTAGGACGTAACTTATTGATTGGTATAAAAGCAACAATGCCAGCTTTTACCCATAAAGAAACTCAGAGGCCTAGTCCTCAACTGTAGACAGAACACTTTTTTCAAGGGACGTCGAATAGGAAATTGCGAAACTAATCCCAGTCTGCACTTTGGTAGCAGTATGACATATTGCTGCTAGGAGCCTCCTGGGTGTAGTGAGATTAACGAGAGATATTAATAGAAACTACAGCATAATTAGAGTTACTGTAATGGCAATGCTGCAAGATTTTGCAGAAGTCAGGTACAGAGGTGAAACAGAGATATAGTAGAGAAGCGTGTCTGGAAGGGATACTGGGAAAGCGAGTGGGAAAATCACTCACGTGCGTAAGAGTTTGAGAAATAGCAAAGTGTAGGGCGTTAATCCCAGCAGAATCAGTGATAGAGTCTACTAACCGCTTAGAATGGTGTTCGTTAACATTTCTGAACACAAATATGTTAACGGATGGGTGGGAGGATGTAACCTTATCTCGATTGAGATACTATTCAGCAGGGAGTAGTCGGAAGATAAAGTGGATCGGTACAAACAGAAAAGCTGACTAACCGGTTTGAGAAGAAAAAGGAGACATATATGGATTGTCAGGGGATTCGAGAGATGATACCAGAGCTACATGGAGGTGTTCACTGACGTAGACTCCCAGACCATGTATATGGACAGTAGAGTTCTTCCCTAAGAGAGGAAGGTGTTCAGAAATAGAGAAATCACAGAAGGGAATTGAGGGGTTAAGATTACTCTCACAGAGCCCTAATATGTTAGGGGGCTTTTTGTGGAGGAAAAGTCCCATGCTACTAATGTTGGTACGAATACCCCGAGATTTGAGATTTGTTCCAATATTGGTGTACCCCACCTGGCTTATTCTCTATTTTTTATATATTTATTATATTTAAAAATTTGCTGTGAGCTTTTTGTAGACAGGTCTCCTGCAGAACTATTATATTTAAATTGTAATTTGTAAGGAGTTATCAGAATTTCTCATAGATTAGTTTAACATCTCTACTCGTTCATTGTATGATGTTTGTGTTCCGATTTTTTCGGTTGAATGGTAATTAATTCATTTTATTTAGTAGATAATAAATATTTACTATGTTATTGTTTTTGGTTATCTATTTATATATACTCGATAGTTTCTATATTTTCCTTGTTTTTGAACTTGATCTTAGTCGAGTATTTGTATGTTCTTGACTATTTAGACTACTTTCATTTTGTTTCATTTATAATTGATATGTGGGATGCCATTATGTTTATTCGATTTCAGTATTGTTTCTTTTTATTGGTGGTGGATTTTGATATTTGTTTTTATTTAATTTTGATTTGTATTTGTTCTGTTGGTTATATTTTGTGTTCTTTGATTGAAGATTGTTGCCAGTGTATTTTGTGTTGGATTTAACTTGTCTGTGGATAGTTTTGGTTCACTAATATGGGTTGGTCCAAAGTTTATACTTGTTTTTGATGTTTTCATTAAGTTTTAATCTTAATCTATCAAATAAAAATGTCAGTTTCTTGGTTTCATATAACCTCTTGCTGTTAGGTTTCATTTAGCATAGCTTGACATTCTTTTGGTAATTTTTGCATAGGAAGATGAATAGGGATTTGTTTCGAAGCTTTTGCTTGTTTCTGTGTAGTGAATTATTTTAGTAAGTTTAATTTTTAATATGTATTTTTCTTTGATCCACGTTTCGTAATACCTGAAGTTAACCCTATGATTTTTATTTACAAATAGAACAATTGATTTCATTTGCACATGTGATCATTCCGTGGTTAAAATCAGTAACCCTACATTTTCCACATACCGTTTCCTTGTACATTTATAATTATTATATCAATATATTTGGCAATTAAAACATTTAAATGGGTTTCAGAATATATGTTTCTACTTTGGAAACTGTATATAAAATCTTTATTTTCTTTGGTTATTCTGGAGCATGAAATTTATATCTTTGTTGGTATGTATAATCCTATTCATAGATTTTGTTTTTGATAGAATTAATGTTCTTACATTCCACCAGCGTACACAGTAAAAGTTCAGTGCTTCTCACAACGCCTCTGGAAGAATTTAAAGTTGGTGTCAGTAGACCGTAGTTTTATATCAATAAATCTTGTGATCATTAGATTTTAAATCATGTTCTTCTTTGACTTCTAACAGTAACGTATTATTTCTAGTTTTATGATCATTTAGAGAGTTATCCTAGATTCTAGGATAGTTTTCTAATTCAAAACGAGACAACATCCTTATTACTTTGTAATCTATTGCTTCTTTTACTATGAATTTTAACAAAATTTCCTTTGATTTATTTGTCATTTTCTGTGTCTATATAAATGTGTAGTCTCTTTGGGTTCTTCTGCTTTTACTATTATTATTTATCAGTCAAGCTCCTCATCGATTTCAGAGTCGCATATGGGAGAGATGTTGAGAGGAGAAATCATATTTGCGTCATTCTTCCAGGGCTATGTGACTGGTATGCTGAAACTTGAAGAGTGTTTCAAGAACCAGTTATATCCCAGATCGTCCATCTAATTATGGGATTGCTTCAGAGTTTGAACATCCATCTCAGATTCCTTTCTTCCCAATCTAATTGACTCTACTGCCACTGCTTACTAATTTATTTTAATGTTTGAGATGATAAAATTGAGAGAGTTTGTTTGTATTGTTATTCTGAATTAGGGCATGGCATGACCAGTCGTTTGATTGTATTGATCTCAACAACCGCCGGTTTAGCTCATATAGAGTACAAAGTGGTGTGTTTGAGTTAAGTGTATACGTATAGCCCAAATTCTACAACTTTTAACCACAAGGATCCCGTCCTCATGTATCACCTGTTGCCACCCACGGCAAATAGGTTGACTTATACACACCTGAAGAAGTGCAGACGGCGTTTTATAGGGACCTGAAAATTCGAAACAAATCTACAGGTAAATTTTAGTTGCAGGTAATATTAATACTGCGTATATATATATATATATATATATATATATATATATATATATATATATATATTGATTAACTCCATTGACACGATTAAAATTTAGTTGAATAATGAATGTCCTTGCAAATAACTAACTGAGAGTTTTATATTACACCACAAGGAAAAAGAAACACTATTTTGAAATCGTAATCTTCAAGTAATAAAGAGTGAACACATTTATAGAATGTTTTAAAGTCAGATTTCTTGCCTCCACGCTATCGTTTATTGCTTTATAAATATTTAATGCTTATATCCGTACCTTATTAAAAAGCATCTACTTTTTTAATCTCTTTCCGTGCTTGGTAATTCCCTAGATGAATATCCGTGTTTGAATGTGCGGATCATATATTTGATACTGGTTCAGAATTTTTAATCGGAGAGCTGAGTTCCAATATGTGTAAAACTCTTTTAATTCATTTAAATTTTATTATTCTTTGTAGGCTTTAATTTAAGGTTTGTTTAACTTGATAATGGTTCAGATCTTTTAAGTGTGTTTCAATATTCGTAAACTTTTTATTTATTTATTTAATTTTTTATTACTTCTTGTTGATATCTTGGAGAAGTCTAACTTGTACTCTAGCTACACAATAAGGGATATTTTTGCAGTGTTTTGCATCACACTTTCAGCGCACAAACTAGGTCTGGCGGCGCTTTTTGTCTGTCAGAACAAACAACACACTTTTGTGAGAAGGCCTGCTACATTTCAGGCGCTTAGGGTTATATAGAGTGTATTATTCTGTTAGCTTCAACTTCTTCTGGTAAGTTTTTGATCCTTCTATATCTTCTGTGAGACACGACTGACTGTTAGTCTTCTAGCAGAGAATGAACAATGCGCAGCTTAAACTATTCTGCCTTGACCCATCGAGCTGACTATCTTTATGACAAGGCACTCCAGAGTTCAAGCAGACAGAAAAATTCGTTTTTTCTCACCATTTGGTACATCGGTGAAGTACACAAAATAGGTTATCTGTTTGTCATCTCAGTCTACCTGCGTGTGTTTAAAGTAGGACCTTATCTCCGGCAGCTAATCTCTAAAACAAATATCGCTAAATCAGTTTTACTTAAAAACAACATTTTACCAAATTGCTTCAAAAAACACGAAAAATATTTGATAAATATAAGAAAACGAATCAATAAAATCAACTCAAATCTTAAATCTGAATATATTGTCTTAAAATACCCGTGGCAATTTTAAGACTTTCCTATTCGTATTTTCTGATTAATCTGAATTCTTAAGATTTAATCAGCTCACTGCTAATTTCACGATAATGGAATACCTGCGGAAATTCCCCTCTTTAAATATTGGTGACTAAATACTTTTAACAAAACCATTCAATAACAATCGTTAATATGAATGCTTTTCGTAATTTAAGGAAGTAATGTCGAACAAAAGAAAATATTTGAAATTAAAAATTTAAGCATTTTAAGCACGTGTGTGTTATTGCCTTTCTATCTCCACTTCTTTCTTTATTTCTTTATTTTTTATTTCTATTTATCACAGAAATAACAAAGATACTCTGATGTTTATTCTCTGTCATTACTCACGATCAAAAGAGAATATCCCACTATTTGTGTGATATTGGCAAGGTGTAAGTAAATGTTATCTAAGTACTCAACTAAAGAAACTAAGAAATAAAAAGAATGATAATATGATATCCACGTTTTTATCAAAGTTTCATCGTTGACTGCAAATTTAAGATAATCTGAATTCTCACAGGATACCGTTTGCCTGTATATTCTTAATCTACTTAAACAATAACTTAAACAGTAACTCGTAATATACTAAGCATTTATATTGAACATAACATATATAATTATCAAATTTTGTAACCGAAAGACTGCAACGATTTTTTCTGCTATTAAACCTATGACAATTAGAAAATGAATAAATTTTTAAAGGATGTGCCATATATATGTGTGATTATTACAGGAAACTTTTAAAGAATTTCTTTAGAACTGACAATTTGATTTTTATTAATATTCATAGCATATATTTATAGTATATATTGATAGTATATAACAAAATATCTACCAATATATGACTCGATGAAATTAATACCTAGTTTTAAATTGTATTATAATAATCCAATCATCTCACTAACGTTTGAACTGTCGTTTTACAGGAATTTTAACAGTTTGTAAACTTGATTCTCAGTGCATATCTATATTTACGTTATTTCTTATTATGATATATACTTTCATGGTTTTCTACCGAACCCACTTCTTCATTAGTTGCAATTTGCAATGACGTCTCCGAAATAAGTAGAAAGATTATTTGACATTTCAGCAAATTTAAATCCAAGATCAAGTTCCTACACGATGATCTGCAACCAAACATCCACAAGCACTTTCGGAATAATATTGGCCCAATAATCGAAGCGAGAAGGGAAGAATGTATATCCTATCTACATGCATATTAGGAACAAAATGACAGCCACGGAATAGATCGGAATTTGAAGTTGGCTCACAGAACATATGTTTTTTACGCAGAAAAATATTCCCTTACGCGCATATCAAGTAGATTATTAATTAAATATTTTGCATATTACTTGATTGGAATAAAAATGTGTAGCGTTCTTTTCCCAAACGTATCGTTCAAAAACGTGATTGTATTTTACATTCGCTTAAAATTCATGGAATATATGCAGATTCGGATAGGTGCCATTTCAACACGTCATGCTTTAAATAAATTCCAATGCTGTTTGGGTTTTTTAAATATTTTTGTTTTCCGTTAAAAGTGAAATAGAAGAAAATGAGATGGATTTTTATCATTTGACGTACTCTTGATCATGAAAATAGAAAATACGGTACAATTAATACTATGATGAAAGGAATTTAAAAATATATGTAACTAGTGTAGATGATGTCATAGTTTAATAAATATTTGGTGTTCGAAGTAACAGAACTCTCATCCAGAATGTTTGTTTTTATTCTGAGAAGCTTTCACTCGTTCATAGCGATTAAATGGAAGGACAGCTCGAAAATAATCCGTGTTAAACTACACGGAACAATATAGAGATAATCCACATATACCATATGAGTGTTGTAATGCATCTGAAATCTCTTGAATATTTGAGTAGATGTGCTGTATTGGAAAATATATTGTACCACTTTTTAACTTATTAAGAAGCAGTAAAGTATTATATATTTGAATAGAATGATGACAGGACATAAGAATATATTGATTATAATGTTAAAAAGAAAATGTTTAGTGGAATGAAAAATGAGGTACAGTTAACCACTTCAACAGGCCGATGGCATTAAAAGGATGTCATGCCGCGTACCAATTGGAATATTTAAGATATATTACCAGACCCTACGAAAAATTTATAGGTTGAAATCATAAATGAGTAATTTTCCTGCTTGAAGCGGTTAAATTCAAACAAACGATGGAACTCGTGCATAAATGATCAATTGAAAAAGTGATGACTTCCGTCAAGACAATGCTAGAAAATTACACTTCTTTGCAATCTCAAAATACATTGCTAAATCATTGGCCGGGAAATAATACCATACCCATCGAAAGATGTTCCAATATCTATCTAAAAATGATGAAGTACGGTCAATCATTTGAACATGACTTGGTTTCAGATATCTCACTCTCTCTCTCTCCCTCTCTCTCTGTATATGTATATATATATATATATATATATATATATATATATATATATATATATATATATGCATTGCTTAGCGTTAGATTTTCTAACTGATGGCAGATTAGTCGATCTTCAATCCTTGCAGGAAGCATTGGATGTTTACATTTACTGATGTGCTTGGATACAACGAAACAGCAGTGTATACGTATGACTATTTACGCCAATTAATCGAGTACTCTTAGTAAATGGTTGCTTTTAAAACAGCAGATACTCACAGCTATATACGCAACAATGTTCAGCAATTAGTTTAAAATTCTTGGCTACTGAATTTTATTAACGTTGCGTATATAAAAAGTAAAATGTGCTTTCCTCCACTGCGCGCCGATAGCTTAGAGGTAAAATCCTAACTGAATTTATACCAGTCGGGTTTCATTCTATTCTGCAAGCAATTTCTAGCTGTGCTGATGAGCTCTCACGTAGTGAAACAGGACTGTTTGCTGATGAATATATATATATATATATATATATATATATATATATATATACAGTAACGGAATTACGAGAAATTTTATAAAGAATTAAGTGACACTTGTTACATTTGTAATAATATAAATAATGATAATTTTCTTTATATTCGTACGTACGTGTGTCATCCTCTTGTTGTAATGATTCTAAATAAATTAATTTTGATGTATTTCATTATAACTCTGAGGTAAATAATAAACTGCGTAATTTTTATTGCATATTTTATATGGAAAATAGTTTTAGCTTACATTTCTAGGGAACTTGTAGTCAATTTCATTTATTTGCATATATTTTCAAACTACTGATACAAATTAGGTAAGAGCAACTCTCAAACCCCAGAAGTTAAATCGTTTTACTCAGAGTAATTTTCTTTAACTAGTTGAAACAATGACAAAAATAGCAGATTACGTAATATTATTTTCATTAATACGAAAAGATAGATAGGTTTGAAGAATATGTTGAATATAAGATTGTTCGTTTTGAAGTAGAAGAAGAAGAGATAATTTTTCTTTAAGAAGGCGTTGAAGAAGAGATTAGATGTTTTGAATAAAACGAAGAAACTTCGGGTTAATATGAGGAAGAAGAAAAACTCGGGTTAATATGAGGAAGAAGAAAGATAAATGCTTTTGTTGAAAAAGACGAAGACAAAATACGTTTTCTTGAAGAAGACGACGAAAAATTAGAGACAAGTTCTTTTGAAGCAGAAGACGAACACAAAGAAGCAACAGAAAATGATGATGAGACCGGTTGTTTTAAAGAAGAAGAAGAAGAAGAAGAAGAAGAAGAAGAAGAATTGTTTTTAAAAAAAGGAAAATAAGGAAGAATAGTAAGGTGATTTTGTAAAAGACGAAGAGCTAGAGCTACGTTTTTTTTTATATAAGAATAGGAATTAGAACAATTAAGTTGGTTTGATGAAGTATACGAAATAGAAAACATAGGTCTGTCGAATTTGTGAATATTTGTTTAAAAATATGAATTTATATACACCTACACGTATTCAGAAACTAAAATTTAAAATTTATATTTCCGAAATAACCAAAGAAAATTAATTTTATTAGATAATTGACTTACATATTTTTCCCATGTGGGGACGTAGTTCAGGACTGAATAGATACAGCATCCAATTTAGTGTTCAACCGGAAAACAGAAAATAATCTTCAATATTGATTCTAATTTTGGTGGTTGCGTTTTCAATTCAGAAGTTCGCAAGTAGAAGCTGGACGTCTCATCCGTTTTCACTTGCAGTTTTTCTCTTTCTCCTTCTCTTTTTCTTTCTCGTGCAACGAAAGAAATAGCATACGTATCGTCTGTCTAGATATTTCAAGCTGACCGTTATATCTCACTTTCACTGTCTCTTTTCTTTGACTTTTCTTTTTCCTCACAAACATCCGGCAATTAAGGAATGAGAGAAACAAAGAATCGATATTTAAAAAAATTACTATTATGCATGCATGCATAATAAACACCAGATAAATAATTTCCAAAAAGAATGTCCCACTGAATACGACAAAGAGTAACTTTTCACAATTAAATAAAATTCTAATATACAAGAAAATTGATGTTCCATTTTTATTAGAGATATTGTATGCAGAGAAGTGTTGTAATTGATTTATTTCATTTATTACTTTTTCCACTAACTTAAAGAAAATGACATATTTCTATAGAAAATAATATTTTTGTTATTCAATTTAAAATAAATGAAAGTATAATATATTATTAATCATATTAGTATGAACTAAACATTCTTATTTACTTAATCAACATTCATTGATTTTTATTTGAAATCATGAAAATAATATTACATTTTCCGTGAATCTCACGGATTCATCTATTTTATGTGTATTTGCTAACAATAAAGAAATAACTATAGTCATTTATCAAATGACTTCAAAAATTTGCCAAATTCTTTTCTCCCACAATGATGCTCTAGAGATACGAGTTACTATTACTTAGTCTGTTAATGAATCCTCTGTATCTGGTAAAGTTAATCCTGTACGGTTCTAGAATCAACAGAGCTTTAACATCAGTGGTGTAGCTATATATAAGTTAATAAATAAAATATATATTAGCTCGTTGTTGTATGGATTATCTCCGTATATGCATTTTGTATTTAAATAAATCTAGCTCGGACGGACTTCTTTATAAGTTTAGTAAATGGAACATCAACGTGCTATAATAGCTAGCAATTTTCTCTTTCTAGAAACTGCTACAAATTAGTAAGTTCGATCCTCACTGGGTACCATATACTTTCGGTCTTACTCCACATCTCAGCAGCGCTTACAAAATCATCTGTTTGTATTCTGCCTAGCGAAGACGTTTTGACGAATTCTCTGCCTTCGAAAAACCAGGAAAAGCTTCGCCGAAAAGCAGTCTCGTCTGGGGAACAATAGGCAATATATTTTCTCGAGCTTAAGGGCTCGGATTGCCCAGTATTTCAAACTTATGCTTGTCTTTTACTCCTTACTTCAAAAAATATCATCACTTTACAATTTATATATATATATATATATATATATATATATATATATATATATATATATATATATATATATAACATCGAGACATCATTCATTTCGTAATGAACTAGAACACTTTCACCGGCGTATGAATTCCTGATATATCACACGCTAAAAGTCAGCCTTCTTCTACTGAGCGCCTACAGCTTAGTGGTAGAATTGCCGTCTGACGGTCAGGTTTCAATCTTGGGTGAAGACAATCGGATGTCTAACCGTAAATGATGTGCTGTGATACAGCGAAACAGATCTGTCTTCGGATCCATACATACATACATACATACATACATACATACATACATATATATATATTTGAAAACAAAAAATAATCAAATAAATACTAGAACCCAGTGATTTCATATACGCAAACCCTTTCCGCAAGCTCAGGCCAGTCCAGTTTGTTACACACGGATTCCCTGTCTACCCTTCTCTCTATCTGTTATTTTCAGATTCTCTCAGCTCTGTAACATCAGCATAAATTATGTTGCTCCAAATGTGGCCTGACATCTAGGGGTCCACAGGCAAAGTAGATCCAAGGAAAAGACACATCCTTGTCTTACGCCTCGTTCTATCTTTGTCTATCTGCTGAATTCGTTACTTTTTCGTATGCTGGCAGTTTGAGGCCAATAGATGTGGCGTATTTTTTGAACGCATTCGCATAATCTATAAAACATAGGTACACGTCCTTTCCCAATCGTACTGCTCTTTCTGATAGCATCATAATAATAAATAATGCGTTCTTTGTTCCAGTTTTTGACGAACCCGCACTGTTCTTGTCCTATATCTAGCACGATTCTGCTTCTCGCTTAATTCATCAAAATTTCGACGAATAGTTTTGTAATGTGCTTCATCAAATTGGTTGTTCGTTGGATTTTGCGCTCTTTTGCACCTGGCTATTTAGACAGTACAATGAAAATAATCTTGAGTAGCTCGACTGGTATTACAACACTGGTATAAACTTCAATTATTTTTTTGTAATTTTCTGTACTATGAATTCGTACAGATTTGACAGCAACTCTAGTTCAATACCGTCTGCTCCAGCAGCTTTGTTTCTATTCAGGACTTGAATATTTCCGACCTGTTTTTATCTTTGTGTATTATCGGTTGCTCTCACTTGTCTGGGAAAAGATCTTTTCTATACTGTTCCCATCGCTGGAGTATTTCCTCTTTCTCCAATATGATCGTTTCATCTTTGGATTTTATACATTCTGTTGAAGAGCAGATTTTTGTCCTGTCAGTTTTGTTCTCTCAATATTTCTTTATGACTGTCTGCTTTATTTTTTTAAATCTATGTAGCATAGAAAAGAGTTAATCCGAAAAACTACGATGAAAGTATTTATACAAATGAATCAGTAAAGAAACCTTGCGGCTGTGGGTAAGGGAGTGAAGACCAGCTACCAAATTAAAACTAATAATTCTGAATCTTATCAAAAGCCTCAAGATATAAAATTTAGTCACCAGACCATATGTGGCAGCAATATTCCAAGTATGAACAAATGATACTTTTATAGATATGGAAAATACTGGAAAGAAATTTTGTCAAATTGAACCGACTTTCTGTGTGACTGATCTAACAGTGAATTCAATATAGTCATTTCACATCATGTCACCTGAGATCGTTAGCCTGAAAAGGTGCAACGCGTCACTTTTCTGGAAGTTAGCATCAACCATGCTGATGAAAAGCAGAGAGGTGTCTGTCAAATGATTAATGGATAGAAGTTTAGTTTTGGATGTGTTAAAAGTGACAAGTCATCTTTTGACCCAAAGAACGAATGACTTGAGGTCGTGCAAAACATCAGCAGCCACTTTGATCATAACGAATTGATAAGTCTTTGTTGCAGGAGTAAATGTTTGAGAACTTATGTAACTAAAAAGGTGTAATCAGATAGGTCATTACTGAAAATCAAACCCAGCGTAGAGAAAATAATTCTTAATAGACATCGGCGTTAGTACGAAGGAATCTAGACGAGTGACCGTTCAGGATGACATTCATTTCACGATTTGATATTAAAGACAGGATCAGTTCGAAAATGTGTAAGCATTTGATCATAAGTCATATTGCTTGTCATAAAAAAGTTTATTATGCCGTATAGATGTTTGCCAGATAGAAGTAGTAGTCTTACATTTCTATAGCTTTACCATTTGTTCAAGCTCATAATATAAAATCCAAAGAAGAATAAGTAATATTATTGCCTCTGTGCGTTGAGGTGCATTGGATATCGGGTCGAAACGAGAAATCGGGGAGCCGAGTTCGAATTCCAGCTGAATTCATTGCATTCACTTACGCGCAATTACCCTTGGGAAAGGTATTAATCTGTCTATTCCTTCCAGTTATGGGTTAAATAACAGGACAGATTGGGTTCTATAGCCTTGGTCGGCAACCAGTCTACCACAGAAAGCAATGGCAAACTACTGCGGAATAATATTCTGCCCAATCAGTCATGTCTCTTTCGAGACACGATCGCACAAGCGTGTATCACGTATGGCACTTAACTGACTGATGACCTCTAAGCAGTAGTCAGTGTCGCACTTTGTGCAGCTCTTTCCCATTTGTTTTCAATATAAATTCTTTCACGGTAATCGTTAAGGTAGATTTTTCACTGTGGCGCCTTGTCTCTTCGTATTTACGCGCAGTATTAGACTGGCGACGAGATTTCACCAATTTGTACTTGAGATGTAACCCTAAATTCTTTGCTCAAATTTTATTTTCTCGGATTTTTTTAAACGTAGAAATCCAGTCTCTCTTTATGCTTTCCAGCTTAATTGAATCTTCAAAAAGAGTAAATGCATTGTCAATGGATATCTACTCTCCTCCTAATCAAAATTATTCTGTTCTCACTCATTACTAGTGTTTCTGTTTCTAATTCTTTTAAAGCAAATCACGTGTGCTTCGGTGGCTTTACTCTCATACTTGGGATGAACTCGGTTAAAAGTAGAGTTGAAAAGTAAAACAGGAATAAAAAAGTTCAACTATTGTCAGGTTAAGCATTAATCTTTGGCTTCTGGAGTGAAGTGCATGTATATACCTTTTTATACTTCGGATTGGGTTTCTTGTTCATACTAAATTATTTTATTATCTTTAACTTCCATTCACCGCGGTAGCCTTAGTGGCACTACCACTTTGCTGGTAATGGTTCCGCTTAGTTGTTAATCACCAACTCCATGGGTTATTTGGCACTCTACAGACAGACAATTATTGCTAAATATAACTATATTAATTCTGCTATTATTTTCTCTTTGAGTTATATTTATATAATCCTCTATAGTTGTTGCTACAGTCAAAGGTTTTCAGGTGATATGGTTTCAGTTAATTGGGAAATGCATTTGTTTGTGATCATGCAGATGGTTTATATGAGTGAAAGCTGTGTATTACCTATCTTTTGCAGACATGAAAGATCATAATATATATATATATATATGTGCATGTTTTTATTCTAATATTCTATATTTTATTCTAATAACGTAACGATAACTGAATTAGAATCTGGTCATTTGGTTTAATTAGTCATCAGTGACTCAGTTAAGTGGCATACGTGATACACGCTTGGGCGATCATGTCACCAAAGAGACATGACTGACTGGACAGAAGATTATCCCGCAGTAGGTTGGCATTGCTTTCTGTGGTAGACTGGTTGACGACCAAGGCTATAGAACCCAATCTGTGCTGTTATTTAACATATAACTGGAAGGAAAAGACGGATTAATACTCTGTAGCCAGAGCTGGTATGAAGGGATACCATCACCGTACGGAAATCAACAAGAAAATCTATCGTATTGGACGTGGTCTCCATAGGTGATTCTAATTAAAAAGCTTGTAAATATTGGAGCAGAATAGATTATTTAATATTTTGTATGGCTATCGGTATAAGAGAATTTAAATTCTGAATTATACAACGAATTAAAGAGGTTATCTTAGCGTAAACACATTAACTAGCCTTCTGCATGTATTTCATTTGGTGTCTCTACAATGCAAAAAAGTTAGAGAAATCGTGATTAAAAATTTTTACTTGTTTTAAAATTCTCTTACACATAATAACGCATTAAGTATATATTTTTGATTGGAATAAGTACACAACTATCGAGAAATAAAACCAGCACCAGACATAACAAACCAAATAACATTACTAGATATATTAATAAAAGTTTAATAATTATAAACCGGACATTGACAGGAATATATATATTTATATATATATATATATATATATATATATATATAACGGGTCTTTATTGTAATAGAGAGGATAACGTATAAGATATCCAGTCGAGGCACGTGGGTGCATGACTGATTCTTAATTGCTAAATACACGACTCAAACATCTTAATTTTTAATCGAGTCATACATCGATTTCCCTCCTACTTAAACAGGAACATTGATTTATTTTTTTATTTTTTTATTGGCTTCTTAAAAGGGGAGTTAAAATATAATGAATACTTGATTAACTTTATTTTTCAAAATTACTGTGAAAAAAACATCAGCCACGTCCGGTCATTCATTTAATTATTTTCTCCTGGTTCACTTTAATTTCAATAAAACCTGCTTCGAACATTCTATTTCACAATTATTACCCACTCATCATTTTTTGATCCACGCATCAGACTCCCCTCGTCGAAATGCTTTGCGTTTTTATTTTTTTAAAAATCTAAGATGCAGACACCAGCAGCAAACACTGATTAATCCGAACTTATTTTCAAATTATCTCATCTTGTGTGCCATTACTAAAATCAGCGTTATGACTGCTGGCCGTAAAAATCCTGAATAAAATAGGGGATACGTAAGAAAGTTCATTTTTTATTTAAATAAATGTAAATCCTTTCAGAAGAAAAATATGCAAGTACAAGACAAGTGATTTCATTGATTTTTATGGAAAAAAATATTTTTTAAAACTTAGCAATGAAAACACATGCTGAATTAATAGTGACTAAGTAAAGTAAAAAGGAGGAAGTCAACCATAAATGATTTTCTTTATTAATGTTTAGATAGTTACAAATACAAATTATTTTATATCTAAAAAGTGATGGAACAAACAACAGCAACAACAAAAATAAGGCTAGGCAGGGAAGAAAACGAAAAATTGAAAAAATAACAAATAAATAAAACTAACATCTAGAAAATCTATACAGTTAAAAAGAAATAAGCAAACTACAACAAAAATAAAAGAAAAGCAAATAGGGTGGCTGATGCTGAGATTAAGACTGCAAAAAGGCTTCACAACATCACGCATAAAAAGAGTCATTAGGTGGATTAATACTAAAGTTTTGCGATTCCGCGATTCTCAGTCGATATATGTTTATATGTATTAACAGATAAACGTATTAACCTAAATCGTTGTCACTCAGTTTATATATATATATATATATATATATATATATATATATATATATATATATATATATATATATAGTCATCCGCAGACAGATCTGTTTGACTGTATTACAGCTCATCAATACGGTTTAGATTCCGTTCGCTTCCTAACCCAAGATTGAAACCCGACCAAATCGGCTTCAGTCGGCGATTCAACCCTTAGACTACGAGCGTCCAAAAGACGACAGGCTTTTTAGCGCGTATAAACACGGCCAATAGCTAGAGTGCTCCAATTTGTTATCGAATGAGCGATGCGTATATGCCGGGGTAGCTAATGTTTACAAAACCTCCCACTCTTCCAGAGTGCTCAATCAGGTTGTGATATATATATATATATATATATATATATATATATATATATAAAATCAAAATCTTGTTTGCTCTACTTTCGCTTTGAGTACTTTGTGTACTCTGCTTTCGTATTGAGCTCCTTATTGTTAGGTTTTTTGTTTTGGGATTTTTTCTTTCTCACGAATGCTTGACTTTTTTTCAAGTATTTCATTTGTTTCTTTTTTTTCTTCTTCTCCTTTTCCCTCCAGGTTAGTTCCCGGTGGGTTTCAAGATGATCTCATTTGTAGTTTAATTATTGCTAGTTTTTACAGAATAAGTTCTGATGTTATTGGTATTATTACTATAATTAATATTACTATATATATATTGGTTTGGGGTGATTTTCTAATTACAGTTTATATGTAGGAAAAAAGAGTATGTGGCATCCAATGAGGATCGAAATCACGCCTAAATTTCATTGATTCAAATAAGACAAGCCTGCTAAGCATTACACTACGTCGAAGTAGTTAAGGAAATGAACATATCCTAAGCTGCTTTGCTATTCTCTTACTTCATGAACGTCTCTATGAACGCTGCATCTAGCTATGCATATATATATATATATATATATATATATATATATATATATATATATATATATATATATTTATTAGGGTAGGTCGATTTTGAAATTGTAAAAAGAATAACTTGAAGAAAGTTCCAAAATAACTTTAAAAATTACCAGACAAAATATTTTTCTTCAAAACACCGTATTTATTTGAAAATTCAAAATACATTGCGATTTTTATCATCATATCGTTGTTACCGGAAATATGTGTAGATTAAATTACAACGGAGTCATAACGAAAAAGAAAAACGCTTAATAATGGATATTTTAATTTTAGTAATTATTCTCTCAATAAATTAGATGAAACTCACAAAAATAAAAAAAAATAAACCCAATTAAAATATTTCTTAAAATACAAATAACTACTTACGAAAGCTGTTTAATTTAGTGGATTTATCTTCAGTAGTTACCGGTAGTAATGACCTGCTCTTGTACGTTCATTTTATCTTTTACGCTTTTTAAGCGGCACTAATATTGTATTTTTCATCAAAATATAGTTAACTACTAAAAAAAAAACTTTTATAATTATTGAAATTTGTTTAAATTTTCTAAGTTAGTATGATTTATTAAATAGCCTGTTTTCAAGCTAACCTTGGGACTAACTATGCTTTTAGGTAAGTAAATTAAAAAACAAACATTACTTTAATGTATTTCGAACTTTATTTTGAAATTTCTTTGAAAAATGTTTGTGTAATTTCTTATAATAAATTTATTTTCTTTTTCAGATATTTTAATAAAATGGCAGAAGAAATCACTGCTGTTTCAGTTCGCAGTAAAGATGCAATTATATTTTCAGGTCCACCTTCAACATTAGATAAAACAGAGCCACCAATTTATCGACAAATTATTCAATATAATTATTTTTTAATGAATACTTATCCCCAACTTTCAAGTTTTGATATTTGTAAATTAATAGCAAAAGATGTAATAGATATTTACAAAACTTTGCACCCACGTTTGCCTCTATTAAATTAAATTAGCATTGTGAACCAGGTAAACAATCTATGCATCCAGAAGGCAAAGCAAATAAAGAGAAAATCTCTACTTGCTACCCAAAGAAATTCTGGAAGGAAAAGCTAGATACGTTATTTTTTATTTCGTCCTGTTCATGAAAACTACCAGTTTTAATTTGTGACGACCCTAATGTAAAATGCAACAAAGAAAACTGCCAGACTAAGCACATAATCTACACTCGTTCTTTGAAACAGAAAGTAAGTTATTTTCTATTTTTGCTTTTAATGTATTTGATGTAAATAACTTAATATTAAAATCATGCAAATTTTTAGTGAAATCAATTTCCACATTTGTATATTATTTAAATATATATAAATGTCATTGTTTCCATTTTATATATCATTTAAAATGATTTGTATTTAAAATATTTTAGATGTATTTTGAATATAAGTAAAATTTGATATTTTAGCTTCCAGTGGAAGATCGTAAATATTTGAATGATCAGAAAGTCAAAATAGGGCCTAAAGACACTCACAGCTTGGGCCAACTGATAAAAGTGCCATAAAAATGTAAAACAGTAAGAGAGAGTTTAAGCCAACAAAAGATTTTAGACTCATCACCGAGAGCTTCGACATCATTTGTCCAGGATGATGTTTTTTCCCACTCCTTTCCATCTTCTACAAGTGAAGAAGCAGAAGATGAATATTTGCAAAAACGTAGTAATGCCAAAAGATCTTATAGCCTTATCAAAATTCCAAGGTATGCTATTGAGTTGATAAGGGATGAGGCATGTTCCAATCTTGGAGTCAGCCTTGCCAATGTTTTGCTTTTGGATTTTAGGGCTATGGGCCTTCTTATTCCCAATATCAATACAAAAGATATTTATTTAGATAAATGTAAAATTGATAGAGCAAAGGCTAAAGAGAAGACAAATGCCCATCAAAAACATAATGAAAAGGTAGAAAATCTTCTTTGTATTGGAGTTGAGGGGAGAAATGCGAAAGACACACTATTGTACAAAGAAATAATGGAGGAAAATGGAGAGAAAACTTTGTAAAAACCAAGGGACCCTAACGCCACTTGACTTTCATCAAGGACATGCGATATGAAAATTAATATTGGTGTAACTGCTACTGTCATTGCCGAGCAAGTTGCTGATGTTTTGACTGAATTCAACAGTGTGAGCACTATCAAAGCTATCCTTGTTGACAACGATAATGCCAATACAGGCTGTGAAGGTTGACTTGTTGCACTGCTAGAAAGAAAACTTAACAGAAAACTTCATACTGTTGGTTGCTACTTGAACCAAAATGAACTTACGTTTAGAGCTCTTTATAACATGTAAATGGCACCACAAAAAGCTCTACCACAGTCAATGGTCTACTGGGTAAATTATGTGCAAATGATTACCATAATTTTCCCCAAATATCATTTTCGGCTGTTGTGCATGCCCACAGAATCTTTCAACCAAACTACATAGTTTAATAGATTTTATTGTGCATGTTTATGCTATTTGATGGTTCGAATTTAAAGGAAATAACAAGTTCCACAATCAGTAAATGTATATTTTTAATATGATCCAAAGGATTAGGAAGCAACCATATGAAATCCAAGCGATCACTTTGAAGAATTTGCAGTACAATGCTTTTGCCTTACTGCCTGAAAATGTCTTGTATTCAATGGTCAAATCTGATAAACTGGAAGTGAGTAAAAAGCTATAAAAAATTTTGAAAGCAAATATTTATTAATATAAAACTGACTAAATTCGTTATGCCGATTTATAGAATCATTTTCAGGATGTTATCTAATTTCACCATAAATATTAAAGCAGTGTGGAGGGCATTTTTATTTTTTTTAGATAACTCAATTTTTATATTCTTTCAGTAGTGGGGGGGGGCCAGCCAAGAAAATATTGAAAAGAATAACAAAAATCAATTTTAAAGCCATGCCCTGGACACAATTAGCAGATCTGTCATTAAGGGGAGTTTGTGAACCACCACTCACAGAAGAATTTTCGGAAAATAAACTTCAGGAATCATTGTTAAATGGTACAAAGCTTGACATGCCAGATTTGCCCTCACAATCTCAAGGTGTTGAACGGGCAGTCAAGTTAACAATTGACGGAATCCCAACCATAATCCTAAAGATATGTGTCCCAGAACTCTCTTCTGTCCTCTCTAAACTCTATAACCTCTACCTATCTGTTTCCTGTTTTCCTGCCTGTTAGAAGTCCTCCTCTGAAGTTCCTATATTTAAGAATACTGGGGAACGCTCAGACCCCGCTCATTACCGTCATATCAGTCTCTTTCAGATCTTCGGCAAAGTTTTCGAGGCCATTATCAACGCCGGGGTGATTCAATATCTAACGGCCCACAGGCTTCTCTCGAACAAAAATTTTTCGCTTCACCAGATATGCTGCATATATGCTAAAAACCATTACCGAGTACATATACCAAGCTCTTGAAAAGAATGGCGAAGCCCGAACCGTTGCCTTGGATATCTCCAAAGCGTTCGACTGAGTCTGGCACGCTGGCCTTTTATGCAAACTGCGGAGCTACGGTATAACTGGACATTTGTTTGACCTCATCCAGTCATTCCTCTCTAACCGCACATTGAATGTAGTATTAAATGGACATGCCCCCCAAAATTACCATACGAACGCGAGCGTCTCTCAAGGCTCTATCCTAGCTCCCACGCTCTTTCTGATCTACATTAATGATCTCCCCGAAGCAAATTAGATCCCAAGTTGGCATGTACGCCGATGACACCACAGTTTACTCTTGCCTCGACCAAAAAATCTGGTGTGGACGACAAAGCGAACCTCGCTGCCGAGCTTGAAAAGGACCTCCAATCCGTAGTGGACTGGGGTAGGAAATGTCTCGTAAATGTCAATGCTTCTAAAACAAAACTGCTTTCAACTAACCTACCATTAGCATGGAACAGGCTTGCCTCCCAGAGAGTGAAACACTACGCCTCCTTGCCCTTACACTCTCAGCGGACCTCAAATGGAATGACTACATCGAATCCATTGCCAAATCCGCCGTTTTTTCCGTCTGAAACTATCCTGCACATATATAAATCTACCATCCGCCCATGTGTTGAATGCTGCTGCCACATCTGGTCGGGTGCCCCTGCTATACTCCTTGGGCTTCTTGACAAAATAGAACGGAGAATCTGTGATCGATACTGATTTCGCAGACCGGCTGCAACACCAGCGTGATGTGGCTTCCCTGTGACTCTTCTACACATACTTTCACGGCTTCTGCTCCGATGAACTTAGATCATTGGTGCCGCCTAGGTACGAATTCACACGAGATACTAGATTGGCAATTAGGTCCCACCCTTCTACAGTAAAACAGCTAAGATGTAAGCATAATTTCTACTCCAACAGCTTCTTTTCTCGCACTTCCCGCCTGTGGAATTCCTTTCTATAAGTCTGCTTTCCCGATAGCTACAATCTCCAGGAGTTTAAATGTAAGGTCAATAGACACCTCCTATCACACTAACTTGCACCTATTCTCCCAACACTCTCACCATCTACCCAACCGTCATTCTCGGTATCCTTACCTGCCTATCACCCTCCTTCTGACATTTACTATATCTAACCATCCTTTCTCGCCAGTTTCCCTTCTATGTAACCCCCTGCGCAATAGTGGCAGTGAAATGCTTTGCTCGCGGTGAAACGGTTATTAAATAAATATCGTAAGCCGCATGCACTTTTTATAGGTGTTAAAAAAAATGACCGGGGTTATAGATCAATTTGCTATTTTCTTAACCCATCAAAATTCAGAATCTTAATTTTCACGCCGACTTGTGAAATTTGCCTTCGTTTGTTTTTTTTCCAAAATATTTTCAGTCGTTCTGACCCATTTTTGCGGGTATGTAATTTTAATTTTTGCGTTTCCTCTAAAAGTTGGATGATATATGATTTCTATCCTATAGAGGAATACAATTAAATCTTTCGTCACTACTACCGCCCAGTGAGTATAAAAAACGTCATACTGTGTAAATCTATATCTGCAAGTGAAGATCTGTCAACACTATCAGAGAAAACCGTTGGAAACATATAGAGACATGATCTTGAATCTGTAGTTAATAGAACATTTGTTACGCACCTCTGGTATTTTTCTATCAACACAGATCGACCACGAAAAGCAAATCACCCACTCATTATTTTGAAAGACAGAAAAGAAATGGTTTGATTTCTGTTTGAGTGTACCATGGACCAATAACAATTCTGCGAATGTTTTGTTAAAGAAGCAAATACAATAAATATGGGATGAAAATAAAAAGTAAATGTAGAACTTAAACAAACATATATATTGATGTTGTTGTCTGGGTATGATAAATAAAGGAACGCATGACGAAATCAACAAAATACTTACTCCAGAAATTCCAAATAATAGCTCTCAACTAATGTTGTGCGAAAAGCTTTGAATATTTAAGTGTTTTTGTTAATAGCTTTCGTTTAATTAAATGGAAAAATAATAAAAAGCATATAATTTCTTTGTGCAAGGTAACTGGTTATGACGCGCGGATTTATTGTAAGTCAGTTCCACATGATTGTCTTTTTAACCCCATCCAAATGAAATCGTCAAGAAAATATATAACAATAGAGTATTTAATTTATAATTTTTTTTTTAAGCATTTCATCCCGAGCAAGGCGCTAACGCCACTGATGTGCAGGAGGCTACGTAAGAGTGAAAAGTTTGGAAAAGAGAAAGCCGGAAACCACATTCTAAACAGGGAACAAGGGATGAGCCTCTTCACCAGTTTAATAGACGTAGGTAAAGTGTGAACAGGGCGATATTTTAGTCTATCTACTCCAATTGAAAAAAAATGAAATGATTGATGAGATTTTTACGGCCTATCAAGCAGTGCAAGTTAATTAAATCCTAGAATTATTTATTTTTTGATTGTAAAACATGTTTACAGATAATAATGATTTGCTGATATAAGGTCTAAATCTTGTTGAAGAATGGGGTTGATTTATAACATTCCTCAATGCGTAAGTGAATTTAACAAACAATACTGGAATTCGAAATCGACTCTCCAGTTTCCAACTCAGAGCCCTTATCCATTACAAAAGCTGCGAAACCTTCAACTTTACAGTTACTTTTAAAAACCTATTTCAGAAACTACATCTTCATTGACATATGGTCGTAGATAAACTGTTGTTTTATAACATATTCGTATTCAAGTCTTTTAAACTAATATATATTAGAAATTTTCATTGGAATTTTGTAAATTATTCTTCTATAGGACTTGTCCCTTCAGAACATTGACAATCATGGCTCTCTTAAATTTCCTGTCATTTGCAATTGTAAAGACTTTTGTTGTTTTGTTATCTCTCCTAAATCTTGTTGCATTATCCATTGACTCAAGATTGTTTGGTAATTCATCTTTTATTTTAAACGGTCTCCTTTGCTTATCATACGTCCTGTGAGTATCATTTTTCAAGCGTTCTTTCCTTATTTTACACCCTAGATATGTATACTGTCTCTTCTTGATAAGTAATTATTGATTCTCTTTATTTTGATATTAGTCATATATCCACTACATGATATTCTCATCATCCCTTTATAGAACTAAGTCTATCTTGCTTCATATTTTGTTTGATCACAGAGATTGTGTAACATATATTATCACTGGTGGATATTTAGTACTTAACGGTTTGTTACGTTTGCTAATGTTTTTAAAAAGACTTTTCTGTTGCTGAATACATTTTTGTACATAGCAGCCTTGAGATGGCAAAAGGTGTCTTTGCAATCTTAGCAATGTATTAAAAAACAGAAAATTTTGTTAAAATGCTGTACTATCAGTCTTTATATATAATAGTGAATGCTGGAGAATCAATTCGGAAAATAAGAGAGACTTGAACAAACAGTAATGAGGTTCTTGTAAACAAAACGTTTAAAATATAGAAAGGGAAAAGGAAAGAAAAGTGAAAATGGAATTTATGGAAGAACGTTAAGAAGGAAAAATTCTAAACTTTGATTTTTTTCTTAAAATAACTGAGTATGAAAGGATGAAGATTTATCAAGATAGGTGTAAAATTTAAAATAGAAGACCAAATGAAAGAATCGATATATTTTGTGATCAAAAATAAAGAATGAGAGACGGAAATATTGGATTAAGACAAACAGAAACGTACAAAGAAGAGACAAGAACAAATTTGTTTGTAGGTATAGTGGAAAAAATGAGTAAAAACAAATGAAAAATGAATCGACCTCTGATGACGGGTGTAAACAACCTGTTGATATAAGAATGATCGATTAGGACGCAATGAGAAAATCGATACAAGTATCCGGGTTACAGAATTTGTCAAAACTAGAAATGCAAGCAATGCGTACAATCGCACTTTAATAGGTACAGAAAAATGTTTGTGTGTTTGTTATATGTGTGTGCCTGTGTCTGTCTGTTATGTGTGTATATGTTTGTGTGTGTGCTCCTTATGTTTTGCCTGTATGCATGTGTTATGGGAGTTTGTGTGTTTTGGTCAATGGGACATACTGTGTTCCAATGTCAGTTATTTCAAGTTCACTGGAATATCATAACGATTTTATTTAATATCATTCTAATGTCTATTCAGTAGATATGTTTCTGGGTCAGCATACAGATCGTTGTAGCAATTGTTTTTTGATGATTGTTAACTTTTATAACATTATTGGATTCCTAATGAGTTTTTATTTTGTATTTATTCATTAACTAGTCACTGTTTCAGTTGTTTCAAATTATTATATAATTTTCATCACAATTCGATATCTGCTGTAGTCACAGTCCATGTCAATCACCGAAAAGACAAAAAAATTACTTATGTTCTTATGGCTATATTTTATAATTTCTTTTTCTACCTCCTTTAACATCACTAGCTTTACATGTGTGTGGGCTGTACTTATCAAAACAATCTTATGTATATCTTTTAAGCTGGTATTTCTAGGGATTGTTTCATTATGATTTTGGTTACTTTTTTATCATTGCATCGCACCTACTATCACTGGTACTATATTTGTTTTCGATTCCTAGATTTTTCTATTTGATTTTCCAGGTTTTTATATTTTGATAGTTTTACAAATTTCTTGTTCGCTATGTTACAAAACGCTCGGTAAATCATATCCGTACGCAAGTATGTTTCTTTTCAGCTTTGGATAATAATATCCGGCCTATTTGGATCAATTTTCCGGTCTATTTAGATGGTGCAACATCAAAGAAAGATGACGTCGTATATTTCTCTAACCGCTACTGGGTGATTTTCATATCAGTGTTTGTTTTAAATAATTTCCAAATTATTGCATATCATCCAGTGTGAATATTATCGCACTCTATAGTGACGATTTTATATTCATTTGTGGCAAGTACAAAACTTCATTAGATTAGTTGGCTTATTGCTTCAATTTATTTGTTACAGGACCATCATTTTAGATCTACATTATCATGTATGATATTTGCATGAATGATCTTAGCAAAAAAAATCTCGCATTGCGATGCAAGACTAAAGCCATCAGTTTCAGACATTAATCCAGATGATTTGTAACCAACGATGTGTATTAACTTTAATAATAATGGCTTTATTTATATTATCTTGATAATGACAATGCATAAGTTTGTCTTGTGAGTTTTGTTTTATTGGATCAAGTGCTTATCCTTTTTTTTTTCATGTTTTTGCTGCAACTGTTGGTTCTTGAGTTCTGTTTTGGTTTTCTAATAAATGTAAATATTGTTTGTATTTACTGCCGTCTTTCATTATTAAATTTTTCATGTTTGACTTATTATATCATCCAATCATGTATTGTCCTTATTTATGTTAATAAACCAATATTTGTAATCTTGTATGACAATTCTACTTGACTAAACCTCTTCTCCATTTATACACTATGTAGTGGCGGGCTAATCTGCCTTCAGATCGTGCATGTTATGCTTAGTAACAAACTTTCTTGTGTTATAATACAGTCATCTGATGTCATTTAGCATCTAGTTCAAGATGTGAACACTATATTGAACCACTGCGCTGGCAAGGTCATTAGTTGCCGCAATACTGTTCTGAGAATTATATTCAGTTCTTAATATCAGTCGTACCTTTCTATAGTACTCTTTACGCACTATTTCTTTCATTTTCCTATGTTGAATTCCTTCACCCACCTTTATTCTTAGGTACTTATAAGTTTATTTTTGCTCTAACTCATTTGGTGTTAATCTAGGATCTAAACCAATAAAGGATGTTTGGTGTATATATCCTCGTAAAATTGTTGTTTTAGCACATGTATCTAAATTAAATTACATTTCAGTGTAATCACTGAAACATTTTAAAGTTTTAAGAACAGAATCCAACTCACTGTCATTTCTAGATACAATTTTATGTCATCCTGAAATCGATGGCTTATTTTCTTTTAATCTATTTTATAACCACATCCTGTCATGTTACGTTGGTTGGTTAATGCTATAAGTGATATACAAAATAAAAATGGGAGACAGAGGAGACATCTTGAAACATTCCTCTGTTGATGTTTATTTCACATGGCATATTGGTTCCATTTATAGGATTGAGGTTAAGTGTTGTTTGCCATAACAACGTACATGGTTTGATGAAATTTATGACAAATTTTGATAACTAGGAATATTTAAATATTTTAAGATCTAGGAATGTGGCTCACTATCAAATGCTTTACGATAATCAATTTATTATTATTATTATTATTATTATTATTATTATTATTATTATTATTATTATTATTAATAATAATAATATTTTAATAAAAATATTATTATTATGCATGAATTCGTGATTTTTTAATTCAAATATTATATGTATCCTTTGCATTTATGATTACGATATATATATATATATATATATATATATATATATATATATATATATTTTAATTCAGATACTTCAATCGAAGGGAAAAAAGCAGGAAGGTAAATTCCAAAAAACCCGATCCTAATTAATATTAAAAATTTATTTTAATATTAAAAAATGATACAGGAAGAGAGCTCCATGTAATAAAATATTACAGAGCAAATATATATATTAAAAAAGGATTAATTCAAAGATGTTGAATAGCCATTTCGATATGAAGATCCCCACGGGGGACGACACATCACCTCAGCAACAGAAAAAACCTTTCAGAAACTGGAGAAAAATTAGTCTACTTTTCCTTTTTAAATAGATTGCAAAGAAATTAAAAAATAAATAATAAAATAAAATAAAATAAAATAAAAAAAATAAAATAAAAAAATAAAATAAAAATAAAAACAAAGGGAAAGAAAAAGAAAAAGAAAACGAAAAAGAAAAAGAAAAAGATAGAATAAAATCAAATAAATAAGAAAAGAAAAAAAAAAATTGACATCGTCTGGGTTCGCAAAAAAAAAAGGAAGAATGTAACTAAAAATTAACAGACAGACGCGTTAAATCGACGTAGTTCAGGCAATACGGAAAAAAGGTGGTAAGAGAGATAAAAGAAGGAAGGGAGGGTAAAAGAAAGAAACTAAAGAAAAAAAGTTTTTAAATATTACAGACGCTGGACAAATTCAAAAACCTAATTTCCCCAAAACGTTGAAGTATTAGAAAAAGGCCTTTACTTAAAAAGGCATAATTATTAATAAAAGGGAATAAAAAGATATAGGATTTAAAATAAAATTATTTTTAAAAAAATTAGGTCATTTGAAATTAGACTAAATAAAGACAACACTAGATAAAAAAAAAAAAAAATTACAATTATTATATACATACCTATAGAAGTACACACATACATACATATATACACACACACAATTCTACGAATAAGAATACATATATACACATACACACACATACATTCAATTTATTACACACTATTATACATATATATATATATAAATATATACACACATATATATTATTACACACTTATATACATATACATGCGCATACACACATATATATGTGTGTACACCCCTATATACAAAAAATTCATATACACATAATATACATGTGTACACACACATGCACACACACACACACACACACACACACACATATATATACATATATACCTATATACACATACATACACATATTCCATATGCACTCACACATACATATTAATGAATATTATGAAAAGGAGCATATAAATAGCTAAAAATTTTTTTTTTTTTCCAAAATTACATATAGCCCATATACATAAATACATATACATACATATATATAAAAAAGTACATCCACACACAAACATACACATAAAAAAAAAAAAAAAAAAAAAAAATTAAATTTAAAATTAAAATTAAAAATTTTTTTAATATTTAAAAAAAATTTTTAATTTTAATTTTAAATTTATTTTTTTTTTTTATGTGTATGTTTGTGTGTGGATGTACTTTTTTATATATATGTATGTATATGTATTTATGTATATGGGCTATATGTAATTTTGGAAAAAAAAAAAAAAAAATTTTTTTAGCTATTTATATGCTCCTTTTCATAATATTCATTAATATGTATGTGTGTGAGTGCATATGGAATATGTGTATGTATGTGTATATAGGTATATATGTATATATATGTGTGTGTGTGTGTGTGCATGTGTGTGTACACATGTATATTATGTGTATATGAATTTTTTGTATATAGGGGTGTACACACATATATATGTGTGTATGCGCATGTATATGTATATAAGTGTGTAATAATATATATGTGTGTATATATTTTTATATATATATATATATGTATAATAGTGTGTAATAAATTGAATGTATGTGTGTGTATGTGTATATATGTATTCTTATTCGTAGAATTGTGTGTGTGTATATATGTATGTATGTGTGTACTTCTATAGGTATGTATATAATAATTGTAATTTTTTTTTTTTTTTTTTTTACCTAGTGTTGTCTTTATTTAGTCTAATTTCAAATGACCTAATTTTTTTAAAAATAATTTTATTTTAAATCCTATATCTTTTTATTCCCTTTTATTAATAATTATGCCTTTTTAAGTAAAGGCCTTTTTCTAATACTTCAACGTTTTGGGGAAATTAGGTTTTTGAATTTGTCCAGCGTCTGTAATATTTAAAAACTTTTTTTCTTTAGTTTCTTTCTTTTACCCTCCCTTCCTTCTTTTATCTCTCTTACCACCTTTTTTCCGTATTGCCTAAACTACGTCGATTTAACGCGTCTGTCTGTTAATTTTTAGTTACATTCTTCCTTTTTTTTTGCGAACCCAGACGATGTCAATTTTTTTTTTTTTTCTTTTCTTATTTATTTGATTTTATTCTATCTTTTTCTTTTTCTTTTTCGTTTTCTTTTTCTTTTTCTTTCCCTTTATTTTTATTTTTATTTTATTTTTTTATTTTATTTTTTTTATTTTATTTTATTTTATTTTATTATTTATTTTTTAATTTCTTTGCAATCTATTTAAAAAGGAAAAGTAGACTAATTTTTCTCCAGTTTCTGAAAGGTTTTTTCTGTTGCTGAGGTGATGTGTCGTCCCCCGTGGGGATCTTCATATCGAAATGGCTATTCAACATCTTTGAATTTATCCTTTTTTAATATATATATATATATATATATATATATATATATATATATATATATATATATATATATATATATTTGCTTTTGGGAAACAGGTTAAATAGTTCAATATATTGGCTTTTTTTAAGTATGATATATAGGCTCTATTTTTATAAAATCTCTCAAAAATGAACAAGTAAATCACAGCTATATGAAAAACTTATTGGTATTTCTAAAACCTGACGTAAAATAGAATGAACATTGCAAGATATTGCCTGCGAGCAAAACAAGAACTAATAAGTGATCTACTAAAAACCTAGCGAAAAAAATGATCGCCCATCAAATACCTACATTGACCTGTCAGTCAGTTAAGTGCCACAGGTGATACACGCTTGGGCGATCATGTCTCTTTCGAGACATGACTTACTGGGCAGAAGTATGTGGCCATTACTTTCTGCGTTAGACCCGTTGCCAGCCAAGGCCATAATACCCAATATCTCCTGTCATTTAACACATAACTGGAGGGAAGAGACGGATTAATACCTTTTCCAAGTGTATTTGCGCGTAAGTGAATGCAAAAAATTCAACTGGTATTTGAACTCTTCTTCCCGATTTCTCGTTCCGGGCTATAATCGAATGCATCACAAAGCACATCCTAAATTAACAAGCTATATTAAAACAAGTTTTCACCCTAATGGCTACCGACGTGTATGCAGGACTCTGATGGATGGCGTAGTCCTGCAGAGTCAGGTGAACACTGTCTGTGAGAAAAAAAAACAACCCCAACCTCAGGCCACATATGTATGTATTCAACATAATTATCACTTACATAGAAACTTATAAGTTTCAATTTATTTCAATTCTTTACCCAAAATTATCCTTACAATGTTTCTTATCCATCATGACCTGACTTTCATTAACACAAACCCTCCGAAAATCCCATTGCATTATGGTGAAATTGTGATGTTTTTAAATCTATATATATAATGATTCCTAACAGAAAAAAATATTTCAATGATTGACGAGGTGCTTTCAATGAGTTTCCCCTATCCATATATTTTGGCATTGTAGACATTCTATTTTGTATTTTTTCTACATTTGAAACTATTCAGCGCTTACATTATTACAATCAACATACTGTCTCTTTAGATATCTGAAAATAATTAGAATATTTTTATAAAGGAGTTAAGTCATTCTTCTTTAAAAATTATTTTTTTTAGATGAAGCTTGTTAAAGTGAAACACGTTTGATTAAAAAACCTTTTACTTTTTCTAGTCACACACACATACGCGCGCACATATACACATATATTTTTGGACTCATACTATTTCCTAAATTTCTTTAAAGATAATATTTTGTCATAAACAATATTATATGGAATATTATTGTCAATGTGTGTTGGTTTTATGTTGCCCCATTCTGTATAAAAGAAAGTATTGAATTTTGATTGTAATAGGATTTTTTGGTTTATTATTAGGATTCAACTGCTTAAAATCAAACACTTTAATACTGTCTTTATTGTTATTCATACAAATTGGTTGAATGTTATACTCTTCTAAATTCCACTATATTTAATCAGATTTCTTTATGATTTCGGCAATTATTCTTGGTAAGAATGTGTAATCATATACAAGAGAAAATGTGTAAAAACGAAAAATCAGTAATGATTACGTTCGAGATCCTCTTTTGGAGTTTATCAAGAACCCTGCGATCAACTGAAAGAGCTTCCGACCAGATATGGCAACAGTATTCAATGCACGGGCGAATGCTAGATTTATAAATATGGAAGATGGAATCTGACGAGAAAGACTTCCTATCCCGACACAGCGACCCAAACATTTTAACGGTAGATGTTGCTACTGTCTGAATGTCGCTGTTCCATTTGAGGTCAGTTGGGAGATTTGAAGCCATGGAAGAACAGTGTTGCTTTCTGGGAAGCTAGCGTCATTCATACTGTGGATGGTAGAAAACTTTCTATATGGTGGTTAAATGAGAGCAACTTTGTTTTTCAATGTAAATATTTATTTAAAATAAAAGTTCTCTGATCATTGTAATTTTCATTCCAATTCGTTAGCCGCCTGCCGTATCTTCCGCTTTAACGTTTGTCACTAGAAGTAACTGTTTCACCGAATAGCTACATAAATAATAAAAATGATAATAAACACGAGACAAAATTGTAGCTGTTTGCATAGTGTATACAATTGAAAAATTTGTGTAGGTTGGCGAAATCAGAAAAGTGAAATATGAGGAACGGAACGGTGTAACCAGTGTGTGCCTTCCTTTTCGCCTCGTGGGTAAACGCTCTTATATAATCTATGTTTAATATATATTTTTACTCAATCGTAACTTGTGATTTTCGAAAGAGAAATGGTGGATGATGGATCATCTGAGAGCCCCTAACAAGCATTACATTGTATTAGTTAATTCAAGTGTTCTGTATTGGATGAGAACTTCTGGTATATGTCAATAAAGCTAGATACAAGCTTTATTATTTTAGGAAAAATTAATCTTTATATTGCTATTATTTTATAAGTAGAATTGTTAATGCCTTTACCACATACTGTAAACCCAATAATACATTTCTTTCATTAAATTTATAGACTTCACCAGGTTTGGGTTACACCTATGTAGTTGATAAAATATCTTTTTAACTGCTTATATGTTCATTTTTGTTACGTAAAAGTTCAGATATCATCTTTTTAAACTGCTGCCTATTTTCTATGAATTAATGTATGTTGATTTAATTATAAAATGAGGACACTTTGCCTTTGAGATAAAAAGCTTTTTTTGTCATGGCATCTATCGTCTGAAAAAAAAAAACAATTAAACAAGTCCGCACTACTTAGATGACCTTCTCTTTCAATATGGCTTGATGTGTCCTGGTGAAGTCACTTCAATCATTTGGTTTTCTTCAAGAGAATAATTATAAAAACGAATTATTTTTAAACATCTCACGCCAAGCAAAGCGAGACTTCCACTAGTAAGCAAAGATTTACATTATGGGAGAAGATTTGATACAGAGGATTTTGAAGAATGGATAAAAGATGAACTAGATTCAAGAAGATAGAAGTTAGAAGTTGACATTGCATTCAAAGTTATGGAGATTGTAGCTATCAAGTAAGTAACTTAAGGCCATTCCACAGATGTGTTGCGCAAGCAATAAGCAATTAGAGTAGAAATAGTGGTTACATTTAACAATAGCTTCAGTGTGGAACATAGATGCAAATCTAGTAGCACGCTTAAATTAACGTGGTCAGGACAAAATGAAAATAAAATGTCAGTGGAAATACGATGAAAATGTTTTAGAAAAAAGAGAGAATCCGGGTCATGTCGGTAAAAATGGATGGAGTCAAGACATCACGGCAAGAACGATTACATTGCAGATACTTGTCTGATTTTGTCGGGTACCTCCATATATATAGCAGGAGCACCCGACAAGATGTCATAACAACATTCAATCTTCTGCAGATCTTGTTGACAAAATATAAGCTGCAAACTGTTAAGCTACTCGTTCTCCATTAGGTTTTACATAGATAACATGTAAAAAGGCTCACTCGTCTATGTTGTGGTTATTGACAATGCGGTGATAATTTCCGTGTCTCCATGGTGTATATATAGAGATGCACAAACAGGCGCACATACGGACAAATGCAATCCCACCCTACCTAGACGTTCACACTTCTCATTTATATGTCTGAGAGACATTTAACACATTTACTAGGAGGCGAAGAACCAGTATTAGTTTAGGATTTCGTTCGTAGTTGGGTTGTGAACTTTCAGTGCATCAATATATGTATGATATTAGAATAAATACAAGCTCGGCTAATGATTACCTGATGCCGAGTTGCCTTACGACGGATAAATCCTACGGTCGTAAAAACGAATAAAGCTATAAATCAACATAATACTATAAAATGACGCAGTTGGAATATTAAATTCAGTTTTGAATTTTGAATGAAAATACGTGCGATTTTGTATTTAAATTTAGATTAATAAGACTGCTGATATTTGAGTTACGTATTCTTTCATAAAATGTTGATATTTTCAAGTATTATATCAAATGCATTGCTGCAAAGAATTATATTATAATAATAGTGAAATATTAACGATATATATATATGACAAATGGAAACGTTTCTATGAAAATAGTTTTGATTAAATATAACTTGTATTAATTATGAGCAATAATGAAACATTCGTCTCTCTATAAGCCAGTTTCAACTATATAAACATGACTAAGAACCAAATGGAATCGGTAATGGCTAAATTGAAAAGAAACAAGGCAGCAGGAGCAAACGAAATTGTAATAGAGACGTTAATGACCCTAAAATCTCTGGCGTAGACAGATTAACATAAATCATAAACGAAATCTATATACCGGATAACCTAAGCAGTGTTAATAACAATATAAGAAGATAATTGCAAATGAATTGGAGATCTATGGATCAATCAGTTTGATGAGTCACATAACAGCATACATCATCCTGATTTTGATGAAAAGAGCGCGCAGCAGATATAGGACAAGAATCGGCCCAGATGTAGGACAAGAATCGGCCCAGATGTAGGACAAGAATCGGCCCAGATGTAGGACAAGAAAAAATATTTTCCTTAAAGATGGTGGAACGAGGAATGCGATATTCATGCCCAGAATGCAATCTCTGGGGGCAATACAAATGCAAAATATTTATCGGTGATTTATAGATTATGCAAAGGCATTCGAAAACGTACTACGCAAGAACTTGAAAAAGATGCTCGACAACCTCTATATTTCGTAAAATACGTTAGGTTAAACAAGAATCTATATAGCAGCAAATCGTTTGAGTACGAATAGAGAGTGGACTCAGCGATTATATAAAAATAAAAAGGGCGTGAACAAGGATGTGTTTTCTCATTGATAATTGGAATCTAGCGAATCAATTATGAGAGAAATAATAACTTCCAAGGATTCATCATTGATGGCCACAATTCCAACAATATCAGATACGCGGATGACTACTTGCTAATAGCAAACACGAAAAAGTAAATGTAGGTCATCCTATAAACGGTAGCAAAAGAAATTGAGAAGTACGAAGCAAAACCTAAAGAAAACTAAATGTATGGTCATCGGCAAAAAGAGAAGCCGAATATGCCAACTGCTAGTCAGAGAAACTAAAATAAAACAAGTATAAAATTCAGATACCTCGGATGTATTTTGATAGAGGATGGCAGGTGAGACATGGAGATCCAAAAAGACGCATTGACATGGATAAAGACGCAACCAGAGTGCTGAAAATCAGAAAAATCTCATTAGAAACAAATGAATGAGAGCTAGATTGATATGAGCTACCTGTCCTTCTCTATCAACGATGGAGAGGCTTTAGGCAGTAGAAATATAGTTTTATGTAAAGATATTAAGAATTCCAAAGACGAAGCACGTATGCAACGATGAGGTGTTGGAAAGGATAAAAACGAGACCAAAACTCATAATAAATGTCAGAGACAAATAAGCTTCAAAAGAAGAAGAAACAGCGTAAAACAGCGCGAGACATATTTGTTAGGTCTGAGCAAATGTATGGTGGAGCAAGTCTTAGAGAAAACCAAGAAAAAAATTAGAGTGCAACAAGAGACAGAGCCAAGTGGAAGTCCATAATTGCCTAGGTTCTGAAAGGACGCGGCACACGAGGAAGTATATATACGTATAAGATTGTAACAAATAAACAGAGCTATGTGATCTTATGATTCAGCAGAATTCAATGGTTACATAGTAATGTCAAATATGTCCTTGTAAATTGAATTTGTCTATTCTTCATTGCTGTGGATGAGATCCGATTGACTGGCGTTTAATATACTATACTTGCCTCACTCGTGAGAGCAGAATATTACATAGCAAAATTCAGAGTTAAAGTGAACTTTTATCTTCTGTGTGCCTTGTCCCTTCAGGACGTAGGCGATCATGGCCTTCAAATTATCCCTATTCCTGGTGGCTCTGAGCACACCTTCTCCTGTTACGCCATGTAATCCTCGTTCCGTCATCCACCTGATTACTTCCTTCAAATATGTTATCCGTTGCTTTCCCTTATCTCTTTTTCCTTCTATCTGGCCTGTTAGTATCAGATTCTCCAAGACCTCCTTCCTCATTGCGTATCCCAAGAACTTCAGCTGTCTCTTTCTGATGCTCGGTATTAATTTCCTTTGTGTTTCAATCATTTCCAAGACCTCATCATTGCTCACGTGCTCGATCCATGATATTCGCAGCATCCTTCTGTAGAAACATATTTCAGTTTCTTCAAGTTTTTCCTTCATCTTTGATGGTATTGTCCAGCATTCACTGTCATATTGAAGGACGGACAGCCCGTAGCAATCCAGTACTCTCTTCATAGTTTCTAGCGAAATTGTCTATTTCTTAGTACTTTATTCAACTTCTGGAATGCTTCCTTCGCCATGCCAACTCGCCTTCGGATATCTGTGTCGTACTTTCCACCTTCTGTTATAACGCTTCCTAGATATGTAAATTTTTGTACCTGCTTTATTCTGGTATCAACGTCCTGTATTTGGCATTTTGAGCTGTCTTTATTATTGATGACCATGCATTCGGTTTTTGTGCAGTTTTTTTCTAGTCATTTCTTTTTACTTAGTTCTGCTACCTTCTGTAGGAGGTCTTCAAGTCTCCTTTCTGTCTGCTATCAGCACTGTATCATATATCAAACTAGAAGAAAAAATATTTGGATTTGTGATTAATGAGGTTAAACCAATTAAAGACATTAGTAATGTTACTCCATTGTGTTAATTATATACGCTCTTTTATGTTTTACTTGATTTTATCAAGTAGATGTTTTCTATTTTTTTCAATTTCTAGTTTAGTTGTATTAATAATTTTACTGGAGCGGTTAATTTCAAAGTCTCGTTTATGGTTTTTCATTCTAATGTTGGATTAGAGAGGGTTGAGTTTACTGATTATATCTTAGATTTTTGATTTATCAGTTATTTCTTTACTAGTAAGGTTTAATTATGGATGTTAGACAACGTTTTTTTATGATCTTTAGCTATGTTATATTTGATAGAGAATTGTATTTATTATGAGTATTTTTGTAGTAATTTTCAGTTTTGCCAGAACATAAGAAGATTTTACCTGATGTATTGATTTATTTTACTATAGAATTAAGTAATTGGAAATTGTTTTAGTGAAATTGAAACTTGATGTTGTAAACTACTTAAAACGAATCAATTTCAAATAGTTATAATATTTCAATGTAAGATGCTGCGCTCAAGTTTTTAAAGGCATAATACTATATTATATTATGTTATATTCTGTCGACATTTTGTACTTGTGAAGGAATAAATTTGCTTTCCATCTCATCCTTCTCATCATATCACCAGATTTGCGAACCACTTTAACGAAACAATAATATTTCACACACACACACACACACACAATATATATATATATATATATATATATATATATATATATATATATATATATATATATATACTGTTAATCTATGATGAAGCTTAGTGCCAACGTTGTTTTTTAGTGCAGTTCGGGTATAGAGGCATTTTCGGAAACCATATTTGGTCAAATAGTGCCAGATATCGAAATTTATTTATACTCGTTTACACTTTATGCAAAAATAGCAAGATAATTTTGCATATCTCTTTACATCTACAGTAAAATAAATAAAAAGACATATTAGATTAAATTTTAAGTAAAATATCTATAAATATAGAATATATTAACTTAATGGTCTTTGAATATTGATTGTGTGCAGTAGGCCATATTTGTCACATATATAACCTGTAGTACAAAATAAATTTCTGAAAAACGAGCGATTTTAATATAATTTTTCACGCAACTGGGCAAAAATGAAAAAAAATCTTTCGTGGAACTAGCAACTTGAGAAGAAATTAACTTAATTTATTGTATGATAAATATGATAAAGAGACACAAATTTGATTATTTGCTGGAATAATATATTACTTTGCGAAAAATATAATCAAATATAACATTCATTATAAAGTTCCTTTCACAGCCAGTTGCAATTCATAACACTGAGTTCAGAATCGGATGGTTTATGATTTCATAACAAGCGTTACTAGGTTTATTAATATCCAAATATCTATTTTATTTTATATACATTAAAACCACGTAGAATCCAGTGAGGTATGGGATCCCATCTATCTTCACACTCTGATTTTCCGGTGTAGCTTACATAAAATTTATGTTTTCTTTAAAACGAAATATATAACCCACCCAATAACCAACCAATTCCGACTTCAGTATTTTATTTATCATAGACTATTTTCCAAATGAAGCTGAAGAGGTCATATTTCCTAAGAATTTAATTAATAACGAGTGCAAAGCTGGATGATTCTATACAATTCTCAAGAGTATTTTAGCAAAAATGTTAAGAACACAAGATGCATTCGTAAAGGCCCGTATGTTTTTGTTAATAGCATCTAAATATGGAACTACCTTGACCTCTTCAATAACAGAATAACAGAATAACAGAATAGTTTCTTATTGTGTGTCTCTCATACAAAATGTATATCTATCAAAGACCTTTCCTATCTATTTATATCTCTTATTACACACACACACACACACACACACACACACACACACACACACACACACACACACACATATATATATATATATATGTATATATATATATATTCTTTTACCTAAGTCTCTCATATCTATCGACATATATATCTATATATTTAAGTCTCTTCTTCTAACTATCATTTTCAGTTCTATCTATGAAAAATATTTTTCAATCGGTTTATCTATTTATCTAAATGTTTTCTAATATCTTTATAACTATGCAACACATGTCACTTTTTAAAGTAAGAAAAATAAGACATTTTTTAAATGCATTTTGCTTATGAAAGTTTATTGATTGAGAAATTACGCTACTAAAATAAATGTTAGAAAACCATGTAAAAGACACAAGTAGACTCCTGGAGGAACTAATTTCATGCGACATACTTTCTCAATCCAATCTTATTTTACTAAATTATTTCATCAGGACAGATTCCCAAAACAAAAGCTTCCACAACAAATAGATTGTACTAACTTTGTACTTTCAATACAAAATACAGTTGGTAGAAGTACAGCGGCGCAGAGTATCAAAAGATTTTTTCAGATTGTGTTACTTCAACCCAAATCTGATTAAAAGGAAACGGATAATAAATCGTATGTCAACGTCTGAAATCACCGGATATGCAACAATATATATACATATAAACTTTTATTATTTTGTCTCTCCAACAAATACATAACTAACTGAGAATAGTTTTACACACACACACACACACACACACACACACACACACACACACATATATATATATATATATATATATATATATATGCAAACATTTTTTAAAGTATTCATGGATTCATTTTGAATCATATAGTTTTATTCCATGGAACGTTATTTTGGTGGATATAGTCATCCGATGTCTTTTTTAGACAGCGTACATTTCATTTATCGGTCTAGGAAGCAGAGTGATCATCTTTTTATTAGGATTTCTAAATTATAGAGTGAGCAAGCTGGTAGGTGAATTATATATTTAAATTCATAACTATTCAAATACGAATACCGACTAAAGTTTTGATTGTGTGTCTGAAAGCAAGAATGGATGTGTGTGTGTGTTCCTGTGTGTGTGTGTGTGTGTATGTGTCCTTAATAAATTTGAATATAATGCTTTAATCGCTAGGTCATGTAGAGCAAATTTGGGCATTAGCACTTACAATATTTCATTCTTTCTTTGCAGATCATGTGATATAACATGAGCGCTGCAAAATTGATAAAAGAAAAAATAATCAAAAGTAAATCGGCTCGATAAAAATTCTAATAACAAGAAATTGTAAAATTCATAGCACACTACTGTCGGGCGCGCATGCGTAAACATATGAACATATCAAACTTTCACCGATGTAATCTTGAAAAAAGCAATGCGTTACAAGTAATTTTTTTTCATTTTCTCATCCAATTTCATATATATATATATATATATATATATATATATATATATATATATATATTGTATTATATAGGCTTGATTTGACTTCGTTTAGACTGTTGGTCATTCGTGGTCGAGAGGTCTAAGAAGCGCCAGATTAACTAGTGGCTTCCCCTATATGTTCCCTGCCGAACAACACACATTTTCGTAAACAATCAGTCAGGTAGAAATATATATATATATATATATATATATATATATATATATATATATATATATATATGTAATACTGTTTGATTGTAAACAGAATATCTACTTAAATACGAGTATCGATCAACAATTATGTTGAAACAAATCATTTCAAATTTGTCGGTTGTTTAAAGACCATTTCGTTAATCTTTGTTAATATATATGCATGGGAATAAGTTGTACGATTTTCTTGATTGGTTCTGTTTTTGTTGAAGTGATTTCTACTACATTTCTTCTTTTTCATTAATAGCAGTTTTTAGTGGTGTAATCAAGGATGTGCGTTGTGGTGCACTGGATATCAGCTCGGAACGAGAAATCGGGGAGCCGAGTTCAAATTCCAGTTGAATTCATTGCATTCACTTACGCGCAAATACCCTTGGGAAAGGTATTAATCCGTCTCTTCCTTCCAGTTATGGGTTAAATAACAGGACAGATTGGGTTCTATAGCCTTGGCTGGCAACCAGTCTACCGCAGAAAACAATGTCAACCTACGGCGGGATAATCTTCTGCTCAGTCAGTCATGTCTCTTTCGAGACATGATCGCCCAAGCGTGTTTCACGTATGGCACTTAACTGACTGAATCAAGACTATGCTGATTATATGATGACTATACGTGATTTGTATTAGTAAATGTTACTGATAAGCCTCAAATGGATTTATTGTTTTTATTATAACAGATATTAGTATTATAATTTTGTAAGCATATTAAATATGTAATACACACATTCACATAGGCCTATTATATATTTCATTCATATTTCGAGATAAATATATTACATATTAAAAATCATTTTCAGACATTTAATAAAGTATGCACACTTCGAAATGAGAATATTACATATTGTCAATCAATTTTGAGATAAACATAGTTAAATGTTTTTACACAATTTGTGATATTGTCGCCAGTTCAGAAAAAAACTGTTTCATTTAGCATGGATTGAAGCTTCTTATAGCAATGACCTCTCTAATTTTGTAAAAAAACATCTAGAATATTGTGAATTTTCCTAAATGCATGTATGCGGGCGTTCGATAATCATTTTTTTTTATGTTAGCCTTTCTCAATAGAGTAAAGTAATGTAAATCACGCTAGAATAAAGAGTCATTAAAAAGATAAATTGATAGTCATTGAACATACACCAAACATTTATGTAATCACCGAGTGGAAATAAAAAATATAGACATAATGAAAATAATCTTGTGACTATGCTTTACACAAAGAGATTATTATTGAATATACAAGCTGTGTTATTTCTTAACGGGGAGAAACATGAAAAACTAATAATGGTAATAGTAATGCTCGAATTAAATATAGGACAATATGGTTATCAACAATGAACAAGTAGCAGACAAAGATATAAAATCGCAGATGCAGTTAACGAAAAGGAAATGTGTTTTTTATTATTCTTATCAATGATAAATTGGTACAAAATCCTTGAGTATTGTCAAATGAAATTTTTGTCTATACTTCTAAGATGAGGTAGTATTTACACTATTTAAACTTATCGGACTATTGACCTCATCTTTGTTGCTATGTTTACGAGGTTTTGGTTGTTGTACACTACAGTCTTGTTCGGTGTTAAGAATTTCGGACCGAACCCTTTTCTACGAGAAATGGGGTTTATCATTTTCTTTCGTATATATAACCAAATAAATTAACCATATTTCACTTTCTCCTGATGATTTTATATTCAATAACAAAATGTCATAGCTTTTAAATTAGAGTATGACATAACACTAATAACTCTATTTCTATGGTCTACTTTCGTATTGAGCGCATTTTAAAAGTATATATCTAAGTGTAGAATGTACTTCATTATTATAAAAAGTTATAAACACACACACACGCACACACACACACACACACACACACACATATATATATATATATATATATATATATATATATATATATATAAGTACAACGTTAGTCAAATGAAAAATAAAACATGCCAGTTATTGCAGGAAGGAAGAAATAGATTAGGCGGAAAAATAGAACAGAATTTAAACAACGTAATCATAAAATAACTGAAGAAAAAAGCTTAAATATACTGTGTATAAAATAAGGAAGACACACTCGCTACCATTCAAATAAAAAGAAAGCAATTAGAATGCTCTTTTTTTTTTTTACCAAAATCCTGATATAATGCAATCCGACGCTCTGATTCTTTTATTAACCATGGTGATTTCAAATACATAATTCAAAGTCTAGAATTAAAAAAATACTGGTTCATTCTGTTATTTAGTATTACGGTCAGCCACACCTATTATGACATTATTAAGATGTCTATCATCACATGAAATATGCTTGATATTGTCCAGCTCTTTTTCAATTACACAAAAAGCATAAATCATTAACACGCGTTGGGTTAAGATAGAAATCAGATACATCAACGTATCTTAGGATCGAAAGTATTCGAATTAGAGTACAATCTTGTTTACGCAAATTTAATATATACACTTCTAAATAATAAACCAACAATATGTGAAGCAAGTACGTAAAGAATGCAAAATAAAAATATTTCTACTTCTATAATAAATTACAGCAATGGATGAAGGGAATTGACTTGGCATGAAAGCCATAGCATCATTGATAAAGTCATAGTTAGAAAAATGTCATTGGTTTTCTCTTATTTTCAAAAGAAAAAATAAGGTTTTCATAAAAACCAATAAAAGTTGTAGCTAATTCCGGACCCAAGGTATTTCCATCGAATCAACATCGACTTAGGCCTCCATGGACTAATATTGCTTAGTTTATCAATTATTTCTGTTGCTTTATGCATAAACTCCAAGATCAAATCTTCTGGAAATAAACGCGACGCTGGGGTCGCGTTAAAATTGATAAATCAATTTGAGGCTTATCAGTAACATTGGTACCCTCAAGACGGATATTTGTATACACTATCAAAAGATATTAAATGTTTTTCTCAGAGCACAAATTAGCAGTTTGTAATAAAATTATGAAACTAAAATGGCTCAGAAATACATTGAGTAGAAATCTAATCAGATACAGGCTGAAGGACCGTTAACCATTTGGTCAATTCATTTTGCATATACAATAAATTGATCTAGGATGCGAATTTTACTTATATAACTTAGGTAAGCTGATTGTAGGTGGACTTTGAGAATCAACGAGTTTAACACAGTTGTACGCTGTCTCGAAAATAAGTTGTTTCTTATAAACAGAGAGTAACTATTTCTGAACCTTTTTTGTATTGTCACAAGAATGTGCAGGAATGATCTTCTGACATTTCAACTGGACTTGCAAATATATTTCCATTTCATCTATGTAGCTCTGACTATCCAAAATAAGCAACATTTTGCCTTTATCAAACTTAATAATATATAATTTCTTGTTATTAACGGCTTTATATTATGGAAGTGGACAGTCAGCGAAGCCAAGAAAATAGCTATTAGCAGAGGTGAGAATTAAAAAGATAATCAAAATAATCTTGTTTTACGAAGGGAAATGTTGTCAAGAGAGGACTGCAAGTTCAACTGAGATAAAAAATGTCGAACCAAGCAAAAAAGTGCACTTAACTTACACAAGAAGAAGGAATTCCAAAAGTTCAACAATCTCCGAAGAAGTCCTTTCATCTATGTCAGAGTAAGATTGAAGAAATTAAATATATATTTATTTAGGTCTCCAATTTCAGTGCTAAATCTTTTAGCAATGCGATGATTAAAAAGCCAATGATTTTTCAATTTAATGCACAGATTTGTTGCAACCTGAAAAGCGAAATGAATCAAAGAATGGGAATTTAAGAATGACTTCTCTAATAGTTTATTTAGCTCACACATTATGAACGCAGTTTCAGTATAAAATACAGGATCCTGTTTTGATTTTAAATATCCTTCAGCTGAAAAACGGCGGGACAACACCTCATATTAAATAGGACATGCGAAACAACCAATTGACTCTAAAAAATAACTTTAGGCTAAAGTTAAATAGTGAAGTCAGTTCGTCAATGATACATCTCTGGTATCTACAAGGGGAATATTATGCAAGGACCTGATAGAACAGTATATTAGTACTGATTTAAAAAAATCACGAATGCTTTATTTTGTATCTGTCTATATTTCTGAGATGCAGTAGTATTTACACTATTCAGATTATACGGACTGTTGTTCGAAATTCCTAGTAACTGAAGACCGGAGCGTACAACAGCTGAAACGTCGTAAAGGGCAATATTCCGAATAATTTAAAAAAAAGATTTATTTAAAGGAATATTTCTGCTAAATATATATATTCCAGAAATGAAAATGAATGCTTGTTGCTACGATTTTGCACGGATAAATCTTGTGTTTTAGCATTTTCCCTAATATATATATTTTTGTCAGGCGTACCTATGCCAGACTTACGCTAAGTTATTATTTGTAAAATTGTAAACGTATCCGATATAACCATACTGACATAATAATTTTTTGTCGCTGCATTGTAGTGCCGGTAAATAAGATGCATTAATTTTGGCCTGTATATATCACACTGAGGCAGTTATATATACAGCCCTAATGGGAAAAATTTCAAAACATATATATATATATATATATATATATATATATATATATATATATATATATATAAATGATTTAAGAGACAACAGTCAAGTAACATTGTCCAGAAGGCACCGAACGAGAATTAGATAATAGAAGACAGGGACAAAATAAAATAAATCGAAATTGTGTTACAAGAAATAAAGCTACAGTACTCCATTTTGAACGAATAAGGGCAAAACGCACAATGAAGCAAACTGATTTCTTTTTTTTTTCCCAGTTAACGAATTCACCATTGGAATGTTGGAAAAAGATGACTTAATAATAGCAGACCAAAAGCACCATCAAACTGAACGAGGAAAGAAAGAAACAGAGAGAAAATAAGAAATGGGGATAATAAAGTAATGATGCAGCAAATAAAGTTAGTGGTTTCAAGATGGCTGCCCTCATTCCCTGGATCTCGTCATTTTATTTGTTTTTTTTTTCTCTCAAAGAGTCAGTATATATATATATATATATATATATATATATATATATATATATATATATATATATATATATTCCTGTACGGAAAATAATAGTACATTGAACTTGAACTCATGGATTAAAATGTATGTGAAAAGTTGTCTTTCTTAAGTTAATTTTCGATGGTCTGATTGAAATTCTGTGGTTAAACTGCAGGATAGGAATTGGAGAATGCTGTCAAATCATGAAAGTAATGGCTGCTTAAGCAACTACAGAGAACGACGTTAGTCAGTTTATTCTTGTATCAGTACCACGTCATTCGCAATAAAACCTGCGAAATATATAGTTTCGATACCTGTTGTAAAATCCTTTCAGTTATACGGAAGGAAAATAATCATATCTTTTGATATGAAACGTAAAATGTAGAGAAAAGAAGGTAATATACAAATCGGTAACACTAAAATCAAATATATACAGAACTTTAAATACCTGGGAAATATTCTGACCGAGGATGGAGTGCGTGACACTGAGATCCGAAGAAGCATTGGCATCAGCAAGAAAGCATTACAAAAGCTAAGCAGAGTATTAAGTGACAGGAAGTTTTCAATATAGCAGCGAAAGCTGCACAATCTAATAAAATAGGAAATAAAAAAAAAAAACATTAACCAAAACAAATGTGGTTCTACAGAAGAATGATGATATTACTGACCGAACATGAGAGCAACGATAAAGTTTGGAGAGGATACAAACGAAAAGTAAATTTAGACTAGGCATCAGAATTAGACAGATCAGGTTTTTATGAAAATAAATGAAGAAGGATAGCTTGGAGAAAATAATACCGATATATATAGAGAGAAAGAAAGAAAGATTGGGGAAAGCATAGAGTAACGTACTTAATGTGTTTTAGTTGGTTGTTGGCAGAGCGGGGTTAGGGAGAGATATCAAGAGGAATTGCCAAGTAAAAATCCATTATCGCCCACGTCCTGAAAGTACACAGCTCATAAAGAAGTAGATAAATTCTAGTCAATTTTTAAAAAAAAATACATTAATTGGAGTCCTTCTTGTGACTCTTCAGTAAGTGCATGTCCGCTATTTTCCTTCGTTACATAAGTAAGATAAGACCAAACATGTACAGCATCTTTGCCAAAGCAATTCATTCGTTACTTTATATGCTTAAAGAGCGTATACGATAAAAAAATCCTTGATGATAAAATATTATCCATCTGCAACCGCCAATTTCACAGATGAAACGTAGAAGCCTCTGGCTACTCTATTGCTATTTATGAAGAAAATGTTCTAACACGGTTTATTCGTTAAGCCCACAAATACACTTGACGGAAACTGCCCCCCCCCCCCATTGACTTCTTTTTCTATGAGTTAGAAAGAATTTCACTTCTAACACACGCACTGAAATCAAATCAGAATAATTTTGAAATAAAGAGCGGTACAATAACTTTCTTTCTTTCAGGTGGTGAACACAAAATCGTAGTAAATTTTTGTCACTTTATATATATATATATATATATATATATATATATAAGTATGCAGTGTAGATATAGAAGAATCCGAAGGGAGAGTCCTGTATATAAAGTGGTAGGATAACTTACTAGGAGAGCTCTAAATATATATCCATGAAAGTACATGTAGAGTATATATACGTTAAAATAAGACATACATATTATTCATTCATGAAGTGGAAGTATGGGCGATATTCAGCAGAACCATCTTCAGCTTCCGTGTTTATTCTACAAGAGATCAGCCAGGGTATAATTACTTTCAACCATTTGTAAGTGAACGATTGAATAATCACCTTGCGTGTTCCCAATAAATAAATGTTCCTGGTACATTGTTAAATATCTGAGCTTAAGTACTTTGATAAAATAGTTCAATAACAATAATTTAAACAATTATTTAAAAAGGAATGATGTACAGAAATATTCTAATTTGAGAACGATTTTACTTCATCCAAGCAGACAAAAAACTGAAACAATTATCGTTTCCTTTTTCTAACAACGTTTCAGACACATATTTCTTCATGATCAATATGAAATATTTTATTCACATATAATATGTATACATACGCATTGTCAACTAGAGAACAGACGCAAAGAAAAATTGATTCCTTTTACTTTTTTTATGTGGCGTGTGCAAACATTTCCTGCCAAAATTATTGTAGAATTTTTGCTATATTTGTGTGTCCTATTCCTTTGTTAAATCTCGTAACCTCTGTTAGGCTAATAATTTGCGCATGCTCATTTTTCTATGTGCAGTGTTCTAACAGTCGCTGAGCTGTCATGGATGCTTTAAAATCATGTGCAATTTAGCTCATAGTAAACTTGTTAATCTGGATTAGTTAGCAGTTATTTATAACCTGATCGCAGTTTTAAACTTGACATTGATAAACAAAAATATGCAGCGACTTTTTTTAAGAAAATTAGTGACTGGTTTGTCACTGTGTTTATATAATTACAGGTACACATTTCTAACCTGATAAAATATTAATTTTAGTATCATATCTGGCTAAAATCTAACGAATGCTAATATATTCTCCCTGAAATTATTTAATGTTTTATAAACAGTGTAAGTAGTGACAAAGATTACGGTAAACAGAAGTCATCCCCAAGTATATGTAAAAATATAAGAAATATTTTAGAGGAAATGCATGGGTTCTATCAGGTAACTAATTTTTATGAGTAAAATGAAAATCTGTCGCAGAAAGTAAAAGAAAAGTTTGAGATAATGATATCAGGTTTTGATTTTAATGAAATGGAAATATAATAATATGAGCAGATAAAAATTAAAAATGTGAACATAAAATCAGCCAAGAAAATTGAAAATTTGCTTAATTTATTCGTTTGACGAATTCAATATACTGAGTGCAGTGAATATTTTTTTTCTAAATTGCGCAAAAATGAATATAACACTGACATCTCATTTTAACAAATATATTTACAAATTTATCTTAAAATATTAAAGAGTAAAATAATTCAATAAAATCGCTATTGGCTACAACCACGTTCTCTTGACGAATTTGGAATGTCCTACATCACTTCTGGACATTTTATTTTATTTTTCAAAATGATGAATGATAAATCGCTAACTTCAGTACATTTGAAGTGTTACAACGAATCTGTTAATTTATCGATCACTAGCGACTCATACATAAAAAAGAATGGGTTGCAGTCCGAGGAGTAAGGTGGTTTGCTGTAAGTTTGAAGTGATCGAAGAAATTGTCTGACAGCCATAACGTGGCACGGTGCAGAGATTTTCTGTCAGACATAGTCTGTCAGCCGACATTCTTTTCACCCAGGGCGTTTCTACCTCCCTTCGGGCAGTTGGTATAGATCTCCCTATTGAATCTGAGTCTCCGTGTGAAGGTGAATGGAGGCAAAACGTTGCCATCTCTAATAATCAGTCCAAACCCTTTGATGTAACGAATTAGATGCATCCAAACCTTCCCGAATCCTGTGAACTGTCCTCAGATTGACACCCGAACATTCCGAAATGTTCGCATTTAAGTTCCAGTGCGAATACCAAGGAAAAAAGCATTCCTTTCCAAATTTACGACGAACTGAATTGGTTCGTGGTGCACTTTTTCTCATATTCGGCGGCCAACTGACCCTACTATACAGTGCAGTCTGCAAAATCAAAATAAACAAGGCACATGCTCAAAATTAAAAATATAAAGTGGTGTCAATTTGCCAACCACACCCAGTATCTTTAAAAATATAAACGTGATTGTAAATTGATACAGTATTAACTGAATACTTAAGAATATGTGAAACTCAAAGCAGATATAGAAATATTCATCGAATTAATCCGAATAATAAATTTATACAATGGAAACATATATAATTAATTTATTTTCTTTGTATACATATAGTTATAATAATTCTGCTCGCTTGAATTCGGTCCATTTCTCTACTAACTTATTTTATTTTACTTAGATTTTTTTTAAAATCTTTTATTTTTGATCTACTTACACATTTCCCGTTACTAACTTAAGTACTTTGCTAGTCTCTCTCAGTGAACTTGGACTAGATTGTGTTAAATTAGTTTGGTTTTCAAGAGTCGTTTTGACTTATACTAAGTTAAAACTTTGTAATTCTTTTTATTTCTATGTAATTCAGCCACAATAGTTTTATTAGGATTAGTCTACACTTGAAACTCTGGTAATTTTAGGTAGATTTACACGGGGATGGTGTAATTTGCGTACGTGAGTAAACAGTTTAGGTATGGCCTACCATCATGAAGTCGTCATCAAATCACTACAACGTAGTTAAATTTCAATGTTTCTGTAGTGACACGTTGTCTTCAACTAGAATACAGTATCTCACACACCAATATGCGTCATTGGGTTTTTTTTCATATAACTGGGACGTTAGCATCCCTGTAGGTCAAAGAAAAAAATGTAAACCTACAATGGGCGAAAGAACTCTCAAGGAGTCAACGGCCATCTAACTAGAGGTGGTTTCTCAATAAAACACCTTGGAGAAGGCAACGGGATACCACTCCACAATCATGGTTACTTACGAAAAATATATTAAAGCCAAAAGCGTGAAGGTGGTTGCTTCCCAAAGAAACAACTCCTTGCTCGGTAAGGAGCGGCATGGGCAACAGGTGCCACCTGACCGTCATCCGGCGACTGTTAGCACCAGCGGCGTAAAGGGGACATTTTACTCCAAAATTTGTCTCTCGCCCGGGAAAGAGTGACATGAGCAACAGGTGTCTCTGGACCGTTAATCTGCGACTGTGCACATCAAAGGATAAAATTACTATCGGAACATGGAAGGTCAGGACACTCGACTGTGGACAGCTACAGAATGTCAAGCAGGAGATGGACAGACTGAAGATCAACATCCTAGACATATGCGAAACCAGATGGCCTAATAATCGAGATCTCAGTAGTGACACCCTCAGGATAATTTATGCAGGAGTTTAAAAAAAACAAAAAAGGGGTCAGTTTAATCCTAAACAAAGAAGTGAAGAAATGCGTTCTTGAATACTATTATCTTTCAGAGAGTGTTCTCTTGGTTAAACTGCGAGGAAGACCCTTCAATATAGCTAATATAGTAGTTTATGTGCCGACAACTCAAAGTTCGGAAGACGAAATAGAAACTTGCTATTCAATACTGGACAGTGCCAAGGCTAGGTGCAAAAGCCAAGAAATTAGGATTATAATGGGGGACTTAATGCCAAGGCAAAGATAGTGAAGGAGACAAATTTGGACTAGGGGATCGCAACGAACGAGGAGAAAAATGGGTCCGATGGTGCTCAGCCAATGACCAGGTAATTACTAACATCTGGTTTCAAGAACATCCACGATATTTATAGACATGAAGAAGCCCAGGAGGCGACACGAAGAATCAAATAGACTATATAACTATAAACAAGAGATTCAGGAAGGCAGTGGTCCAATGCAAAACATATCCAAGTGCCGACTGCGGAAGTGACCACGTCCCAGTCATCTGCAAACTAAGGGTGAAACTCCGAAGACTGAAGAATCACAGCACATCACCAACATTGCAATATGACACGCTTGTGAATGACCTCACCCTGCAGAATGAATACAATAACAGCGTGAAAAAGAAATATGAAGAACAAATTGGAAAAGGGCAATCAAAATGGGATTCACTAAAGGAAGCGATGGTCACCTCAGCGAACAACATAGTCCGAAATGAAATCACACGCCGAAGAAAAAAACGAGTGGATGACAGAAGAGATTATTTACATGATGCAAAGGAGAAAAAATAACGCCAAGACATGGAGCAGACTACAAGAGACTTCACAGGGAGATAAGGAACAAATTCAGACAAGCCAAAGAGAAATGGCTCAACAACAAATGCGCAGAAGTAGAGAGACTGAGAAGGACCAATAAAGCAGAGATGCATAAAGAGATAAGAGAACTGACAAAACAAAAACCCTGCTCCTCAGCAGGATGCATAAAATCCAAGGATGGAACAATCATATTGGAGAAATAATCCAGCGATGGGATGAATATATAAAGGATCTTTTTTGCGACATGAGAGAACAACCGAGAATACATAAGAATATACATAGACCGAAAATACTAAAATCCGAAGTCGAAACTGCAATGTCCAAACTAAACAGAAACAAAGCAGCTGGCCCAGACGGCATAGTGATAGAGATGCTGATAGCCTTAGAAGAATATGGCATAGAAAATATTACCGAAACAGTGAACCACACAAAACTATCAGCTTAATGAGTCACATTACAAAACTGATTGTCAAAATCCTGATGAATAGAGCTAGAAGCAGAATCAGACCAGAGATAGGGCAGGAACAGTGCGGGTTCGTCAAAGACACTGGAACAAGGAACGCCATATTCATGGTTCTTCGAAAGAGCAATACAAATGAAGAAAGACTTGTACCTATGTTTCATTGACTATGCAAAGGCATTCGACAAGATACGACACAAAGAATTGATGGAGATGCTCGGAAACCTCGACATTCTCGGCAAAGAAATAAGAGTAATCAATAATCTCTACTGGCATGAAAAGGCCTGAATACGGACATGTAACGATCTCAGCAAATTTACAAAGATAGAAAGAGACGTAAGACAAGGATGTGTCTTTTCACCGGATTTGTTCAACCTGCACAGCGAGAATATTTTGAGAACCCTAGATGACACGCCAGGTTTTGTTATTGGAGGCCACATTTTGAACAACATAAGGTATGCAGATGATACACTGCTGATTGCGAACACGGAAAGTAAACTACAAGCCCTCATGCAGAAGGTAGCGGTGGAGAGTGACAAAAAAGGATTACAAATAAATTTTAAGAAAACTGAATGCATGGTCATCAGGAAAAGGTGTAACCCAAAATAGAGGAGAGGGATACCAAAATCAAGCAAGTACAAAAATGTAAATTGCCTAGGAAGTGTTCTAACAGGAGATGGAAAGTGGGACACAGAGATTCGAAGGCGAATTGACATGGCAAATGACACGTTCCAGAAGCTCAGTAAAGTACTAACACACAGGAAAATCTCACTAGAAACAACGGACAGAGTGCTGGATTGCTACGTGATGTCAGCTCTTCTATACAGCAGTGAAATCTGGACAATATTATCGAAAATGAGGACAAAACTGGAAGCAGCGGAAACGTGGTTCTATAGAAGGATGCTGCTGATTTCTTGGACTGAGCATGCAAGCAACGATGAGGTGTTGGAAAGAATGGCAACCAAAAGGAAATTAATACTGAACATCAAGAAGAGACAACTGAAGTTCCTGGCACACGCAATGAGGAAGGAGAGCCTGGAGAACCTGATACTGACTGGCCAGATAGTTTGAAAGCGAGACAGAGGAAGGCAGCAGATAAAATACTTGCAGGGCCTGATCAGATGGATGACCGAACGGGGGGGTTGAGAGGAGTAACAGGAACAAACATACTAAGAGCCACAAGGGATAGGGAGACGTGGAGAACCATGATCGCCTACGTCCTGAGGGGGCAGCGCACATAGAAGAAGAAGAAGTGTTCCAAACCTGTGACAGCCACTCTCTTATTGCCTAAATAAAAAAGAGGGCGTTGGTAAAATACCGAGGCCACTGCGAGTCTATTTGTGATAATTTGTAAAGTTTATTTCATGTGAACTCCCATAATTTAAATAGACTAAATGCTACATCCAGTCGCGTTGAAATCCGAGTTGGACATTTAAAAATGAAAATAAAAACAGTTGTCATAATAGTATCGTTAGTTTAACAAGAATAAAATATATTTTACTATTGACTGGATATTAACAAAATATTGAACAAAAATCCAGGATCTGTTCTCACTGACCACTTCATGTCTGCATTTAAAGAGAACAATTTCAATCTTTTCTGCTGCTGTCAAAAAACATTGTTTCGGCAGTTGTAACATTCCATGATCTTGTGAAATATTAGCGTATTATAAGTATACAGCAAGGAAGAGGGTTTACAGGGAAAATCCTTTAGGAAAAGTAAAGAAATATGGAATATTTATAGTTTAAACCCTTACATGAATATGGTCTCAGAAACAATAGTAAATATAACCTGTATGTAAATTAAGACAAATCGCGTAAATTAATACAATTATCACAAAACATAGGGCAAAACTGAACATAGTGTTTCAAGCCCACAAGTTATATTACACCCTTGCGCAAATTAATTTAAACAAAACGAATAATGTATTACTAGAATTTTTCAAATTTTCCCTGATCATGTATCCTTCGTCTCTTGACGTTGTTTTTCTCTTATGACTGCATTTTCCTTTACGTTATGGACTGATGAATCCAGTTTGTGATTTCGCCTTGATGACTTTGCTGATATTTGAAAGGCTTTTACCAACAAGATTCTCGATCTTCCTGTAAGGCCTGCCACTGTTTTTGTGCAATGTTACAATTTTTGTGCGTTTCCTTGGAGTAACGTCAATCACAGTCAATGGCCGTAGGTTAAATAATCTACTGTAGAGACAATAGTGCCTGGGCGTGATAAAAATCTAACGCAATCACAGATGACACAGTATTTTCAAAGGCCAAACAAATTTCATCATACATCACGAAAATAGATTCATATTATTGCAAATCACTGCAAATGACCTAATCTAAGAAAAAAAAAATTGCATCCTGTCAGAACAGTGGATATAAAAGTGACCGTATGTTGAGAAAAAAAAGGCAACTAACGCAATTGTTTTATTAATTTACACAAGGGTTGTAAAATGAAAGTATGACCTACTTGTCAAGATGTTTGGCGGTCAAGTTTACGAAAATAAGGAGTGGCCAAACAGACCAACGGTAGCAAAGGAAAGAATGGAAGTAATAGAACTATCTTTTTCCTGACTTTTATAATAGATCAGCAGACATTAGAGGCCACTGTAGATAACTCCGAAACATTCTAGCATAATAATTCACTAAATAATTTCTTAAGATACAGAAATTAATTAATCAATTAAATTATATTCTATTAAAATTAGTTCAAAAACGTTGCAATATACGTACAGAGAACTTTTACTATGAGCGTTATTCCGATGGTTTCATTGTACAAGTCAAATAACAGCCAAAGTTTTGAGTGGTGCTTGGCAACTGTCCCATTCTCTCTTATTCTTACTCTCTCTCTCTCTCTCTGTGTCTGTCTGTCTTTGTCTGTCTGTCTGCTGTCTCTCTCTCTCTCTCTCTCTCTCTCTCTATATATATATATATATATATATATACATACATATATTTCCCTAACGTCCGTGGTATACGTACAAATAACGCTGTTACCACGAAAGATATCAGATATCCAATCTCTCTGTGAAAACAACCTTAACCCTATAAATTCCCACTGCAAAACTACAAAAAGGAAAGAAAAATAATTGTCTGTTTATACACATTACGAGTGGACACGTGCCGTCAACAAATGAAGCCAAAACATTTATGCCAATATGCATTGAACAATATATTGCTGAACCTGCTATTGAATATTTTATATGAAGAGAAATGAAAAAAAAAAAAAAGATCTAAATCTTTGAGCGTGACAGGGTATATATATATATATATATATATATATATATATATATATATATATATATATATATATATATATATATTTTTATGTCTATCTCTCTCTCTCTCTTTCTCTCTGGCTATATATATATATATATATATATATATATATATATATATATATATATATATAAATACATACACGACATAATAGTGGAGATATATATATTCCTCGCTATTTGACATAATTATTTCAAAATTATAAGATGATAAGGCAATGTTAATTACAGAGCAAACAGCAAGAGCATGCATGAGTATGTGTGTGTTTGTGTGTGTGTGTTCTGTGTGTAGTGTTACCCCTTTTATCTCAGAAGGTCTATCTATTACGTCCTTTTACTCTCTTCTATATTTTAGAAGACACAGCCTTTAACCGATCACCGAGAGGAGGCGGTGTTTTGCCCTTTATTATCAAGACTCTATTATGAGATATCCGACCACTGTTCTAACTCCCGAGGCAGAACTCCTCAACCTCCACTTGAAACAATAGCTCGACTCATCATAACACGGAACCCAAGACGCCCAAATTGCTTCTACTGCCACACGTCATCCTTAAAATGCACAATGTTCGTAGGCAAATCAATAGCCGCAATAACGTAACATTCGCTAAAAAATTCGACCTCTGTTGCATCATAGTAGGTGATGTCACCTAGGGAAGGTTCACAACCCCATCACAATGAGCACTCTTCGCCCTTTTATCTCGGAGGCAGGGCGAATTACATTTTTTGAGCCCTGTTCTAAGACACTCTATGCCAAGGAGATTCACCACACACATGATTGGACAATTAGTTTCTCCTGCTACAGAATAGAACACTTATATTGCTACGTATTCCAGTGCTGATGGAAATGTAGCAGCTTTCATCAAGGATATTGCCTTTCTTTATATCATGGGACAAGAATACTGGTTGAAGGTCAATCCTCTTTGGCAACAACTCATCTCTAGCCGTGTCAATTTACTGCCTTAGACAAGCAGTCAAGGAGGACTAGCCTAACTCTGATCCAGAAGTTGAGCAGTTAATCAGTCGAAACTTCTACATTGAAAATTGCCTGAAATCTTTCTCTACCAAAGACTCAGCAATTTTTTTGCTCTGTAAAACAAGACATCCTAGAAGGGTTCAACTTGTGACTGAATTATTTCACCTCCAAGAGAAGATGTGTCATGGCAGTTTTCCCGCCACTAGACCACGCAATTGATCTGAGGAATTGAACAGAAACAAACTGCCAAATTCTCTCACGTAGGACACGTTCGCATTCAAAGTAAAAGTGATCGAAAGTCCTTTCACACGCAGAGATACACTTTCGACTCTTACCTCTCTGTACAAACCTCTGCGATTGACAACCCCCGTTAACATCTAAGGCAAATGCTTCCTAGGAATATAGGAATGGCGAATAAAACTTCTCTCTACTAAAGGAAAAGTATGAATCCTGGTCAATGTCGGGGGCGGGACTTCTTGAAAGCTTTAAACGAAGTCAAAGTTTTCAGTGTCCTCACAGCAACGACAGTGTGTACAAAGCTGCACATCTTTACTGACGTATCCATATGAGAAAACAATTTGGAAAATTACTAAATATCCAGTGAAAAGAAAGTATAACAGATGAAGTTATCAAATCAGTAATATATATATATATTTATTGTTAAGACATCGGGCGCACTAACAAAAGCTGAAGCAATTAAAGTAGATAGCACATTTTAACAGGAAGAGAAATAAAGACATATTGAAGATGTAACTATTCCTCCTCTAATATCAATACAATTTAGAAAGAAAATAATCTTCAATACCAGAAACAGCGAAAAAACTACTTTACCATAGAAATCCATTTTTTAAAATAAATATTTTTTTAATTTTAACAGGAAAAAGGATACTAGCTATTGGGTCTAAAGAAATAAAATATTTCCTTGGAGTGATCCGGTTAATATTACCATTATCATTATGTCATACAATTATTTGATTTGTCAGACCATTTTTGTGGGAGGAGTATTTTTAAAAAGATAAGGAGCAATAGAGAAAGTTTTATTGAATAATTTCAATATGAAAGTAATATGCCAGGAAAACAGTACGTTAACAAGTCTATTACTATTTAATTTTCTTTCTTTTAAAAAACAAAATCAAATAATACTGAATATTTTTCTATAATCATTCTATACTTATTAAGAGAGTACAGCCAGTGGTGCGCAGGGGTTACAGAGAGAGAAAAGAAAAAGAAATAGTGAACAAGTTACTGGGGATGCAGTTGAAAGGAAAAGAGAAAGTTGGAAATTAAGAAGACAGATGATGGTAATTGGATTTGCACATAAACGTTTGTAAGCTGTAGATAGCAGGGAAGTAATTATATGGCATGGAGTTCTACATGCGGGAAGTTTAAGAGTTGAAACGGATAGAGTAAAAGTGGCAGTTGCATTTGACTACTTTGACGATAAAATGGTGGGACCTAGTTGCCAATCTAGTAGCACGAGTAAATCCATGTGGTCGGAGCATTAAGAAAAGAAGCTCGTTTGAAGAAGAAGCCATTATAATATTTATATATGTGCGTGTGTGAGTGTGTGTGTGATTATATATATATATATATATATATATATATATATATATATATACAAACACACACGCACACGCACACACACACACACACACATATATATATACATATATATAGTGATTATTTAAAAACCACTACAACATAATATACAGATTTTATTGCATTTACAGTGAGTTTGTCTTTGTAATTTAATCCTGAAGATAAACTTGAAAAATGTCAAGAATACTTTTGTTAAAAAAAGAAAAACTACAACACCTTCCTTGATGAATTCCATCTCAACATCAAAAAACGTATTAGACAACTGGAAAGGATCAGTATAAAAATAAGTAGACAAAATATGTCTCAACTATTCAATGAATCATATATTTTATGCAAAGATATATATACAGGATGTGCGTTGTGGTGCAGTGGATATCGGAAACGATTACTTTGCAAATATTTCTTTGGATTTTGTCGAGAATTCTGCAATGAATTGCAGAAGCAGACGACCATAGGTTGCAACATTATTCAACGCACAGTCAAAAGTTATACTAAAAATTCTGAAAGATAGATTATAACAATAAAATTACCCTGGCATGAGACAGTAACCCAAAATTCTAGGAGTAAATGTAGCTATTAAATCAATGTAATCGTTTTACTCAAAATTGGTTGCAAAATTGAGGCAAAGATGGCGCAGTGTGTTGCTCTCTTGAAGATTAGATTATTTAATGCAAAGACGAATAGTAGATTTATAAATACGCAAGATATATTTTAACGAAAAAAACCTCCTAGCCATACAAGAAGCTGATGTAATCGTTCAATGTAATCGTTCCACTTGATGTCGGTTGAAAGGGAGTGAGGCCAAGGAAACGCAGCGTATTGCTTTTTTGAAGTAGCCGATATTATTGCTTAAATCAATGAAACTGAGTATTCAAAAGCTTAGCTTTTTAGCAAAGCTGAATGTGAACGTCCGTTTCGTTCAACTCAGTTTTCATCTCTGGCATTTTGTCATTTTTTTTTCACATCACATAGTTTGTCGTCCAAGAAAAAAAAAACTTTGTTTTGTAACCCCCGGACGAACCCGTCTTCCATAAAACAAGTTTCATTAGAAAGTGGGAATATATAGGTGTACGCATAGATGCATTTGTATGTAGCTATATGTAAGGATAGACTTATGTGGTTGTATATGTGCATGCGTAATATGTACGTGTGTATATATAAGTACGTTTTTTTAGTATGTGTGATGTTCGTTGGTTAACTTGCTTAAACCTGTGAGTATTCATTATACATGTATGAGTCTGGTCTTCACACACACACACACACACACACACACACACACACACACACACATATATATATATATGTATGTATGTATGTATGTGTGTGTGTGTATGTGTGTGTGTGTGTGTGTTATAGTTATATATGAATTTTTATAGAGATGTGAATGTGTGTATATGTAGGTGTACAACTAGACACATTTTTATGTATATATGAGTAACTATAAACATATGTGTAAGTGAATATACGTGTGCATGTTTAAGTATGTTCACATGTAGCTTTATATGTGAATACGTTTTCATGTGCTTGTGAGTGAGCCTGTGATGGTTTTATCGTCACTCTTTGCGCCCAATGAATTTTTTTCTCTCCAGGCCAGAATGATACTTCCTCGAGGTAAGGTAAATTTTCACTTTAGGTAATGTAATGTGATTTTCATTTCGTTTTAGAAAAATGTTTATTCTGGAAAAATATTTGTACAAATTGAAAAAAATATAGTGTTGTAAAAAGAAATGAACAAATTAGTTAATAGAAATTAATTTTCGTTTTAGAGAAAAGTTTATTCCGCGAGAATATTTTTACAGATTGAAAGAAATATAATGTGGCAAAAGAAAATGAATTAATTAGTTAATAAAAATGGATAATAATTTACAACCATGTTCAATGGAATGTTAAATTTTCTTTTATAGATAACATACTAATCTGTTTAAATTTTATTGAGCTCTGTATACAGATCTAACACCTAATAATTTATAGAGTAGATCTTTTTAAATTATCCTCGCTATCTCGCCATTCACGGATTTGTCATCATTGCCAATATATATATATATATATATATATATATAGTAATAAAGTAGTATCCTTCTTACTTGGTAAGGTTAATTCCACAGGGGGTTAAATCCGATGAGAAATCACTGTAAGGATTTGAAATAAGATTATAATGAAAATAAGTTAGATGTTTTTTACAAATCCGTTGGTTATAGCTTCTTTCGCGGAGCTTATACAGACCGCTCATCAGACCAAATTCTTACAACAATGAATGAGTTAGATTTATTTAGACAAAAAGAATCATGAGAGGAAAAAATCAGACTGAGGAGGTTAGATTTACTGTGTTATTTGTTATTGGAGTCTGTAATTTTATTCCAAGCGATAAGATGAACTTGGCCTAAAAGAAAAACTATCGGTAAGAGGGGCTTATATCTACAGTGTTACTTATTACTAGAGTCTTTATTTTTATCCCAAGCGATAAGATGACCTTCGCCTGAACTTTTAGTTGGCCATTCTCAAATACATAACAGTAATTTTAGGGGTCAGGGTTTTCATTAGAAAAATTGAATTGTCGCCCTTTTCTATTATTTCTAACGCTAATAATAATATTATCTGCATTTTATCTGAACTAATTTTCTATCGTTTTGGTCATAACAATAATATTTGTATCGTGTATGAAAAAATATTACAGAAAACGGTCATCTTTTGGCTTGGGATAAAATTTCAGACACCAATAATAACTAACACTGTAAATCTAACCTCCTCAGCCCAATTTTCTTTTCTCCAATTATCCTTTTTTTAACCTAACCTATTCATTGTTGTATAAACTTTGTCTGATGAGCTGTCTGTGAGATCATATCTTGTAACCATATGAAAATTTATATCCTTGCGTAATTTTGTCTAATTACAAAATGTCCTGCAAATCTCAGACTCATCATATAATAACTGACCTATACTATCCATCTGCCAAACATATTCTTTCCAACTAATTAGTTGGATATTAACTGTTTTTTATCGTTCACATTTGTTTCATGTCAATTTCTTATTTATTCTTTCATCCAATCGCTAGTCACAACATATATACTGATCAAATAAAGGACTGATTTTCTACACGTATCCTTCGCCCTTTTTATAAATGTGTTTGTTAAGAGTCTTTGTGATACACTAAAGAAAATCCTTAAATAAAAAAAAAAACAAAAAACACAATGAAGTGAAATAGAAAAGTGAAAGAGCATCTATTTTTTTATTATTTTTTTCTGTTTCTATTTTTTATTTTTTCTCTTTGACAAGCACATATATCAAGAAAACTCAATAATGTTTAAAATTTCCTTTCTTTGTTTTTTTTTTAAGATAACATTCATCAAGAATCTTGCGCTATGTTGAAAAGTTCGAGTCTCCCTATTTTGATTTTCTTTTTTAATTGTATCCCACCCACAGACATCCCAATGCACGACCATCCAATCGTCAGCTGTAACCACGTCCCTAATTCAAAAATTGACATCGGGTAAATTACGTTTGAAGACACTATGTGTTCCACTGCTCGAAATTCAAAGTCACACATAGAATTTTAAATCAGAAAAATCTATTATTTTTAGTGAATATCATTCTAAGTCTGACCGATTATACAGTAACAATAAACCACAAAAAACGAACAAAGATAAACTAAATTTTTTATTGTAACCTGATGGTGATGGGCATGTAATTTGCTTGGAAGTGTTTTCGTATCATTGACAGTTCTAAGCTCACAACTAACGTAGTCTAAAATAATGAGTCCGTCTGACACTAAATACCACATGTTCAACGTTTTTCTCACATACTGCAACTGCTATATATAATATCATTATGAACATAATGTAATGCTCTTTCTTAACCGTCGTCATCATCTCTAACATTTTAATTCAGAGCAAATTTCTATTCCAAACTTTAATTTAAACTACATTTTTTCTTTTTAATAAGCAACAGAGCAGAATACACATAGGCAAAACAAGAAGTCACCTACTTTAACATGATGTCTTCACTACAATCCTCTTATATTTTCTTGTAGTGGCAAGTCAGGTTCAAACAATCTGTTGTTAAAATAAACCCAAAAACACTTCACAGCGCACCAATTACAGAGGTCGTTATATATTCTTCTGCAATCCAAAATTTTATTAGTCTACAAATATCAACAAAGACGCAAATATATAAGTATATGCACATATATATTTATGCTTCTTCTTCAGTGATATGGTGTGGAATAGAGGTTAAATAGGGAGAGATAGCTCAAACGCATACGAGAGATTTGAAAAAAAATCCCTTTGTTTTCTCTTACCAGCCTGTTTCTTCTTCCTTCAATCTCCTTCACACGATCTGGTCTCTCTCTCTCTCTCTCTCTCTCTCTCTCTCTCTCTCTCTCTCTCTCTCTCTTATCCCTTTTATATAGAAGATTTAACGTGACCATGTCTTTTTACATCACGCATATTGTTTATTATTTTCGTAAAACTTTGACTGCGCACTTTATTAAAAACAAATTTGGCCTGCCATAAAATATTTCCATTTCTTATCTTTCAGAATATTATTTTTGTGGTATACTTTGCCCGCTTTGCATTGTCCGATCAACCAATTATTTGCTCAATGTAAATAAACATCTGTGCGAAATTACACACTGCAGTAAGAGAATATATAACAAAAGTTCAAACCAAAACATCGGTCAATACAATAGAAGTTCAATAAAAAATTAAAAAAAATATAAAGCAATAAACAGTCACCAACTCACGCATGTACTAAAAACTAATAAGTAAGAAAACAAGTAATGAAAAGAAAATCAAACAGGTGTGCAATCAATTGATATATATATAATATACACGCTAAAATTTCTGCCTTCTTCTACCGAGCTCCCATAGCCCAGAGGTAGAATCGCCGACTTTTAATCCTGGGTTAAAAGCAATCGGATTCTAACCGTACTGATGAGCGGTGATACAGCGAAACAGATCTGTCTGCGGATGACTATATATATATATATATATATATATATATGTATGTATGTATGTAAAAGGTGTGCAGTCAATTGATATATATATATATATATATATATATATATATATATATATATATATGACTGTGTGTGTGTGTGTGTGTGTGTGTGTGTGTGTGTGTGTGTGTGTGTGTGTTAGCCCTAACATGTTAAATTATTCACCAAATCAAATGTTGGAAAAATAGCATATCAACAAGTGCCAATGTGTGTGTGTGTACAGTGTGTACAGTGTGAAATGCTTCCATTAAAGTATTAATTATGCAAAAAGGAAAATAGCAATGACACGTTATTTTAACAGACGTATTTTGCAAAAATATCATAAAAGTATAAATTATGAAATAATAAAGAGTAAATATTTTTGTAAAATAGCTTCTTGTACAAGCCAGGGACTCCAGATGCCTTCGGAATTTCCTCCATGCCTTTTGAACGGTTTTCTTGGCTACGTTGGTGAATGCTGCTATAGCACCTGTTTACAGTTCAACTTTTGGTATTACAAGTAGTTTTGATAATCTCCAGTGCAATTGCACTCCACACATAATAATCAAGAGGATTGCAGTGTGGAAAATTACATGGTTAGTTATGTGGGATGTGATCGCAGAGATTTTCTTACAACCATGATTTATCCTGTTTTTGTGACATGGTGTAGAGTCCTGTTGTCAGATTAAATCTTTTCCTACAGACATTCACTTATCCCAGGGGAGTATTTTCTCTTCAAGGCTTTTGATGTTTCCCTCGTGTTGAGAAATTGAAAGGAGGGATAACTTCGTCATCACAAGCGTCCAGTTCAAAAACCACGATGCTGAGTGGATATATCATCAAACCATTTCTAAATCTGTTCCAACATAGCACTTTGAATTATTCATATACTGCCAAGCAATACAAATTGTTCTTTCCGAATATCTAGCGGATTGAATTCCTACATTGTGATGTTTTACTCACAGTTGTTGGCCAATTGAACATACTACACAGTGCATTCGTCAAAGAAAGAAACTAATAAATTGACTGCGCAAAAATAAAAAAAATATACACTTTATATATATATATATATATATATATATATCCGAGTGAGTATAGAATGAGGAGAGAAAAAAGAAAAATTATTTCAGTCCAAAACATTAACTTCAAACAGTGCTCGATATATGATGTATAGAGCAGTGAATATTTATTATAAATTATGTTTTAGAACATGTATATAATTTCTTCTATATATGTCCTCTTCCCTACAATCATATGATTGTATATATAGAATGAGAGAGATGGCGAGAGAGACAGAAAAAAAGAAAGAAGGTGTGAGAAGAATGGCATATATATATATATATATATATATATATATATATATATATATATATATAAAAAAAGAGAGAGACAGACTGACAGACAAAGAGAGACAGAGAGAAAGAAGGATGTATGAGAATGGATGGATCAAATGCATATTTTAAAATGTATATTTCACTACCTCTCTCTCTTTCTCTCTCTCTCTGTCTCTCTCTCTCTCTCTCTCTCTCTCTCTATATATATATATATATATATATATATATATATATATATATACAAAAAACAATTTAGGCAGACACGTTATTTCATAGTAAATCGGAAGTATAGGCCTGTAAAATGAAGACAGAAGCGGATGATGATTCACCTGAAATAGGACACACTACAGATTTATCATGAAATGACGTGTCTGCCTAATTTTTTCCTATATTTGCTCTCTCTCTCTCTCTAACCCTCTATCTATCTATATATATATATATATATATATATATATATATAATTATCTTAGAGAGATATCCTACCACTGTATGAACAGGAAACTCCTATGGTTATCTATATCTTCTCTGCATATTAATGTATATATATATCGTTTTGTATGAAGTTTAAAGGAAGTGTAAGTGCATGAAAACAAAACAGATAAAATTTAACATTACGCGAATGTTTGCATTGTTAAAGGTAACTTCAGATCATAAGCAAAGTTAAGAAAGACAAATATCACTTGTTACCTTATATTTTAATATTTTATATTTTCTCTTCATTCCTGTTTTTATTTCGACAAACACTTTCTTGCAACAGTTTTTTTAATTTAGTAATGTTCGAAGACTTGCAGTCTTTGTTTAAAAGATAAGAAAGCATTGGATAAGATATATCAGAAAGTTAATCTTCTAGATAATGGCTTCGTTTTCTTCATTGTTGTTTTTTGTAATAAATATAATTTTAATTAGGAAAAAATATAAAAAGTACAATATACCGTTTCATGTGAAAAAATATATGTTTTATAAATTATATGTATTTTGTATTCTTTAAATTACTACCTATTTTCTCATTTCATTGTATTACAGAGTTATGTTATTTGGCTAACATGTTATATTATTTTTTGAATTTGATGATACACTTGAAGATATAGTGTCATTCGAACTACAACGAAATAACGAAACTATTATTACTTTATGTTTTAGTGCTTTTTCGATTTGATCCATTACCAAAAAAAAGCGATATTTCTATCTTTTGTTGAAGTAACTCACATCTTTACCAAAATTCTCTTTGTCAATATTTTAATTTTCCATGCTTCACATATTCGAACTACAACAGAATAATGAAACTATGATTGCATTTTTTTTAGAAATCTTTCTTTTCGATCCACTTCTAGAAATGCGATATTTCCATCTTGTGTTAAAGTAGCTCATAGTTTTAACCAGAATTATCTTTATCAATATTTTAAATTTCCATGCTTCACCTATTAAAGATAATCGCTTAAATTGTGTTTAGCTAATAAAATTTGTGTTTTATTAAATTCCCATCGTGAAAAAGATATTTCGCAAACAAACTAGTATTCATGAATGTGCAGTTTTATAATTCCCCGTTCAATTTTAAACGACAAATTTCGGTTGATTTAATGGATACTGTCTCGCAATTGAAATTGGAGGGCTAGTTTCAAGTTCAAGTCGGTTTTGGTATATTCCCTTACGCACAAATACATTTCGAAAAGGTATGAATCTATATATTTTCTTTTCAGTTTGAACTATATCATAGTGGGGCTGTTATAAGTAAACTATTATTGTCTCCACAATAATTCTATCTACAAAAATATATTCTGACACTAATTTTGACTAAAATAGATGGATATAGCTTTAACTGAAATCAATCATAAATCAATCAACAATTGACAATTGAAGATGCTGAAACTAAGCTAGAGTCAACCTAGAAATGACGCAACACATAAGCGTAGAAAATCTTTCTGGGATACAATTTTGTGAGATAAATAATCGTAGTTATTCTCATCATTTTAATGACTAGAGATATCTAGACATTATTATTATTATTATTATTATTATTATTATTATTATTATAAATATATTGTTTTCATGCCTGGTGTATACTCATTTCTTTCAAGATCCAAAGCAGAGAACTTTCCATTACTCTTTAAAAATAAATAGATAAATAAATAAATAAAATCGCCATTGATAAATTGTTTTGTAATGTGTGAGCTGTACTTGTGAGTATACTTTATTTTATTTTCTTTAAGGCTTCAGTTAACAAGGATCCCTTCGGTAAGTTTATCGGAATATTTTTCACTCAAACCGATGGTTCCAAATACATCTGGGATTATTGATGGCTTCATGTGCCCCATCTTTTTATAGTGTGTCGTATCCGAGAAAGAAAATTGTAAATATTATTATTATTAATAGTAGTAGTAGTAGAAGTAGTAATATTATTAGCATTACTATCAGTTGTAGTAGTAGTAGTGTTGGTGATTGTAGTAGTGGTAGAAGTAATAATGGTAATGTTGATCTTGCTGTTCACAGCGTATGATGATAGTAGCTGTTAAACGGCTTGTTTTCAGGTCATCCATTTTGACTTAAAATATCAACAGATCTTTTCTTATTTTCAACAGTACTCCGAAAATTACTGATTATCAATTTTATTATAGCAGAGTTTAAATCTTTATTGACAAAATCTAGCAGACCATGTCACCTCTGACTTACCCGTCGTAACCCAATATACAGTTCTAGTAAATGCTCACTCTTCTATACTCTACATGAACAGCAGCTAGATCAGACAAATAAAGTGGTATTGCTGCCATGTTTCAATTAGAGCTGCGGAATTCTCACTTGATCTTCATTATAGTGTTAAAAGCATCTATATGTTTTTGTGATTGGTGAAAATGTTACTTCCATACAACCACTTTTCAACAGACAATTCAAACCGAGATGCTCGCAACCATCATGGAATATGTTGTGGTGAATTACACTCCTTCATTTCACCAGCCCTGACCTTTGCAAATGGGTCTCGACATGTGATATACACATGTGTGGATCATTAGCAAAAATTCTTGTCGTCCAGGACAACTTCATTTCAAGAACTGTTACATTGCGTTTCTGATTTCCGGCAGGATGTTTTACAAACACTAGTATCTTGACTAATTGAAGTGTAGGGTAGGCTTTTCTTACGCGCCTTAGACACACTCCAATTATTTTCTTATATGTGTTTTTTTATGTTTTTTTTCGGGTGGTGAGTAGGGTTGGGGTCTTGCAATACATACAAGTGCACTGACGATCACTTAAAGTGCACTTTTCTTAACCCTTTCCAAACATTGTAAATGTAATTTTTAAAATCATTGTATCATTTGATCTTATTGCTTTATATGCAGTTCTCACGTTAAATAGTTAGCAATAGTTCCTTTTCTTTTTGTCAAGCCGAGCTATATATTTATGATTGTGCTCTAGAATTTTCACAGTCTCTATTACAATATCGTATACTATTTGGATAGTGCTATTTTCAGCGATTTCTTTCCCTTGATCATAATACATCTCACTACATTAAAATCCGTACTATTTATACAACATCCAGAGAATAATGGAAACAGATATATCAAGCCTTCATTTCATATATAAATTCTGAGAAATAGATTTGCATTAAATACCATATGAGTGATAGGTTTACATTTCCCGAAAAACTTAATACATTGACAATATTCAACACCAAGCCTTATCCTAAAATTCTATTAATTCTGTTTCTCTGTTTCATTCTTTAAAACATCGTTTCTTCTCAGGTCCACATTTAATTTTTATTTCCTACTACTACTATTATAATTATTGTTATTATTATTATGTTGTCATTTTTCACCATATTTTGATTTCTGCCATGGTCGCACTACCTATCAAGTCTGCGAGTGGTGTGTCGTTATGACTCCATTTCCTTTTTGTCTATCTCGCCTAATATCCCTAGCGTTACATAAACAAATTCCCCCTTAGTGTGTGGGCTGTACTTAACAAGACAATTTTTGTATATCTCTTAAGCGGTTGTTTCTAGGGATCCTTGCAATGTGCTGTTTTGTTCCCTTTTTTATCATTCCAAGTGCACCTACTATCACTGGCACGATTCTTGTTTTCAATTTCCACATTTTTTTTATTTCAATTTCCAGGTCTTTATATTTTGACAGTTTTTCGAATTCTTCTTCTTCTTCTTCTTCTTCTTCTTCTTATTATTATTATTATTATTATTATTATTATTATTATTATTATTATTGATGTATTTGATTTTGTTGCCTGTACCGCAAGTCATTGTAAATTTTCTGCCATTCATTTTCAAACTTACAGGCATTTACGTTAATTATTTCTATCGAAACGAAGTAATTTTTTAGGAATATATATACACATATATTGTGTGTGTTTGTATGGGTATGTGTGTGGACCTTTTAATAAAAAACATATATATTACGTTTTTCTATCATTAAAAAATTGTAAACACAATAATGTGTGTATTTATGCAATAAGTCATGTCTATGCTGATTTAAAATTACGGATATGGCCTCAGAAGTAAGTAAACTGATCGCAGACATATTCTATTGTTGAATAAAATGTAGCGGGAGTAACCAGTTATTAAAACTGCTAATAACAGCAGAGACACAGACAGCTAGCAACAGGCATATAAACTTCCAGTCATCCACAGACTCACAGACTCAAGAACACATAAAAGCAAATATATATATATATATATATATATATATATATATATATATATATATATATATGGCGTTTCCGCCTTGCTCGCGGTGAAATGATTAATATATATATATATATATATATATATATATATATATATATATATATCATTTCACCGGAAACGCCGATGAGGTGCAGGGGGTTGCATAAATGTAAAAAGATTAATAGGAAAAGAGTGAGGAGTAAAAACTAGTTAGAAAGGAACAATAGAAAGCAGGTGGGATGACAGATACATAGGTGGAGAGAAAGGGAAGTTTATACAGGGGTGGGGAGAGAGCTTGAGTCCAGTGGTTAGTAGATGAGTATTGACTTTGCATTTAAATTTCTGGAGGTTGTAGTCATCAGGAAAGCAAGAATACGGGTGCGAGTTCCACAGGCCGGAAGTACGAGAGAAGAAGCTGCAGGAGTAGAATTGTCGTCTGCATTTGGCTAACCTGACTGCGAATGGGTGGGACCCAGTTGCCAGTCTGGTTGCACGAGTAAACACCTGTTGAGGAGGCCTCAGTGACTTAAGCCCGTCCGAGCAGAAGCCATGAAAATATTTATAGAACAGAAAATGTGAGGCCACATTCCGACAATGGGGAAGTGGCTGCAGTCGAGTCGCCAGATGAGTAGCTATCACATTACAGACTCTCCTTTGGAGCTTGTCAAGAATACTGAGGAGAACGGCAGGGGCACCTGACCATAAATGGCAGCAGTACTCCATGCACGGACGGATGTTTGACTTGTATATATGCAGGATGGATTCAGGTGGAAAAAACATTCTGGATCGACATAGTGATCCTACCTTCTTAGCAGTAGATTTTGCTATGGATTCAATATAGTGCTTCCATTTGAGGTCTGAGGACAGGGTAAGTCCGAGGAGGCGTAGTGTATTACTCTCAGGGAGAATCGCTTGGTCCATGCTTATGGGAGGCAGGAGAGGTTGACAGACAACCGCTTGGTCTTAGATGAATTGAAGTTGACAAGTCTTTCTGTGGAAGACTATATATATATATATATATATATATATATAGATATTCTTTCTGTGGAAGACTATATATATGTGTATGTAGAGTGCAATATTTCTTTGAAATATCTTTCATTAAATACGACCGAAAGTTTTTAATTAATTCTTTATTAAGTTTTTGCTAGGATGCTACAAATCAATTAATTCGTCCTTGTCTGGCACGGTAATATTGTTTAGAAAATATACCTCTCTCTCTTTCTCTCTCTCTCTCTCTATATATATATATATATATATATATGAAAGCATCTTTGTGTATACATATATATATATATATATATATATATATACATGCGTGTGTGTCAATATTTAATACACGAGCTATTTTGATAATAAATCAACTGAATGATTTCATTTCGTGTTTTAAATGATTGAAAAGTATCATAGTCGGACGATAAAATAAAGTGTGTTTCAAAATATATTTAGTTGATATAATTTTATGTATCTTTCTCATTATTTGAATAACGTATATCTTCAATAAAAATATCTATATATTTACCTCACGTTTCTAAAGTTAAAATGCCAGTCTTAACTTTTAGATAACATTATTATAAATAAAATGTTTCGACTTTCTCTACAATTAATGATTGTTGAGTACATCAAACGAAATATCATCATAATAAACAATAGCCATGTGTATTTACTCGCCTATATTTCATTACATAAAAAATAGTAATTTATTTTTAAATTCCAGTTACTATTAGAAAGAAAGTACAGAATAGAGGTATTTATCTGAAAAAAAATTCAATTAAAAGAATATACATATTCATAGACAGAATCTTTTAATATGTCGGACATATTAATTATTTATTTCACAATAGCTGATTCTTGCCATAGCTATTTCAAAAACCTGTAGAGATTAGTTGTATATAATTACTTAATAAAGTAAAGAAAAGAAGGATAAACATAAAAATAATTTGCTGAATATTTTGCTTATGTCGTCAATTTATTGAGAATAATAACCACCTTTTTCTAGTTTTGGATAGATTATCATGATTTAACTTTCACTATGCCAACAGAAAGGACACACTTTTCAAAGACAAAAAAAGACAGCTGCAAAAATAACGAGGAGGCAAAGCTGGGAAAACTTAATCCTCACTTGAGAAACTGAGGGGAAAAAAGATAGACATTGGTAGTGAGTTACTTATCAGACTGATTTATGTGAATCTATGGAGAAACTTGGATTAGAACCATTAGCAAATAGAAAGAAAAATGCTCAGAAATTTATAATTAATTAGTACTGCATAATCAATAAAACGAAGAATATTTAAGATGAAAAAGGACGTGATCTTTATTGGGATCATTGTTAATGCGAACTATCTTTGCAAGGATGCATAAGTGATTTATCAGATCTAGATACAGAATTGAAATCAGAGTTTTCCTTCTCCTCTACCTGTTCATACCCAAGGCCCTAGACCCCAGTCTCTCCTGCTATTAATCCATAGTTTAGGAGGGGGAAGAGATGCGTTCATACATTTCACATTTGAAGTAATTTAATCCACCAGAAATTTGAAAAGAACATGCTGTATTGCTTGGCAGTATATGAATAATTCAGAGTGCTTTGTGGAGCGGATTTAGAAAGAGGTTGATTATATATCCAGTCAGTTCCGTCAAAGTTGGACTAGACACTCGTGATGACGAACTTATCCCACCTTTCATCTTCCCACAGGAATTCCATCTCAACAGGGAGGGAAACATCAAACGCTTTGAAGAGGAAGTACTGTCCTTGGCTAAGTGAATGTCTGCAGCAAGACCGTGAATCTGAAAACAGGACTCTGCACCATGCTACACAAGCAGGAAAAAATAATGGCTGTCAGAAAATATCTGCGACCACATTACACATTATTTTCGACACTGGAATCTTCTTGATTATTATGTGTAGAGCGCAGTTGAACCAGAGATAATCAAAACTAGTCGTAATATCAAAATTTATACTGTAAACACTACTATAGCATCATTCAACAAATTAAACAATAAAACGGTTTAGAAGATATTTAGGAAAGTCCAAATTTGTCTGTAGTCAGTGGTTGACACTAGAAGCGATTTTACTTAAAAATGTTACTGTTTATTATTTCAGTATATATATATCTCTGTGGTTAGCACGTATTGAATCTAATTAACTAAACTGGAATTTGAACTCGACTCTCCGATTCTTCAATTCAAGCCGAATTAATTAACGTTTAAATATTTCTTCTTGTTCATGATCCGTATCCCTTCAGGATGCAGGGGATCATAGACTTCTACTTGGCTCTGTCTCTTGTGGCCTTCAACACTCCCTTGGTATCTCTTTCAAGCCCGCTCTGTGATACATTTACTCAGGCTTATTAAGTAGGCCTCGCGCTACTTTGACCTGTCCCAGTTATCATGTATCCCTCCTATGAGTAATAAATGTCCCAGGTTCTTCTTCCTTATTACATATCCCAGAAACTTCATCTGTCTCTTCGTTATACGAAGTATGAGTTTCCTTTTCGTTCTCATTTTTTTCAACACCTCGTTGTTAGATATACGTTCAGTCAATGGCATCCTTAGCAATCTTCTGTAAAACGACATTCCTTCAGCTTTGAGGAGATCGTTCAACATTCACTGGCATACAGAATGTCAGACATCACACAAAAATTCAACATTTGTTGAACTTGTTGAATTGGCAGTTCAGATATAGTCACTTTCTCGCTGGCGCGAAGTGGCTTACCCTGTGTCTGTTCTACAAATACTTTCACGGCTTCTGCTCCGATAAACTTAGCTCACTGGTGCCTTCTATACATAAACTGACTTGAGTAACTGGGTCCCACCGTTTTACTGTGAAACCAATAAATTGTAAACGCAAATTCTACTCCCTCAGCTTCTTTTCTCGCACTTCCCGCCTGTGGAATTCCCTTCCATTTACTTGCTTTCCCGACAGCTATAATCTCCAAGAATTTAAATGTAAATTCAGTAGTTATCTCCTATCTCACTAACCTGCATTGTCACTCTCATGCTCCCTTCTCCGTCCACTCCACTCTCATCAATATTCACAACTTCTCTTACCCACTTCCTGACACCCGCTATAATCTGTCACACTTTCTCATAATTTTCCTTCCATGTAACTTCCTGCAAAACAGTGGCAGTAAAATACCTTACTTGGGGCGATATGATTATAAAAAATAACACTCTCTTCATTGTTTCCAATAAGATTTCCCTATCTTTCTGTATTTCGGTTGGTTTTTAATATTCGTCCTTGGCCATACCAACGCGTTTTTTGATCTCAACACCGGACATTCCCCCCTCTGTCAGCATGCTTCCAAGGTATTTCAATTACTTTACTTGTTTTATTTTAGTTTCTACGACCTGTAGTTTGTATTTTGGGGTCTTCTATTTGCTGATGACCATAAATTCAGCTTTCTTTAAGTTTATGCTCGGTTTCTGTTGCTACCTTCTGTAGGAGGTCCTGGATTTTTCTTTCCGTGTCTGCTGTCAGCACTGTGTCATCTGCGTATCTTACATGGAGATGTACATTTTAAAAAGATTTCATTATTTTTTTTCGGATACAAATTACTATTTCTAAAAGAGTTTTCAATTCAATATATAAAAATGTATGCTATTTTATTTGCTATTTCAGAAAAAAAAACAAAAAAAAACAGATATAGTTAATTTACGGGCATATACGATTATCTAAAATACCAAACGTGGAAAACAGGAAATTCTTCTCGACTATTGTAAAACACAATATATTACAAGGTGATTTGTCATTCTTTTATACCTTAATTGACATGTCTCTCGATGACAAAAGCGATATCGCCTTTCGAGAAATTGTAATGTCTCTTCTTGTAGTAGACATCTGCGTGCTTTGTCCTTTGTTTTCTCCATAATTTTGAATTTCAAATTGCCATTCTACCTGAGATGTTAGCAATCATGTTTAGTGATCATACTCTGAGGAGCTAATTAATTCATAACTGCTGGTGTTGTGACTACACAGGAATTCTCACTGTCTGGCGAGTGATTCGCTGAGGTGTATATATAATGTTGAGAGATAATTGGCACTTAGACTAGCAAGACAGACGAAGCTTTAAACAACCTTGAGAAATGAGTAGTATTTACTGCGTTGGGTCAGCAATCAAATAAAATAGTTAAATTAGCAAGAGTTCTCTAAAATCTTACTTTATTGAAAAAATTGTGTTTTGCTTTCACGGTCTTTAACACAGTAGCTGTTGTGGCAAATATGATTTAATAAAAAATATTTTATTGAATAAATTAAACAAAATGGATGCCTATTTAGCATTTTGATGGCTCTTAAATAATTCGTTTGATGGGAAAAGTTTAAACTGTAAAGTCATTTGCTAATATAGTGTGTACAGTTCCTAGTACTTTCAAGTATATTTACACTATAAACATTGTTCAGACGGCTGTCTCCATCTTTTTGTCACATTCACTATGTTTCATCCGTTAAATGCCTCGGTCTTCTACAGGTGTTTGAAAAATTAAACTGAACTTATTATTTCCTTAACCGGGATACATTGTTCTAGTTCCACCTGTCATGACTCTTCCTGTTATCTCAATTTCAAATTTTTTCCATTTAGAAATTCAATTCTTGTTTACCTCTGCTGTAAAGTAGCTATATTTATATTTTCTGAAATAACAAATAAATTAGCATAAACTCTTATATATTGCATTGGTTAAACTAACTGGATTGCCAAAACAATATATCAACAATATATTGTGAACGAAAAAAAGGTTAAAGTTCAAAATTCTTATCATCTGAAGAGGGCCGAGACTTACAGCGGCCGAAATATTATGTATATGACGTTAACAATGTGGGCAACAGTCCGAACAATATAAATATTATAAAAAGTTACAATATTTTCCTCAAGAATATGAATAGTCATTCAAGCATATTTGATTTTTTCACAGATGTATAGTAGAACACTAGAGATAGGATGTGTAGCATTGATTTTTTAAGCTGTGCATGGAAATTAAAAAATAGTATATTAACATTTTAGCGACTCGATGCTAAAAGGATAATATTGTTTAAAGAATTTAGGTATAAGTTTATTTTTAGGCGCAATATTTTTGTGTTAAGCATTTCAGAGAAGTACATTTATATTGGCAATCATAACAACAAGGTAACTACTTTAAATAAGCACTTATAAATGAAAGATTTATTGGTATAATGTGTTCTGATATGACATATATAGGGCTGGTTCTAATAAGAATTAAAGTTTTTGGAATCAATTTGAAATCAGTCTGTATATTATTACAAAAAGCTTCATTATGTCGGCAGAACTGTTTTTGTAATGTCTGTAAATTTTGGGGTAGATATTTTATTTTAATTATTCCTCGATAATTATTTACACGTGAATTTCCTTTCGCTCGATATCTCGCTATATATATATATATATATATATATATATATATATCGTGTTCCCCGCTTTTTGCAATTCATTTTCGTTGTTGCAGTTATCGTATACCCAATTTTCTCCTGATGAGATGTTGGACGAAAGGTCCTTTAAGACTAGCAATAGACTTCTTGTTTTTAATATATATATATGCGAGCCGAAACAATAAAAACAGCAAACAAATATTATCACAATTTTAGTCTTTATTTTCACCTTACTTTAAAGCAAAAATAAGATGTTTAAACCGGCCAATGATTAAACATAATAGAATAATACATACTCTCATATATGTTTGCTCACCGGAATTTTTCAACCAGTACAGCAAATCAATTATGAGAGAAATAAAATCTTTGTCATGATTCGACATTGGCGGTCACAATCTCAACAATATTAGATGACACGGTCCTGATAGCAGACACGGAAAAGAAAATGCAGGACCTTCTACAAAAGTTAGCAAATGTAAGTGAAAAGAAAGGACTGAATATATGATCATCAGCAAAAAGAAGCAACAAATATGCTAACTGCATGTCTGAGATTCTAATTGAAAACAATTATGAAAATTCAAATACCTTGGAAGGGTTTTTTTACAGATGATTGAATGTGTAAAATGAAACCATAGATGCATTGAAAGACAGGAAAGTTTTATTAGAAACAAAGAAGAGAGTGCTGGATTGCTACGTGATATATGTCCTTCTGTATGGAAGTGAATGCTGAACAATCTAATCAAAGATGACGCAGAAGCTTGATGCAACAGAAATTATGTTTTACAGAAGGACGCTAAGGATACCTTGGACGGAACACATATGCAACGATAAGGTGTTGGAAAGGATGAAAATAAGAAGAAAACCGATACTAAATATCAGGAAGAGACAAATGAGGTTCCACGGCTACGTAATGAGGAAGGAGGGCCTGGAGAACTTAATCCTCACATGTCGGATAAATAGAAGAGGTGACAGCGGAAAGCAGCGCGAGACCTACTTGTTAGGTCGGAGCAAATGGTTGATGGAGCAGAGCTTAGAAGAGATACCAAGAGAGAAAATTTTCAGAATGACAAGAGACAGAGCCAAGAGGCAGTCCACGATCGCCTACGTCTTGAAGGGAAACGGCACATTAAGAAGATATTGATCGTTTGAAGTACTTAATATCTGTGATTAAGCGGATGTAATTATAGTCGTGAGCGTGTATTTGAGTGAACGTGTATCTATGTACAGTTAAACATTAACGTGTTAGAAAGGTTTGTACAAAAATTTGATATATAGAGAATGTACTACGATTAGAACAATTAATGCTTTTATATATTTATACCTAATAATTCTAATACGTGTGGGTTTACAAAGAGTTATTGAAATCGTTTTACTTGTCCGTTTTCCTAAAAAAAAATATCGTTTTCCTTTAACCAGTTTCGCTTTGAGTTTTTTGCAAAATTTGTAAATGTTTATTAGATTGTCAAGTGCTCATGCTTAAATCCTGAATAAAAGAAAAGTAACTGGTTTTATATTTTGTTTATAAGGAAAATATATATAATCTATTTTAAAATCCATCAGCTGATTGATATTCCTGAAAAAGTTAATGAAATCATGGAATTGCACAAAGACAAAGTATTAATAAACTTAACATTGATTATACAATTTTTTCAGTGACTGCACATCAGAACAACTTTCCGAAACGGCCTCAATCAGTTCACATAAAACGTGTCTGTGCTTTAGCGTAAGAAATTATATTTATGTATTTTTGATTTACATCTAAACAATTATGCATTTTAATTGAAGTTCTTAAAAGACTTGCATGACCTTTTAATCAAACACCAAATCACACACATACCATCAAACCATCATGCATTAGCATACATTATATCACTCACACACACGGCATCACACAGGCACAGCTATTAACCACACACACACACACACACACACACACACACACACACACACACACACACACACACACACACGGCCACACAGAGACTAATATTCCACACAAAACATACACACAAACACAATCGCATACGGTCACAGCTCTGACGGGCCTTACAAAAACAAAAATATATAGACGCAAACGTACACACGCACTATCAAACCCAACGCTCAAAGTTACAGCACGTTTCCGACATCTTTTGATTGTAATACTGGAAAGATTTTCCGTAAGTATAAACGGATTTTATTAAAATTAAGCATAAATAGTTTTGCAATTCATTTAATCTCTCTCTCTCTCTCTCTCTCTCTCACACACACACACACACACACACACACACACACACACACACACACACATATATATATATATATATATATATAGAGAGAGAGAGAGAGAGCAAAAATAAGTGTGTTAGAAACTCTCTACAATCTACAATAGAAAAAATATTAATAAAAACCTCGAAGCAAAAAATAAAATAAAAGGGCAGAAAAAACTGATTTTGATCAGACCCGGTATGATAGCGGGTTATCGATTTCCAATATCGGAGTCAAATCAGTCATCCAAGGATAAACTAACCTAAGCAGGTCCATGAAAAATTATCGTACCAATCAGGAGTAAAATTGGAAAAAATGAACCATATTGATTGCTGAATATCGGTTTTTGATCAGATTCGATAGAATATCGAGAGTATCTATTTCCGATATCGGGGAAAATGAGTTGTCTAAGAAGATCTACGCATGTTTAACTCTAAAAACTTTAATTTTACCAAGTTAGACAAGGTTCTGCAGCAAGAAGCACTATAAAAGGGATGAAATCCTGATCTTGATCAGACCTGACTAGATATCGGGGTATCGATTACCAATATAAGGGAGTCATTGGAAAAAATAAGTCCCCCTTGACCTGACCAGAATCCTAAAGAATAGTTGTGTGAAGTTTGGTGGGAATCAGATAAAAATTGTGGATTTGTATAAAGGACATATAGACAGATAAACAGACACGCACAAAAATCTTGCCATGTATATATATATATATATATATTATCGGTTTTCTGCACTATTGTAAGAACTGCAACCTTGAAACTTCCCAATATTGTTTCTTATATCTTTGCCTATTAAATTTGATTGAAATTCAGACTATTCTTTCTCTAACCAAATTTTTCGATTATCGATTTTCGATATTTATCGGAGGTACCTCGACACAAAACCTAGCTAAGATCACTCGCAGACGCTTATAGTACAACAGTTTAATTTTTAGAGAAAATAGTTTCAGTCGTTTCGGAGTTTATAGGTAACGGATACACACACATAGACACACACACATACACACATACACACACAATGTTTCAGTTATAAATATATGTGGGTGTGTGTGTGTGTGTGTGTATATATATATATATATATATATATATATATATCGTATAACCCCGAGCAAAGCGGTAATGCCACTGATGTGCAGGGGGATACATAAGTGTAAATAGATAAATTAGAAGAGAGTGAAGCAGAAGATGAACCAGTTAGAAAGGATCAATAGAAGGATGGGAATACAGGTGTGATGACAGTTTCAAAGGTGTAGAGAAAAGAAAGGATATAAATGGTTGAGAAATAACTAGAGTCAAGTGGTTAATAAATGAGCATTGATATTGCATTTAAATTACTGGAGCTTGTAGCCGCCAGGAAAACAAGAATATGGGAGCGAGTTCCACAGGCGGGAAGTTCGAGAGAAGAAGCTGCAGAAGTAGAATTGTCGTCTGCATTTGGTTAATCTGTGAATGGGTGAGCCCCAGTTGCCATTCTGGTTGCACGAGTAAACAACTGTTGAGGAGGCAGCAGTGACTTAAGTTCGTTCGAGCAGAAGCTTTGAAAGTATTTATAGAACAAAGGGAGACCACATTTCGTCGGTGTGGAAGTGGCTGCAGTCGAGCCGCCAAGTCGGTACCTATCACATTACTGATTCACCTTTAGAGCCCGTCAAGATCACTGAGATGAACGGCAGGGGCGCCTGACCATATTTGGCAGTAGTATTCCATGCACAGGCGAATGGTTGATATGTGTATATGCAGGATGGATTCAGGCGAGAAAAACATCCGGGCCCGAGACAGTGACCCAACATTCTTAGCATTGGATTTAGCTATGGACTCGATGTAGTGGCTCCATTTGGGATCAGAAGAGAGGGTAAGGCCGGGGAGGCTCAGCGTATTGCTCTCAGGGAGATTTGCTTGGTCCATGCTTATGGGAGGCAGGAGTGGTTGCCTGTGATGATTGACAGAAACAGCTTGGTCATAGACGCATTGAAATTGACAAGGCACTTCTTGCCCCAATTCACCACAGAGTGTAGATCCCGTTCAAGGCCAGCAGCGAAATTATGTTTGTCTGCTACAACAGGTTTCGTACTGATGCGGGTATTATATATATATATATATATATATATATATATATATATATATATATATATATATATAACGAAGATTAACAAAACTGATTATAAACAACCGACAATATGATATGATTAGTATGAATAGTTATTTTAATTTTTACCAATACTTGTATTTAATTAAATGTTCTGTTTTTAATCAAAGAGTATTATATATTTATTTCTAAAGGGCTGATTATTTACGATTAATTTTTGTTACGAAAATGTATGTCATTCGAAAAGCATTTACACAAGTTTTTTACAAGGTGGGTGTGACCAGACATCCACAGAATTTTCTGCCTTTTGCAGAACTTAGTAATTTCTTTTTACTATCTCTCCTGATATCTGTTCTGTGAAAGATTTACACAAGTTCTTTACAAGGCGTGGGTGACCAGGGATCCCCATAATTTTCTGCCTTTTCCAGAACTTAGTAATTTCTTTTTTACTATCTCTCCTAAACTTTGTTGTGAAAAACATTGACACAAGTTCTTTACAAGGCGTGGGTGACGAGGAATCCCCAGAATTTTCTGCCGTTTGTAATTTCTTTTTTACTATCTTTCCTAATCTCTCTAGCGAAAAACATTTCCACAAGTTCTTTACAAGGCGTGGGTTACCAGAGATCCCAAGAATTGTCTGCCTTTTCAAGAACTTAGTAATTTCTTTTTTACTATCTTTCTTAATATCTGTTGTGACAAATATTTACACAAATTCTTAACAAGATATGTGTCAACAGGGATCCCCATAATTTTCTGCCTTTTCGAGAATTTAGTAGTTTCTTTTTTATTATCTTTCCTAATCTTTGTTGCTGCAAATAATTACACAAGTACTTTACAAGGCATGGGTGACAAGGGATTCCCATAATTTTCTGACTTTTCCAGAATTTAGTAATTTTTTTAACTAACTTTCCTAATCTCTGTTGTGACAAAAATTTACACAAGTTCTTTACAAGGTGTGGGTTACTAGGCATCCCCAAAATTTTCTGCCTTTGCCAGAACTTAGTAATTTCTTTTTTACTATCTCTCCTAAACTCTGTTGTGACAAACATTTACACAAGTTCTTTACAAGGCGTGTGTGACCAGGCATCCCCAGAATTTCCTGCCTTTTGCAGAAATTAGTAAATTCTTTTTTACTATCTCTCCTAATCTCTGTAGTGACAAACATTTACACAAGTCCTTTAAAAGGCATGGGTGTTCTGGCATCCCCGGAATTTTCTGTTTTTCCAGAACTTAGTAATTTCTTTTTTACTATCTCTCCTAAACTCTGTTGTGAAAAACATTTCCACAAGTTCTTTACAAATTGCGGGTGACCATGGATCCCCATAATTTTCTGCATTTTTCACAACTTAGTAATTTCTTTTTTACTATCTTTCCTGTTATGTCTGTTATGTCTGTTATGTGGAATATTTACACAAGTTCTTTACAAGGCGTAGGTGACCAGGCATCCCCACAATTTTCTGCCTTTACCAGAACTTAGTAATTTCTTTTTTACTATCTTTCCTAATCTGCGTTGTGAAAACATTTACACAAGTTCTTTACAAGGCATAGGTGACCAGGGATCCCCAGAATTTTCTGACATTTCCAGAATTTATTAATTTTTTTTAAACTATGTATCCTATTCTCTGTTGTGACAAACATTTACACAAGTTCTTTACAATGCGGGTGTGACCAGGCATACCCCAGAATTTTCTGCCTTTTCCAGAAATTATTATCTTCCTTTTTACTATCTCTCCTAATCTCTGTTGTGACAAACATTTACACAAGTTCTTTACAAGGCGTGGGTGACCAGGTATCCCCGGAATTTTCTGCATCTTCTAGAATTTAATAATTTCTGTTTTACTACCTCTCCTAAACTCTGTTGTGAAAAACATTTACACAAGTTCTTTACAAGGCGTGGGTGACCAGGGATCTCCAGAGTATTCTGCCTTTTCCAGAAATCACTAATTTCTTTTTTTAATATCTTCCTTAATCTCTGTTGTGACAAACATTTATACATGTTCTTTACAAGTCGTGGGTGACTAGGCATCCCCAGAATAGTCTGCCTTTTACAGAAATTACTAATTTTTTTCTACTATCTCTCCTAAAATATGTTGTGAAAAAAATTACACAAGTTCTTCACAAGATGTGGGTGACAAGGCATCCCCAGAACTTTCTGCCTTTTCCAGAACTTGTAATATCTTTTTTACTATCTCTCCTAATTTCTGTTGTGACAAACATTACACAAGTTCTTTACAAGATGTGGGTGACCAGGCATTCCCAGAATTGTCTGCCTTTTCCAGAACTTAGTAATTTCTTTTTTACTATCTCTCCTAAACATTGTTGTGTAAAATATTTACACAAGTTCTTTACAAGTTGTGGGTGACCACGCATCCCCTTAATTGTCTGCCTTTTGCAGAACTTAGTAAATTCATTTATACTATCTCTCCTAAACTCCGTTGTGAAAAGCATTTACCCAAGTTCTTTACAAGGTGTGTGTGAACAGACATCCACAGAATTTTCTGCCATTTGCAGAACTTAGTAATTTCTTTTTTTCTATCTCTCCTAATCACTGTTGTGACAAACATTTACACAAGTTCTTTACATGGCGTGGGTGAACAGGGATCCCCATAATTTTCTGCCTTTTCCAGAAATTATTAAATTCTTTTTACTATCTTTCCTAAACACTGTTGTGAAAAACATTTACACAAGTTCTTTTCAAGGCGTGGGTGACCAGGCATCCCCAGAATTACCTGCTGTTTGCAGAACTTAGTAATTTCTTTTTTACTATCTTTCCTTAATCTCTGTTCTGACAAACATTTACACAAGTACTTTACAAGGCGTGGGTCACCAGGGATCCCTATAATTTTCTACCTTTTGTAAACGGCGTGGGTGTTCTGGCATCCCCGGAATTTTCTGTTTTTCCAGAACTTAGTAATTTCTTTTTTACTATCTCTCCTAAACTCTGTTGTGAAAAACATTTCCACAAGTTCTTTACAAATTGCGGGTGACCATGGATCCCCATAATTTTCTGCATTTTTCACAACTTAGTAATTTCTTTTTTACTATCTTTCCTGTTATGTCTGTTATGTCTGTTATGTGGAATATTTACACAAGTTCTTTACAAGGCGTAGGTGACCAGGCATCCCCACAATTTTCTGCCTTTACCAGAACTTAGTAATTTCTTTTTTACTAACTTTCCTAATCTGCGTGGTGAAAACATTTACAGAAGTTCTTTACAAGGCATGGGTGACCAGGGATCCCCAGAATTTTCTGACATTTCCAGAATTTATTAATTTTTTTTAAACTATGTATCCTATTCTCTGTTGTGACAAACATTTACACAAGTTCTTTACAATGCGGGTGTGACCAGGCATACCCCAGAATTTTCTGCCTTTTCCAGAAATTATTAAATTCCTTTTTACTATCTCTCCTAATCTCTGTTGTGACAAACATTTACACAAGTTCTTTACAAGGCGTGGGTGACCAGGTATCCCCGGAATTTTCTGCATCTTCTAGAATTTAATAATTTCTGTTTTACTACCTCTCCTAAACTCTGTTGTGAAAAACATTTACACAAGTTCTTTACAAGGCGTGGGTGACCAGGGATCTCCAGAGTATTCTGCCTTTTCCAGAAATCACTAATATCTTTTTTTAATATCTTCCTTAATCTCTGTTGTGACAAACATTTATACATGTTCTTTACAAGTCGTGGTGACTAGGCATCCCCAGAATAGTCTGCCTTTTACAGAAATTACTAATTTTTTTCTACTATCTCTCCTAAAATATGTTGTGACAAACATTTACACAAGTTCTTTACAAGGCGTGGGTGAACAGGGATCCCCATAATTTTCTGCCTTTTCCAGAAATTATTAAATTCTTTTTACTATCTTTCCTAAACACTGTTGTGAAAAACATTTACACAAGTTCTTTTCAAGGCGTGGGTGACCAGGCATCCCCAGAATTATCTGCTGTTTGCAGAACTTAGTAATTTCTTTTTTACTATCTTTCCTAATCTCTGTTCTGACAAACATTTACACAAGAACTTTACAAGGCGTGGGTCACCAGGGATCCCTATAATTTTCTACCTTTTGTAAACCTTAGTAATTTCTTTTTTACTATCTTTCCTAATCTCTGTTGTGACAGAAAATTACACAAATTCTTTACAAGACATGGTTCAACAGGGATTTCAAAAATATTCTGCCTTTTCCAGAACTTTGTAGTTTCATTTTTATTATCTTTCCTAATCTCTGTTGTGACAAACATTTACACAAGTTCTTTACAAGGCGTGTGTGACCAGGCATCCCCAGAATTTTCTGCCTTTCCAGAACTTAGTAAATTCTTTTTTACTATCTCTCCTAATCTCTGTTGTGAAAAATATTTACACAAGTTCTTTACAAGGCGTGGGTGACCAGGCATCCCCATAATTTTCTGCCTTTTCCAGAACTTAGAAATTTCTTTTTTACAATCCCTCCTAATCTTTTTTGTGACAAACATTTGCACAAGTTCTTTACAAGGTGTGTGTGAACAGGGATCCCCATAATTTTCTGCCTTTTCCAGAACTGAGCAATTTTTTTTTTACTATCTCTCCTAATCTGTGTTGTGAAAAATATTTACATAAGTTCTTTATAACGCGTGGGTGACCATGGATCTCCACTATTTTCTGCCCTTTCCAGAACTTAATAATTTTTTTTACTATCTCTCCTAATCTCTTTTGTGAAAAACATTTACACAAGCTACGTTTGCAGTTAGCCGTTTTCCTCGATTCAGTGTGCCTTCAATATGTCTCAACTATGTCAGATTATTCCATTAAGAATTTCTTTCATGCATGTTTAAAGTTTTGATTGCTTTATTCTGATGGAAAGTTCATTTTTCCTAATTCCTCAAAATCTTTATCTCATCTCCCATCTTGAGCCGAGTGTATTATCAGCACCTTTTTCTGAAACAATATTTATGTTACACCAAATTTCGTATTCATGTATAAGGCAATTGCCCAGTATTCACTGTTATATAGCATTAATGAGATTACATATTGCCTAAGCCAGTACCGTCAAAAATAACAGCTAAATATTGATATCAATATGCCATCTAAAAGGACGACAACATATATATTTATCTATCGACTGTTGAGTATTCTATATTAAAACATATGAAAACAGAAACAAAATAATTCAAAATATCCTGAGCTAAGGTGAGATAAACACTCACACACACACACAATTTTTTTATTACAAAGTTTTATATAAGTATATTACTACACACAAATTTTAATGTTTCGAAAAAAAACCTGTTCCTCTTCAGGTGATACACTAAAAATAAATTGAGAAAAAAATTATTTATGAAAAAATAACATGTATTCATGGTTATTTAAAAGATTAGGGAGTCATAGTTGGAGGACTTGCATTTAGGTGATTCAAAACTGTTTAATCTGCATTTAGAATTTTGTAACCGTGGACATTTCAAAAGTTGTGTTAGGAAAATGGGGCAAGATAGCTTAGCTCTAGATATGTCACATTTTAATTTTGTGTCGGTAAGATACATAGTGGAATTTTAGATTTTTTAAATAGGTAGACAATATTTTTATTAGGGTTTGGATTTAGGTGTTTTTATTAGACAATAGACTTTTCAAGTACTATCTATGAGTAAAGTTGATAGGAAGTTTAAGTCAGAATTAGGATTATATAATTGTGGTATTCTTAGTTATACTGTATTAAGAGAAACAATTTAGTTTTGTGTGGGCCATTTATTTTATTAAAATAATATTCATTTTTTATTATTTATGTTAGAGTAAAAGTTATGAATGAAATATAGTAATTAATTAAATTTTAAAGAAAATTATTTTGTGTGAGTCAGGTATCAAGTGGGACCAAATAATACATAAATAGGCAAATAACTTTTAACAGCCAGTTGGATTTTTAAAAATTACTTCATGGATAAAAGGGTTGAAATGTTTATGTTGTAAATATGATTAAATATTTATGGCATATTGGTATATTGTAATTAAGGAAACTAATTTAGAAATTTGTGGGTCTTTTATTTAGTAGAATAATTATTAATTTTTAAGTTATTTTAGAGCAGAAGATATAAATGAAACATTGTACTTTTTAAATTAAATTAGAAATTATTTTGTCTGTATAAAATGCATTGTGGGAACATATTATTCACCTAAGCAGACAGCAAATTTTTACTGTATGCTAAACTTCATGGTGTTTCTTTTTTATTTAGAATCAGGATTTTGATAATTTTGGTATACTAAATTATATTATGGTTAAAAAAAAATTCATATTGCCTGGAACATTTATTTTGGTAAAATAATTTTAAAGTTATACTAAAGCATAAGATATCAATGAAATATAGCTATTAATAAAAATTAAAGACTAATTTTTAAGGGGCTTGGAATTTTTTAGGTTGGAATTTGAACTGAAAATTCTAGAATACCGGGTTATATTGTAGTAGAGAAAACCAACATATTTTGTGAACCAATTACTTCAGTACATTTAATTTTAATTTTTAAGTTACATTAGAGCACATGTTATAAATAACAAATTATGAGTAATTAAATTTTAACGAAAAATATTTTCGATATTTACAAAAAAACAGTCAATTCATCCCTACGGTTTACCATTTTAGGGAACCTTAGAATATGCAGCGTTTTACTCAGGCACAAAGGGCAGATGACGTTGAGCCACTTACAGGT
>JBBBDQ010000930.1:3630000-3737500 GCA_037127315.1 Ascarosepion bandense
GATGTATGAAATATTTTTTGAGGGCTTTCTAAATCTTGTGTGTTTTCATATTATAGGAACTGCATTTAAATTGAATCACCAAATCGTATTTATTCAGTTCTTTGACGTTCGATAACCGTTGTTAACTTTGTCAAAAATACATTTTCTTATCACCCCATCCAGGTTGGAATATTATTTTTCTTTTCAATTGCATTCCGCAATTGTTCTTATGCGAGTCAATAAACTATTCTCAAAATTAGCCAAGATCTGAAGCTGTGATTGCATGAATTTCATGACGTTGGCATCATTTTGACTAAGACGATGCAAAAACAATTTTTCAAGACGGAAAACGGATGTGATGATATCGAAATTAATGGAAAATTGAGTGTGAAAATGAATCAAATGCGCCTGCGTTTGTGTATACCAAAGAAAATTATAATCTATAATATTTTCAAAATCACTAATTCTAAAAAGTAAATTTTTTAAAAGACATTGTATAAATACTAAAAAGAAAACAGGTAGTATAACCTTTAACATGAAATAAAATAGGAATCCGTTATCAAAATATATTTATACAAAATCTTTGTTTTTATGTAGTACTAGTTTCTTTCTCCCTTTCGTAGGCTTATATCATTAGTTAACACATGCTTTCGAATATTTTAGCCGGTTTCAAAGGAACAAGTATCTTTATATTATAGTTCAGTTTCTGAATCAATTTGTTCACTGCTAATGTGACACGTCGCTTTCCCGGTGCTGGCAACACTCAGGTCAGACCCTGGTCAAGAGGGCAGAAGTTGTGACGCCTCAGGCTGGACGCTCGTTCTCGCTGACAGTCTTGACGATTTTAGTTGTGACACTGCCACCTGGTTGGCTGATTGGTTTGGTCGCTGTTGCTAATCGTGACGATCTCGTCCGATGATGTCGCCACAAAGCTGGATTGCAGGACGTCTTTTGCAACAACGGGCTACTATCCCAGGTTGTGATTAGTTCCCAGAGGTCACGTCGTGCAATCTTAATAGTCGTCTTTTTAGCCAGTCCGGACACTGGTGTACACTTGCGGTTTGAGAAAAAAATAGTGCACCAAGATAAAATAAATGAGCAAGGTCGAACACGCCTGGAGAGTTACGTAGAATGTCTTTATTTATAAAGAGAAGAAAAAAACAATGTCTTTCTTTTCCCAGGAATACAGTTGTCGAATATGCTGGTTAGAGTTGTCGAAAATGTTGCTTACAGTTGTTGAAAATGTTGGTTACAGCGGAGGGAGAAATTTCGCTAAATAGCTTCTAATTCTCAATAATAATAATAAAAACGTCTTGTTTCAGTTTCGTTAGTTTCGTTGGCGTTAAAGTAAACAGATCTGTTCAATTTGTTACTAAAATCTAGTTCGTATTTTTTTTAAAATTAAGTCTGTCCGTTTCTCGTTTTGGTGATGTAAAGAAAAATAAAGTTATTTCGGGTTTTTGACGAATCTGACGGAGCATCAATTTTTATAACAAATTCTGATCCTCTCTGGGGATCCGGTCGGCTCAGGGCTTTCGGCCAATGAAATCGTTTTCCGCCCAATCCATATGTAAAAGGTCTTAGCTCGACGAATGAGATTTTGCCAACTCACACTGGATTTCGATTTCTTCCGAGTTCCCACAGACTCCTGTGTCCACCAAAATGTCTGTCGGGAAACCTTGGCCTTCGTGTGACCTTCTCAAATAATTCTGACACTTGTTTCTTCTAAGCGTTTTCAGCGTACCTGTAATGTCCATTTCAAACCCCGAAAGAACAGAAAGGTTTATAACCCCGAAAGGAGAGAAATGTATATTTCCTTTTTCTCTTCTTTCCCAGAATAGTTAGATTTTATATTACCCGGATTTTAGAAGTACTTGATAAAATTAATTTTTTTCTAAGCTCACATCGCGTGTTGCAATAAAGTATTAATAATATTGCTAATATCAATTTCTCTCTCCGCTCTTTTAAACCAACCAACGGAAAGTATCCCAGCGGTGGAGGGAAAGCATCCCTGTGGAAGATAGTGTCACACTAATGGCAAATACATAGATGTTACAGATATTGCGAACGTGATTCATCGAAAAATCCTTTGAGATTTTATATTTTTCTTGTAATAATTCGTCATATATCCAACTACGTATATTTTGTGCTATATCTTTTATTTAGTACTTGATGTATTTGCATGAACAATATTTTTAGTCCTGATGAAATATGTATGAAAAAATGTTCGTTGTTATTTATCCAGGACCAGTGTTTTAATACAAGATTATAATGTATTTATGAAATAAATGTCCGTACAATGAAATATTTTTTGTGATATATATTTCTCTTATGATACTAATTTCATTCTCTTTAATTCGCAACAATTGGCTAACAAGATATCTGGAATACCTTGTCTTTGCTCTTATTTTATATACTGCTTTTTCTGCTAGAAAACCACAATCGTCTTGACGGATAACGACAAACACGGAACGAAGATTATTTATAAAATATAAACTTATATTTTTATTCTTCGTCAGTGACAATTCTCTGGCGTGGTAATCGGAGGGTATCACACACATGAGAGTGAGTTGTTGGTAGTTGCTGACTTTCTTTATGATATGCTCTTTGACTCGAAAAACATGATCTTGATCACTTTGAACCGAAGAATTAAAATTTCCACGTAGTTTTACCAGCTACAGTTTTTGCTTGTATCATCTATGGCTATCATTTTACATTTTCACCATCTATTTCTTTTGAAACTGACTGCATTTGAACTAATCACAGTTCTGTCAGTTTTGATTAAATTTTATGCTTTCGACAACAACCAAACTTCCGTCGGTTCTGCTTTGGATGTCAATGATAATTTGTGTCGGGTTACAGAAATACATTATATGGTGTCTAGAAATTATATGCAAGTTATGAATTGGTTTAAAGAGTTGCGTCTTTAATGTGAAAAGTTCTATGATATTGTTAAGATTCTACTCAAAATTATTAATTAGATATAAAATGAGAGGGAAAACTACTGTTTCTGGTTAGAAAATATTTTAATAGATTAGCATAACAGTAAAATTTCACTGTCAGAATTTTATTTGCAACTATTTATTTTGATACTTTTACATTATTATACCTTGTAAATCTAATATAAAAAATGTATGAAAAGATTTTAGAACAAATTCCTCATATTATTAAAGGAAAAACATGAAAAACTTTTTAATTTAAAAATAAAAGATATATTCACAAAAATAATAAGAACCACCTAAATTTGTAGCACGCATGCTACTTTATTTTCAATAACTCTTAGCAGCCTGTTATCTGATAAGAGATTTGCAATTTTAGGGGCTGCAATTGATACTATACCATCGTTCCTCTTCGGAAGACACCGGAAGGCGCAAAGTGTTATCTTCTTAGAGAATACCATTTGCAATACTGATTGAAGACAAAAATAAAATTGGTGGAAAAAATGAAAAGAGAGTAGTTTCGATAATAATAATTTAAGGAAAATTAATTTTTTTGTGAATCACCAGTTGGAGATTGGAACAATCGCACAGTTTCTTTTAAATCATTTAAATGTATACAAATCTAAATACAAAAAGCAATCGTTTTCAACATGTATAATTTAAATAAGTAGTCAGTTAAGTTCTATACATGATACACTCTTGGGTGATCATATTTATTCTAATCCATGAGTTACTCTTGCAGTAGATTTCCATTTCTTACACTTGTAGACTGGTTGCCGAATAAGTTTATAGAACTTAATTTGTCCATCATTTCAACTCATAACTGACAGGAAAACGCCAGTCTATTAGTGCATAATTGAACAAATTCAAATGAAATTCGAACCCGTTAACCCATTTTCTCATTCTAAGCCGATAATCATTGCAATACAAATAATCTTATAAAAAAGGACCTGAAATATATTCCATAACAGATTAGTGACTTGTAAATGAATACATGGCGGTAACAGATATTGATGTTGATTAGGCAAAATTCTCATGTATATCTATGAGAATGAAACATAAACATGTCTGAGATAAAATGTTACTCTCTCTGCGAAAGTTTACGAAAATCTAAATGTGTTTCGTGCCAAGCTTGGCATTCTTGTGAATATTTCGATCTAATGTGAATACATGACTCGATGTGTTTGCACAATATTTTATATTTTTTGGCAGCTTGCGGTGCTCTAGGAAACTGCCGTTTTTCCAGCATAATCTATCTTCAATTTTTATGTCTAATAAATCATTTAAAAACGCTGAATTTCAATTAAACAATGAAAGACAAACACCAAAATTAACATGGATATAAGAAAACATTTTAAAGCAAATATACAAAATGTGTGACTAAATGTGAAAATAAAAATGTATACTTCTCTTCACAGTCACCATATTGTAGAATAACAATAGAATAACAACATTTACCGCTGCAAGGGTCCCAGCTAGCATCTAGCTGTCAGACAAACATAAAGCACATTGTAACTCAATACAAACCCTGCAAACTAAGACTGAAATCAAGCTAGTATTTTTACAGAAATGCTTCTGCTCATTTACCAGCAGCCATCACAGCCAAAGCAATGGACTATTCCACAAATAGCTCTCTTTCTCAACGTGGATTATTCTAGTCTCAGATTGTTCCACAACTGAGTGCTTATCTGAACAACATATTTGATCTACATGGCACTGTAGAGAGGATTTGACCTCTGGGTGACCAACGCTTTTACTATGTCGAGTAGCTTATCTGGATCAGTAGTGAAGAAATCAGGTTGTTGTGTTGATTATGGCGTTTTGCACAGACTCATCAGCACAATTATAAAAGTCAATATTAGCCTGGGAGTTTGGCATATTTGTTTTCTTGGCAAAGACAACCCAGTCAATTCGGAACTTCCTGAATTGCTTGGCTGCTAGTGCCTGGATGCGGGTTGTCTGGGTTGTGGCTTCCTTTACCTGCTTGAGGATACACAGAGTTTCTTCTATTAATGTGACTCCTAGTTCTTTCAGCATATATAGATCCAGCATTTGAAGGCACTTAATTGTCAGCTTCTCGTCTGAAAAATTTGTTTCTTGAGTTTTAATCGAGTCAAGGGAATTTGTGCTTTAATGAAGAATTATTACCAATCTTCTGGTGTCATAATTCCTGCTTGCAATGCCATGTAGAAGGAGCAATCCCCAAAGCCAGACATAGCCCAATATCTGTGCCTTTTCACTTCAAAGAACCCGTAAAGCAGGCCCTTAAGGGAAGATGTATAAAAGGGTATCATAACCCTAGTATCCGTTGGTATGCCCACTGATTGGTGTAGCACTATAGTAATTACCGCCAAGAAAAATGGCAACCGCAAAGAACCATAGATTACCAACACTTGAATTCATAGTGCTAACGGGAAACACACAATACAGGTTCAACATTCCAGCTCGCACTACAAGTGCCAGTTAACCAAAAGAAAACAGTGTTAGATACCACTCCATCCCCTTATATAAAGAGTTCCAGCTTCTCACCACTAGCGATGCCTACATCCGAAGGTATGATAAAGTAACAAAGTGAATTATTATGAAATGTGAAAATTGTAGGTGACACCCTACTCTACGACTCTGACATCGAAGGAGCCTTCTTTCACATATTCGATTTCTTCCTCCGTTGCCCCAAAACGGCATCGTACTTAATGGAGATCAATTTCAATTTTGCCAAGACACAGTGAAGTTTGGGAGCTTCCAGCTAACACTACTGGTGTAACCCCTTCTAAATATAGGTTAGAGGCGATATTAAGCTTTCCTATACCAAAACCACTCACCGATGCCAGTTCATGGTTTGGGTCGTTCTACCAAGTCGCTTGGGTGTACTCACTGAGCCCAGCCATGCTTCCATTTCGTGATCTCGTCAAACGAAACTCACACTTTATATGGAATAAAATCATCGAAGAGACATTCCAGCATTCAAAAAATGTCATATTTGATTTACTACGAAAAGGCATCTCTACATTTGAAAAAGATCAAATAACCTGTCTCGCCCCAGATTGCAGCAAAAAAGAAAAGGGCTTACTACTGCTGCAAAATTATTGCTCGTGCACCACTGACAAAGCCTCAGTTTGCTGCCTGATATTTGCTGGCAGCAGAATCTGCATTGGTGCCGAATGCAGATACGCACCAATTGAAGGCGAGGCAGCACAATTGCGGGGGCACGGGAATAATGTCACATTCTTGTAATGGGTTGCCCGAACCTCATTGTGGTTACCGATCACGGACCACTAAATGGATGTTTCGGAGAAAAAGACCTTAGCAAAATCCAAAACCCCCGATTATTCAGTTTAAAAGAGAAAAACCTCAGGTACAGAATCACCATTCAACACTGCCTCCGGAAATGGCACCGATGACGTCTCTCGTAACCCAGCAGGCAACCCTAAATGTATTCATTGCTGAATCATCTCAGTCAGACATCATAGATTCTGACAACATGGACGACTGAATCAAATCAACAACACTGTTAGCAACATTTGGTGCAAGCGACAACCTGGATCTCATTTCACCAGATAATAATCCGTGCGGCGTGACGCAGCGACCCGCAATACAACAAGGTAGTGGTTACAAAATGAATTCCAAAAGACGCTCACCCTCACTGCACCCGAGATTTGCGAATAGTGGGAAGTGAGGAAACGCCTAAGTGTTGACGATGAATTAATGCTCTTAGATCAAAGAATGGTCATCCCCACTTCTCTACGCGCAAAGGTCTTACGTAGGCTACATTCTGCACACCAAGGCAAAGTTGGCATGAAGGCACGTGCAACGAATCAGTTTATTGGCCCGGGATGCATACTTCACTTCGTAACTTGATAGGAGATTATACATTCTACTCAAAAGTTCCCTCGAGTCAACCAAAATAGTCAATCAATTTGACACCCTCTTCTGATTAGCCATTTCAGCAAATTTCCATGGACATCTTCCATGGTGGGAACTAAGGTTAACCAGCAGGCTAACTTTATACCACATGAGCAATGGAGAAACTAATGCCTCAAGGCTTATTTTAATTTGCCGAGACATATTTCAAACCTACGTCTCCACTGAGGAGCTTAGCAATGATGGCGGTCATCTTTCACATCCCTTCCATTCAAACAATTTTTACAAAACTGGGCCGTTAAACACAGTCTATCATCTGACGCGTACCCACAATTCAATGTTCGAGCAGAGCTCTTGTCCAACCGGACAAGAGAAGTTAGTCCTTTTAAAAAACAAATAAAAAAAAAATGCTTAACATTATAGTCCCAGAAAGCTGGTCTAATGGAAGCCAAAACACAATCAGCGAGCATGATAATTTCAGATAATCAGGAAAAAATTCTAGGTCGAAAGCCAACCGGTTCTTTAAAGCTTTATGTCTTAAGCTCATGCACGCGTTAATGGCATTCCGTAGGATATACGTTTACGCATAGAATATAATGAATTTTCTATAATTCTTGATCAAATGTATAACGAGAACAAAACATACACGCGCGATGGAATAAAGTAGAAAACAGGTTCATGTTACGGTTCTTGAGAACAAAGGAATTCCGTTTAGTGTCAGTCAGTTAAGTGCCATACGTGAAACACGCTTGGGCGAGCATGTCTCGAAAGAGACATGACTGACTGGGCAGAAGATTATCCCCCAGTATGTTGCCATATATGCGGTATACTGGTTGCCAGCCAAGGTTACATAACCCAATCTATCCTATGATTTAACCCATAACTGGAGGGAAGAGACGGATTAATACCTTTCCCAAGGCTATTTGCGCGTAAGTGAATGCAATGAATTCAACTGAAATTTGAACTCGGCTCCCCGATTTCTCGTCCCGAGCCGATATCCACTGCACCACAACGTTAGTTTACGAACTTGTAAACGTGTGTTTCTGATAAACACTGATAATAAACAAATGAACTCTCCGTTCAACCAGTACGTAAAAACAATGAAAGAAAAACAGAAAACAAAGCAAACAGTACAATTCTTCTCCACTTCCATAGAATATTGGAATAGTAGATGAAAGGAGTTGAGTTGGGAATGAAAAGCCACAGCATCGTTGATAAAATCAAAGAGAGAAAGAAATATCATCGACATAATGTACATACACGGAGACTTACAGCATATTTCGAATAAAAAGTTTTCATTTACCGGACCTGTAGGGAATACCTATCGATACACTATAACACGCAATCTGATAGCAGAAAATCTTTATCTAATACAAACCGACACATAGTCAACGATGATATGGTTTTTCAAACAAAGGCTACGAGAATTTCACGTAAACACGACAAATTGTAAAACCAAAAACGGCAGTTACTTTCAGTTTTTAATTTTACGATCCACAACACACTCAAAGGCCGAAGGAATTATGGCTAAGGAAAGAGTATGTGAAGACCAGTGAGAAGAAAGAACAATATAAATACGGGTTACAGAAAAACATTGGAAGGAATTATGGCTAAGGAAAGAGTATGTGAAGACCAGTGAGAAGAAAGAACAATATAAATACGGGTTACAGAAAAACATTGGAAGGAATTATGGCTAAGGAAAGAGTATGTGAAGACCAGTGAGAAGAAAGAACAATATAAATACGGGTTACAGAAAAACATAGGAAGGAATTATGGCTAAGGAAAGGGTATAAATGAAGACCAGTGAGAAGAAAGAACAATATAAATACGGGTTACAGAAAAACATAGGAAGGAATTATGGCTAAGGAAAGGTTATGTGAAGACCAGTGAGAAGAAAGAACCAATATAAATACGGGTTACAGAAAAACATTGGAAGGAATTATGGCTAAGGAAAGGTTATGTGAAGACCAGTGAGAAGAAAGAACAATATAAATACGGGTTACAGAAAAACATTGGAAGGAATTATGGCTAAGGAAAGGGTATGTGAAGACCAGTGAGAAGAAAGAACAATATAAATACGGGTTACAGAAAAACATAGGAAGGAATTATGGCTAAGGAAAGAGTATGTGAAGACCAGTGAGAAGAAAGAACAATATAAATACGGGTTACAGAAAAACATTGGAAGGAATTATGGCTAAGGAAAGGAAAGTATGTGAAGACCAGTGAGAAGAAAGAACAATATAAATACGGGTTACAGAAAAACATAGGAAGGAATTATGGCTAAGGAAAGGGTATGTGAAGACCAGTGAGAAGAAAGAACAATATAAATACGGGTTACAGAAAAACATAGGAAGGAATTATGGCTAAGGAAAGAGTATGTGAAGACCAGTGAGAAGAAAGAACAATATAAATACGGGTTACAGAAAAACATAGGAAGGAATTATGGCTAAGGAAAGGGTATGTGAAGACCAGTGAGAAGAAAGAACAATATAAATACGGGTTACAGAAAAACATAGGAAGGAATTATGGCTAAGGAAAGAGTATGAAGACCAGTGAGAAGAAAGAACAATATAAATACGGGTTACAGAAAAACATTGGAAGGAATTATGGCTAAGGAAAGGGTATGTGAAGACCAGTGAAGAAAGAACAATATAAATAGGGTTACAGAAAAACATTGGAAGGAATTATGGCTAAGTAAAGAGTATGTGAAGACCAGTGAGAAGAAAGAACAATATAAATACGGGTTACAGAAAAACATAGGAAGGAATTATGGCTAAGGAAAGGGTATGTGAAGACCAGTGAGAAGAAAGAACAATATAAATACGGGTTACAGAAAAGCATAGGAAGGAATTATGGCTAAGGAAAGGGTATGTGAAGACCAGTGAGAAGAAAGAACAATATAAATACGGGTTACAGAAAAACATTGGAAGGAATTATGGCTAAGGAAAGGGTATGTGAAGACCAGTGAGAAGAAAGAACAATATAAATACGGGTTACAGAAAAACATAGGAAGGAATTATGGCTAAGGAAAGGGTATGTGAAGACCAGTGAGAAGAAAGAACAATATAAATACGGGTTACAGAAAAACATTGGAAGGAATTATGGCTAAGGAAAGGGTATGTGAAGACCAGTGAGAAGAAAGAACAATATAAATACGGGTTACAGAAAAACATTGGAAGGAATTATGGCTAAGTAAAGAGTATGTGAAGACCAGTGAGAAGAAAGAACAATATAAATACGGGTTACAGAAAAACATAGGAAGGAATTATGGCTAAGGAAAGAGTATGTGAAGACCAGTGAGAAGAAAGAACAATATAAATACGGGTTACAGAAAAACATAGGAAGGAATTATGGCTAAGGAAAGAGTATGTGAAGACCAGTGAGAAGAAAGAACAATATAAATACGGGTTACAGAAAAACATTGGAAGGAATTATGGCTAAGGAAAGGGTATGTGAAGACCAGTGAGAAGAAAGAACAATATAAACACGGGTTACAGAAAAACATTGGAAGGAATTATGGCTAAGGAAAGGTTATGTGAAGACCAGTGCGAAGAAAGAGCAATATAAATACGGGTTACAGAAAAACATAGGAAGGAATTATGGCTAAGGAAAGAGTATGTGAAGACCAGTGAGAAGAAAGAACAATATAAATACGGGTTACAGAAAAACATAGGAAGGAATTATGGCTAAGGAAAGAGTATGTGAAGACCAGTGAGAAGAAAGAACAATATAAATACGGGTTACAGAAAAACATAGGAAGGAATTATGGCTAAGGAAAGAGTATGTGAAGACCAGTGAGAAGAAAGAACAATATAAATACGGGTTACAGAAAAACATTGGAAGGAATTATGGCTAAGGAAAGAGTATGTGAAGACCAGTGAGAAGAAAGAACAATATAAATACGGGTTACAGAAAAACATAGGAAGGAATTATGGCTAAGGAAAGAGTATGTGAAGACCAGTGAGAAGAAAGAACAATATAAATACGGGTTACAGAAAAAAATAAGGTTATAGTCGTGGTATTCAAGGATTGTCTGTGGCAGAGAAGCATGAAACTGAAGAATTTCCAACAAGCAAGAACACTTCAATTAATGCATTCGAAGTACCAATTAAGAGTACTCATTGCAACAAATGGCATGAAAGCATTTAAAAGAAAGGTACAAAACAGAGTGATTTGGTATTAACTGAATAAAGAAATCATGCCAGGAACAACAGACCAACCATATTGTCAATATTCAGTGCACAAAAAAAAGAGAAGATTTATAAATTTGTAAAGTAGATTTTGCCAAGAAAATGTTTCTGGGACAAAACAGTTAAACGGATGAGATTACAATAATGACCCAGCGTACTCCTGAGGAGTCGTTAGCAATATTAATAGAAGAGTGTTAGTTGGGGACAAGGCTGAACAATTTTAACCCACCTCGCTGGAAGTCGCAGATACTCTTTATGTTGAGATTTAGACTCGAAATTCTTGGACCACTGTACGTCAGGAAGATTGATTTGCAGCAACGGTTTCCCAGGACACAGACTCTATTTTAGCCTGTGTTTAGATATTTTCAACTGATGCTTAAAGTGTCGATTTGAACCTCCGGGCTGCCTGTTGCCACTGGCAAAGTTTCAAATTTCGATGATACGTGAGAGTAATGTGCATTCCGGCAATGTGACGTGACCAGCTGTTTAATATGTTAAAGAATGGTAGTCTTGATGCTGTGTAATGGTGTCTGAGAGAGGACCTGGTTGTTTCTGATGCGGTCCTACTAAATGACGTTATGAATTCGTCAGCGCTTTTTTTTTTTGCTGGAACCGGCTTAGACGTTAGATGTCCCGACAATATAAAGTTCAGTCCTCGCTGGCGTATAGAAGATTAGAGGGGACCACAGCCCGAAAAAAAAAACAACATTTTGGTATTTATTGTAACGGCATGATTGCTAGTAACAGATCTAATAATTGATAAATTATTATCACTATTTAGCATTGTACATACTGATATACGTCAAAAATGGTTCTATCTGATAATCAAATTATAGCAGGAGCGATTGTAGAAGTTAAAATTTATAAAGCATATCTTGTCGCAGTTAACAACTGATTAGAGTTTCATTTTCAAGACTATCCGCCAATTGTTAGGTTTAATGAAATGGTTACAATAGCCGTAGAAAATAAGTCTCGTAATCAGAAAAACCTTGTTGGAAGTGATGAAAATGAAAAGTACATTTTGAAGATAATAAAAAATTATTTAAATAGATGTAGTTATTTTCTTGCAGCAATTGTGCAAGTAACAAGAGGAAAGGATAACCTTTGATAATCCTGTAGAATAAGTAATACAACACCAGTAAAACAAATGATCTAGATGCCTTAAATGAAGATCTCAAATATACCAAATGAGGATCTCAGATTGTAGGGTCTGGGAAATTTTTACCCGAGCGTATACGCTCGAAATGACCCACATTGTAAAACAACATGGTGTTTCATGCCCCGTTTTATAATGAAGGCTCGTATAAAACCCCAGAGATGTAGAGCTCAAATTTGGCAGATAAGCTTTCTGTTTTCGGGCGAAAGATGACAGAAACTGGGCCGAGACGTTTAAATCCACTTAGTTCCCGATACCGTGTATGCGGAGGCTTGGCAAATCTTGACCCTGCATACACAAGATCAGGTACTAAGCTTTTCTATTTAAGGTGGCAAATGCTTGGGCTGGCTATATTTTGATTCTCGGTTCGAGAGTACTCTCTGTTTCCATACATTAATCTCTAGCTTATATCACATTTCAACTCAGTGAGGAGACTTTCGGTAAATATCTAGAGATTCATGAGAGGTCGCAATTGTTAAGCTCTCTGTCTTCTGGTAGAATACGATTCAATCGGAAAACTGCTAACAAACGGAGACTCGACTGAGAAAAATAGACAATGAAAAGTGCAATATAAATCTTCAGGTTTTCGAGATATTTTTATACAGTGTTCTTTATAGTACATTTGAAGCCAGCCAATACATAATTTAACAGTTATTAACGAGTCCTGACAGATTTCATGAAAAGAAAATGTGGAAATATCAATAGTCGAAAAAGAACATATACAACGGAGCCGGAATAAATAGATTGGAGATCTCTTCAACAAAAATAAAAGAGATCTTTCCGATAGATAAACTTGTAGTATTCAAGTTTGTTCAGTTCAGAAAAGGGTAATATGAAGAGTAACAAATATGATTGTAACTGAGATGCTGACAGCTTTAGACGATTTCTGCATCGATAAGGTTGCTGAAGTGATAAATAAAATATGACAGAGGTGAAACTGTTCCAGACAAACTCAGTAGGTCAATCTTCGTCGTTCTGCCAAGAGAAACCAAGCGCAAACCTATACGAACTTCAGTGGTCAATCAATTCATTAGCCACATGATAAAACCGATCATTAAGATGATTAATGAATAGTGCTCTTAGAAGAATTTGACAGCGTGACTATGTTGAGGAGCGGGTATTTTATCATCAGAGTGCTACTGGAGCGAACGATACAAATGTACAAATACATTACACAAAGACAATTTCTAAATTCAGTTACAAACATTTTGGAGCAAGGTTTGATTTTACACTGAGATATGACGAATTTTCTCTTGTGAGAAAACAGTTAAACTGCTCATCAAGAAATGTGTCTACTATGTAAAGTCAGTCAAGTCATAACAGTAGGGATAGTCTCGTGTAAACAGGGATAAAAAACCATACAAAGAATAACACTAACATCATGTTAAATTGTAATTTTTTATCATACAATTTTATCTGTGTATTTGTGTGGGTGTGTTTTAGTTATATGAGTTGTAAGTGAGGGAAATGAAGAAGAATCAAATCAAAGTGATAGAAGTTTTGACGATTTGAAGTACTAGTTTTTTTAAGAGCAAACGTTTGCAGACAGGAACATTTTTCTGTTGCATGCTGGGGGGAGGGTTTGTTATTTTGCTTTTATTTTTATGTTATATGAGTTGTAAGTGAGGTAAATGAAGAAGAATCAAATCAAAGTGATAGAAGTTTTGGCGATTTGAAGTACTAGTTTTTTTTAAGAACAAATGTTTGCAGACAGGAACATTTTTCTGTTGCATGCTGGGGGGAGGGTTTGTTATTTTGCTTTTATTTCTTTAATTTTAAACAAAATTTTTATATTAGTTGTTTTATGTTATTTTAATAACGATATAACTATTATTATTAACAATAATATTAATATTATTATTAATATTATTATTATTATATATATATATATATATATATATATATATATATATATATATATATATATATACTTATTAATAATAAGACCCCGAAGACAGACCTGATTTGCTGTAACACAGCTTTTCATTGCGGATAGATTAATTATTTTTCCTCAAGCCGGGACTGATAACCGACCGATTTGACAGAGGTTGCATAATCAAGCACAAGGTCATTGGTACAACGTCAGAGACAGGCTGATTTCTTAGCGGGTAATGTATTTTACGAAATGTAAACAACGCCAACAGCGAGCGTGCTCTATCTGATAACCGCTTCGAACGGGCGTTCTACACCGTAAACAGAGAATATAGCACAAATCCTTACATTGCTGCTGTTTATGAAACTTTCCTCTCTCTACCGGGCTCAATCACAAGCAAGGGCATATTTTTTTTAAATAATGATAATGTCCTTAAACCCAATCAATAATATTAGTAATAACAACAACAAGAGCTGTCGAAAACCGCAAACCTGACACCATCTTAACGATTAGCAAAAAATGATCATTAAAATTAGAGTAATTGCAATTGTCTTGACCGCTTGTTTTGCTTTTTGACAGTAAATATTAAATTTATATTATAAATTAAAAAAGTGGAAAAATAGTGCGTACAGGAAATTTAATGACGTAAAGTAATCTAGGGTAGGTAATTCAGTATTAGGCATGTGAAACGTACGACAACGTAATAGAAAAAAAGTAAAAATAAATAACAAAAAAGCCACAAGCTTTACGCCCTACCGGATCGAACCCATATTCTAATCGGTTTGTCTCAGTCATAAAGTCAATAATACTTAAAAGTTTCATCTAAATCTATCCAGCGAGTTTTCATATATCTTGACCTCGGTGAGACCCATGAACAAATAACAAATCCGACCGAGTAAAATATATCCTTACAACTAAATGCACAAAAATGGAAAATGAGGGACGAAAAAAATATGATTTTATCAAATGATATTTAGCATATATATATATATATATATTTCTTACTTATCTATTCCTGGATTACTAGCCTGTGTTCCATTTTGTATATTTATGTTCAATATAACCTATTTTTATCTCAATATCCGTTTTGTTGTTCATTATTTTTGTGTGGTTACTCAGCCAGATCCACAAAAATGTTTTACTGTTTTTTTTTTTGTTTTTTTTAACTAGAAAATGTATTCCTGTATCTTCTTAGTTGTTAGTTTTGATTGGAGGGTTACTATTTAACCATAACTGGTATTCTTGCAGGTTCTACCAACCTGGGCTATAGTGGACCTGAGAACAACAGCAATGATGACGATTTTCAGCCTTTCCAAACCTCTCTACTATCGATCAGACGCAGTGTTGCCAGATGTAGTTAATCGTCACACCTAAGACTACAAATGTTTTGTAAAAGTAATTCTCATTTATAACTGTTAATCTTAAGATTTGCGTTGTGGTGCATTGGATATCGGCTCGGAACGAGAAATCGGGGAGCCGAATTCATTGCATTCACTTACGCGCAAATACCCTTGGGAAAGATATTAATCCGTCTATTCCTTCCAGTTATGGGTTAAATAACAGGATAGATTGGGTTCTGTAGCCTTGGTCGGCAACCAGTCTACCGCGGGGAGCAATGGCAACCTACTGCGTGATAATCTTCTGCCCAGTCAGTCATGTCTCTTTCGAGACATGATCACCCAAGCATGTATCACGTATGGCACTTAATTGTCTGAATCTTAGGCAATTTTCACAGATGTTGAGAAAACTTATGGCAACATATATATTGACCAACAGAAAGATGATGAGTTTAACATGTGAGCAAAATAAACACTTACAAAATAGAGATAACTGAAATTTCCTGGACAGAATAAAGTGGATTACACACAAAGAAGATTTTTAGTGTAATATAAAAATACAAATAGTCATCAACAGAATAACTAATTTATAGAATTAGATATTAATTATAATATACTAATTGCATACAACGAATAGCAGAATCAGGAGTATGTTGGCATTTACATATTGAAGTCGTCGTCGTCGTTGTTAGATTTAACTTGTATCAAAAAATTTAATTTCTACTTTTCTGAGTGTTTCCTTTATGGTGATAGAGTTGATTACTACATCCATCGACAACGTGCATGTTTAGAAGTTTCTAGTTTTACTAAAAGGTTCTACTCTCACTAATTCCAAATTTAGGTTTGCTATTGTTGGTTAAAAGTGAAATAAAATCACAGTAGAAAGTGCAGATGACGTGAATGTGCTCAAGGTGGATATCAATATGCCAGGAAGTAATTGATACACTAGATTTTATGACTTACCTCTGCGGAATATATCGTATGACTCAGACAGATTGCAGTTAGGAAACTGAAATAGGCTGCCGCTGACACTGTCATAAATTCAAGTTGTACCTTCTTTTGATTGTCTATAATGCGTAGCGCTCTACATCTGCTGGTTCCACCATTGAGATTTGTTGTTATTATTATCTGCTTCTTTAAACAGTTTTGGTGTTGGTGTTGGTCGTGCTTAGTATTGATCCTCGATTTTGCCATTCAGGGTGATTCTACCAGTAATTTAGAAATCTCGGTGGCATCCTTCTCAGTCATTAAAACACTGCTTAGTGTAGTAACAAACCGAGGAACGTATAACAGAGGTATATGCAAAAATATGAAAGATGTACACTAGAAACTGTGCAACATATTAAGAGATGTGCAATTATTTCCTAAGAACGAAGAATATACTGTGGGGCAGTTAGTATAAATGTACGGTTAACATTGGTATCTGACGGTTTCTCAGATTGAAAAAACGAAATTTATTGAATGACCAACCAGTACTAATTTCGATTAAGATTTAACACGTCTTATTACTAAAACAGTCTACTAAATGTTATGACTATTTCCCATATTGATGGAAATTTCTTTTCTAGCAATTTGTTTAAAGTACTGGAGATAGTCATTCTCATGATTATGTGTTATGTTCCCCTTTATACTTAGGTTATATATATTGTAGTTGCTGCTAAAGCACCAGTAAGTCTAACTCAATATGGGCACTTCGTCTTGGTGTAATATTTAACAAACTTATTTCACTAGGTCAATAAAAAATAAACGGTAACTTTTAAACTTGCTGGGTGCTTGCGGTCTCGTACGGCATCTAAGTTAAGCTTATAAATTCCGCATGTGATTTGAAAAATAATTGTCCTTTCTAAATCTCACACGCTTCAATCATTCGAAGCCATTTAACCAACAATATAGGAAAGCTGTTGTGTTATATATTTTTTATTTTATTATAATCACTTCACCTCAAGCATAGTAAGACCACAATTGGTGCAGAAAGGGATTACTGTGAAAGAAAAAACAAGTTACAGGCGATCTTGAAGAAGAGATAAGAGATGGATGCTATTAAACTTTTGGAGATTATAGCTATCAGTAGAATAAGCAAACGGTAAGTAGTTTCACAAACGGGAAATCCAAGAAAGGAAACTTTTAGAGTAGACTAGGTGATTACATTTAACTATTTTGATGATTAAAGGACGGGATCTAGCAGCAATACGTGTGGTTGGAAACCAGGAAACAACCTTCGACAGAGCAGTTACGATATGAATAATTGTAGAGAAAATATAAAAACACATCACGTGGATGAAAAAGTGAATAAAGACGAGCTGCCAAGTCTAGATCTATTGTATACAGCTCAGACTTCAGAGGTATCTGAATGTGTTTGGCGCCAAGTAGATATTCATATGAATGTAGAACTATTTAGTGCACAGAGGAAACTTATATTCATAAATATATGAGATAATATTTGAATTAGATTTGATTTTTTGAGGAAGTATTGTTCACCGTTAACATATACATAACTAGTATCTATTAAAATATAGATGTTTTTTCATATTTCATTATATCTCTAATGAAGCTTTCGATTTATGGTAGGTAGTAGAATAGTTACATAGGAAATAATGTTAATGTCAAAGATAATTGTCTTTATTTCTGATTTGGTCTGACCACTTCAAAGAAAAATTCAGGAAGAAATGCTAGATCAATAATGGAACGAACGATGACACCTACGTGACATGAAAAACTTATTTCCATAAAAATTGTTTTAAAGAAAGTGTTTATAAATTCAAATATAAAGAAGTCCTAGCAGCACTGTCTATGAATGTCCATTGTTTCCATGTAAGTAATCCATTAATATTACAGGTAACATTTTTCATTGCTGTAAATTGACGACCTGAGTCAAGTTTCAAGTAAGTTTTCTAAGAAATGTACAGCTTTATATGGATTGATTCATTTTCTGCATTTTTTAAAATTAAAATTGTGCAGGAAATAAAATGCTGTACTTATCGATATTCATATTCATATGATTTTGATTATTTACAATTATCGGAATGTTGTCTTTTTTGTTGCTATATTTCTGCCAAATTGGCCATTGTACACTCGAAATTTCATGGGATTGGAATTTCGAACTGAACCTTTTATCTAGATCACAGATGGTAAATTGTTCCAGTTCCATATTTCATACAACTTCGAGATATTTCAGTATTAGTTATCTCACTCTAACTCAATTCTCTAAGATTTTGGATACCTCTTATTTCCTTAAAATGTTACCTAATACTATCTAGAATGAACACTTCAAATTTTGATTCTGGATTATATTGTATCTAGAAAAAATGAAGAATTCACAACTTCAAACTTAAAGAACATTATCTTTAATAAAACTTTTCAAGTGATTTGAATTACTTTTCTTTTTGTGGAGAAACGAGTCCTGTATAAATAAATATCAAACATGAAAATCAAGATATCTAACATTAAGAACAATACCTCTACAATATTTACAGCAGTAGTGATTAACTTGCGTCATTTTTTAAGGTTAAAATTGATCGGAGTTCTAAATGTTCTGCTGAGCGATATTCATATTTATATTATTTAGATTATTTTTCACACTGCTGTCTTTATCTTCACAACGATTCGCCGATCTACACTCTGACCATTTTCAGTGATTTTGAACTTTCATTTCGTTTACTGGAGTACAATATTCTTGTTTCATAAATCATGTTACATCCGGATGTTTGAGTTATCTTTATTTAACTCAAATCTTCTTTTTTTTTTGTTCAACACTGCTGTAGCAAGGTATTGAACTCACAACTCTAGGTCAAATAATTGCATCCAACCAATGCTTTTATCCACTGGATCATATGAATATACCTAGCTATACAAAACAATGCTTTCATTTGAAAATTCAAATCACTTGATTAAGGTTGCAAAATACAATTGCTGAATCATTGTGAATATTGCTACAAATATCAGAACACCAGTCCATATAATATAAATAACACAAATAATTACGATACCTCATCTTACAGATATAGATTCATATTCATAAGATCAAAATTCATAGTTCCAATTACATTATTAGCAAAAAATATTCCGTTTATTTTGTGAAAGAGCTATCTTCTAAAACTTTCCTTGTTATTATACTTATCATTGCGCACTAACCAAGTCGACAGTGTTCCAGTGTTGTAAAGTGCGAGAAAGGAAACATTTAAAATAGAACTAACGGTATAATTTGTCTGTTTCAAGAGTTAAACAATGGGACCTAATATCCTATATAGTATTAAGCTTTAATTCACGTAATAATAAGCATATAAAATATTTATTTAAAAGACTTATGATACGAATGCATATACGAGTCAGAATTTATAATGGTTTTCGACTGAAATTCAATAAGGGATTGGCAGTTATATTTTCAGTGCCTAAATCAATCTCGTAAAAATGTATAAAAGAAAAACTAATTCCACCAGTCCTGTTAGATTAAATTGTATTTTATTTCCCGAACTTCGAACGTGGGAAATGTATAAACATTCAATATTCTTTTCTTGTGCTTTTATTTTTTATTCAGAATTTTTAACTTCCTGTTCAAAATATAAAATAAAATAAAGACGAGATGAGCAAATGTAAAATAATGACATTGGCAAAAACAATTTACGGCAATAAAATTTCCATTCTCACTTTTGTAAGGCATGTTATATGATAAGACATAAGCATTCATGAGTTCTCTTATTGTATGAAAGTTTTATTAATTTATCAGTCGAAATGTGTAGACTAAAAATGTAGGTCAAGTTTCTTACGTAACCTGATTCCAAGAGAAAAATCTTAGGAGCATAAAATAAGGAAATTGTACTGACAAATGACTTCGCTAAATTACATTCTTTGCCCGATGCAATCCACACTGTCATCAACATGTTTATAAATTTATTTGATATTTTATTAATAGCAAGATACTATGCAAGTTGTTCTTCCCGAGCATATATTTAAATTAACAAAAATTATATATATGTATGCTGGTTAGAGAGAAGTGATTTTCTTTATTTTTCTTTAAAAAAAAGAGTAAATTACAAAAAAAAACAAGGCGTAATTTTTTTCAAGAATTATTAGTTGAACTTTCAACTAATATATGGTATACGTTACCTGCTCATTTAATAAGTACAGCGTACTTAAATCGGAAATTTAGTTACATTTCTCTCTCTCTCTCTCTCTCTCTCTCTCTCTCTCAATATATATATATATATATATATATATATATACATAATTATAAAAAATGGAAGGAATATTCCATCATGAAATTTCAGTTTCACTAAACTCATTTAATATTACCTGCTCATTTAATAATTACAGCGTACGTAAATCGATAATTTAGTAACATTATATATATATATATATATATATATATATATATATATATATATATATATATATAATTAAAAAAGAAATGGAGTTTTCCACCATGAAATTTAAGTTTTACTAAACGGGGTTAATATTCTGATGGCAGAAGTTTTCGCCTCTGGTTAGCTTGATTGTCCGTTTTTCTGGACGTATAATGTTCGAAATATTATTTTTTTCTTGCATAAAGCGTCGGATAAATTTTGCAATATACTTGTGTCAGTTAAAATTTCAGTTAGCTATTTTAGTCCTCCTAGCAACAAAGGCTGCTTATATATTTTTTTTATTTTTTTATGAATTTATGAGAATAGTTATCTTGAAACCTTCTTTTAATGTCTGTTCAGAGATCTCCCGATAGGAATTTAAAATAAGTATTTTTATTTTGTAAATTAAAGTTAATAGACCCTAATATAGAACGATATATACTCCAAACTTTTTTTGAACAAGAGTAGAGATACATTCTTTCTTTATTGTTTATGAAAGAAGATCCAGATTCTTTCCTATCCTCAGATTTTAATAGCAGTGCTGTCAGAAACTTTTTGTAATGTGTATGGATACTGGTAATGTCGCTAAATTCTGAGGGTACCGGGTTGGCAGTTTCCTTCTTGCTGCTTCCGACTGATAGTCAAGACTTCGATCGCTTGCGTGACGTTTTGAGGGGTTGCTTTGATTAATATTCGAATAATAGTCGCTTATTTTTGGCCATATTGCGCATATATGCGTGTTCCTGCAAATGCCTCCGATGGGCAACCCTGAGGTCACCCTAAATTGTAGCCTGCTCCAGTTTCCTTCTTACAAGTGTTACAATTGATGACCGACTGATGCTACTACTCTAGGCCTTTCCTTACCAAACATCACAAATTATGACATCACACAAAGTAATAATTAAATTTAAACTAGCTAAACAAATTTAATTTAAATCTGTTAACATTACATTCTCAAGCATCTGTGTTATCCGTACCAACTTTTTTCAATGTTGAATCTTTGTTCCACCTAAATTCAACTGGCATCTTATTTCTCTGTAAAATGTACATTGAAGCTTCTAGTCCATCTATCTGATGTCTATATCCATGGTTATCTTTCCCTCTTTAGATGGGTCTCTAATGTCCATATGCATGTCGTTAGCGTTTATGTCAGCAAACATATCCCTCTAGCTAGGGTGATTTTTGTCGGATTTCCAGAAAACTTTAACATGTGTCTCCGTCACTCCCTACTAAGCTCGGTTATCTATCTTTTCTTTCTCTACTGACTGTTCCTAATTGATTTCGTGACTGTTCCGTACTTGACAGTATCTCGAACAATATAGAAAACGCCATTTCCTCTCATCCATTCGCTCATATATTTAGAACCCAATCTGTCCTGCTATTTAACCCATGACTAGAAGGAATAGATGGATTAATACCTTTCCCAAGCGTATTTACGCGTAAGTGAATACAATGGATTCAACTGGAATTCGAACCCGTCTCCCCGGTTTCTAGTTCCGAGCCGATATCCACTGTACCACAAGGCATATAAGCTTAAATAGACCTAACTCACTGCTACATCCCTGAAACTTACCATATCATGTAGCATTTTTCTCTTGGCATCTTTGATCATGATGTGGATCCCGTTTATATCTTCTCCCAGTATACTTCAACCCAGGAACCGCCGACCAGGAGAATATCTTACTGTAACCAAAAAGCTGACTGGGAGTCTTTCTGCGATTTGCTGGGTGATGTCCCTTGGAACAAAGTTTTTAGATTTCTCGTTGAAGACTGTGCATTCGAGGTCTCATCTTGAATCAATGCTTTCATCCCAGCAAGGAATTTATGACTTAAATTAATTTCGTTCCTCAGGTTCCATCCTTCTTTCCAACCTAGTCTCATACATCTTTCTTCAAACCAGCATTCTCATCATTGTCTTACCCATTCTCCGACTCCCCTGTAACTTGTTTGTCTTTCTTATCATATGTAGCCACTGCACACCAGTGGCGGAATGTTCTGATTCGGGGAAATATTTTATGATATACAAAGTGGGGAAACACTAAAATATTACAGAGCAGCACTTCACAGAGAAGTGATCTGTGTCATTATATTTCAGCCAGTGCGACTTCAAAATGTTGTGGAGGTAATATTCTAACCGAAAATACCAAATGACCTAGAAGAGTGTAGACATTACGATAATGCCCAAACACATTCGGCATTACTGAAATAATACGGCACAGCGAAGTGACGAGTCTCTCCACATTTATTAAGTATATATAAATATTAATTAATATTTGGACAGGAAACGTTCTTTTAATCATCTTTCATTAAATATGTACGACAAGAAAGATTTTATTAATATTTTATTAAGTTTTGACAGAATCCACACATTTTTTTTTTGTGATTTGACATCATCCATATATTTTTCCTTATTTTTGTGTTGTCTTTGAAAAAGTGGCGTTCATTCCCAGCGCTATTAGTCGCGGTCGAAGTTAAATCTGTCTATTTTAGAAAAAAGATCAACACTCAATTATCACTATTACGGCAAGAAAATATATTAAGTATAGGACCTCGCGAATTCATATATATATATATATATATATATATATATATATAGATAGATAGATAGATAGATAGATAGATATAAAATATATACATATATATAGGTGTGTGTATGTATAGGCGAGTATAAACTTTAATATATAAATATTAATCAGGTGCGAATGGTACAATGCTCAATGTTGTATAACAGAGGAAAAATATGAATTAATAAATATATATTATACTATGTTCTAATCACATGTATTTAATCAATCTTCTGCAATCTTCAGCAATCCGAAGATTTCTAAAATGCATGAAACTCAGTTTAGAGGGTGTAATATATGTATTTATTAATATAAATGTGTATGTTTCTATGTGCTTGTTTGTCAAAGAGAAAAATAGATATTGTGTGTGTATGTTCACTTGCATTTAGGCATATATATTAAAATGTCCGCCATTTTATATAAAGAAAACAATTCTACGTATTTCCCCAATCTATGTATCACTCAATCCACAATTATATGTAAATGCATGCATATATTCACACACACACACGCATACACACACACGCACACACACACATACACACACACACATATATATATATAATTTAAAAAGCCATATATTGTTTATGTAATGTGCACTTTTTATACAAATATATACTGGTTTAATATAATTACATTATGAGCATTTACTAAACTGAAAATATAAAGGGAAAATTCAAGCGTCAAATTTCGCATAAATTCGATAGATAAGTTAACAGTTGATCTCGTTTTGTGACAGAAGAGTGCTAATTGCAGTGTTAACTCAATCCATTAGTTATAGTTAAGAAGCAGTCTTGGCAAATTGTACTTCACCTCCCAAACGTGTTTAAACGGACGGTCGAACTGTACGTCACTGTGGATCGTACCGATTTTACTTATGCAAACAACTTGTACGTGCGCACTTATACACATATGTGTGTGTATATATATACGTACATACATATATGTATGTTCGCATGTATGCATGTTTGTAAAAAAAAATATGGAAAAGTCTTTAATATAACATAGAGCATAATAAAAAAATCTAAACCAAAATATCGTGGTTACGTGTGCAGATTTTGGCAAGTAAATCGTTAGCCATAATAATGTTTCCTGAACAAAAAATTACTAAATGAATGATCAGAAATAATGCTCAATTTTAATCACACCCATAAAACACATCCTAGAAACATACAACCCCTATAAATGTGATTGAGCTAGTTTAATAATTCCTCCATCGTTTTGAAAACATTTGGTTCTTTAAAAATTCAAGTCGCCCGTTATAAAAAACAACACTTTTGTACGATTGGAAACGTTGGAAAATCATATATCGAAATCGTATACTGAAGATACCAAGAGTTTGAATCCTAGTTTGCGCAAATATCTCGTTTCCAAATAAAAAATATTCAAAAGATATCCAATATATATATGCATTGAACACATTTTCGCACAACTGTGAACTAGTTTAATTAAATTATGACCCCAAAAACTTATTATATATATATATATATATATATATATATATATATATATATATATATATATATATATATATATATACATATAAGTTTTGTCTATTTATTTTATGTATTTTTATTTTAAGTATTTTTTAAAACTTCTCTGATAAGCATTATCATTAAATGAAGAAAAAAAATTAAATTATTGATACATATATTTTAATAATCCAATCTAAGATTTCGGCTTACATAACCCATTTTCAAGGCTGCCAATTACATTATATATTTAGACACGGACAAACCATTATGACAAACTGCTTTTCTTTACATGGAAGATTTCCAAGCAACAAAATACTCGTGCATTTAAGACACTGTAAGCAAATGTCTCATCACAGCTCATGACGTCACACATGAGCTATGATGCCATACATCATAATCATAATCCTAAAGAAAATAATCGGGAGATCAAACAGCAGAAGAACTAGATGAGGTTATGTCAACACAAGATTGAGTAAATCTTTGTATATAAAAGTCAATCTTTTAGTCCGTGTGTAATTTTCTCTATGCACGCCTACAGGTTTTAAGCTACGCTATTCAAACTTTCTACGGACATATCTACAGGAAAGCCAGTTCGACACATAACTTTGATCTTAAGTTTAGCAATTTTCAATTTCGCACTTTTTGGTCAATAGAGCCGATTGCTTACATTTACTCCGTCAAACATCTAAGATATAAGATCTAAGGCGTTTGCTAAATTACGTCACAGAAATCAAATCACAGAGTGTCAAACGCGACTAAAATATTTTTATAAAAACAGTTGAGCCTTTTTTTATTCTGATGTTTTAAAAGTTTATTTGGTCTACAAAAAATGTAAATATTTTCCCCGTAATTCTGAAAGAAAAGAAATATTTTTTTTAAAAGTGTTTTTTCAAACAAAAAAAAAATATGTAAAAAAAAAATGGAAATGGTTAATTTCATTATTTAAGGTTTTCTTTTTTTTCAGATGTAATATTTCATACTTCAGAAAATAAAAGTTAAAAAAGTAAAGCTTTTATTTTCCCTAAATATTTCATGCAGGAAATCAACTGTCTGTAATTTGCGTGGCATTAATGTAACTTTTTTCTCTGAAATGAAATGTCTACATATTTAAACATTCATCGAAATTTTCTGAACTAAGAGAGTAATAATTTTCATATTTCTAATTTCAGTAAAACAAAATAAATAATTTTCATTTTTATGTTAAATTAATTTAGGCTACAAATAATGCAAATATTTTCCCCCGTAATTCTGAAACAAAAACAAAACACCAAATAACATTTACGCAAAATAAACGAAATTTTTAAAATGGATGTTTGAACAATTTTGAAACAACAAGTTTTTAAAGAATTATTTTTTTATATAACCAATTTTAAAGGAATTTATCCATTTAATATTATAAACATTTAACTAACAGCCACAGCTCTCCTTTCCAACTTTCAATAAATGATTTTCATCTAGTTCTCTCATTGGCATCTACTCTTACTACTAAAATGTTCTGAGTAGCACTGACAACGCCGGGGTATGATGCTAGTTCAAAATAAATTTCATACATTAATAAAAAAAAGCCATTGGAATAAACCAATGGCTTTAGTTATTAATTATGGGCATTTAAGAATATTTGTGGAGATTTCATAATTTATCTTGTTCACGTTAGGTATAAACTGATTTATGTACATAGTTTCGATTATTTTAGCATTGTTTATTGTTTTCATGTTTAAGTATAGTTGTGTTTTTAATTAGGGTTTTCCGGAATTGTGTATACGGCCTGACTTGTTGTTTTAAATGTCTAAAAATGTTAGAATTATCGTTCAAGTATGGTGTCAAGCGTTGTGAAAGCGAGTTTGTGGTGCGACCAACACAAATATTATTTGATCCGTTTGAAATACAATCTCCCAAAGGACACATGGATTTGTAAACTATGTTGGTTTTTTGCAAATCGCTAATTGGGCGAAAAGAAACAATGCTAATAATTTAATCGGATACGCTAGATTTAGTGTAATATAAGATTAACTTCATTTTTTCCTAAGATCTGTTGTCGATATATTAGGATTTACTACTTTTTTTAGTATATTTTCATCTTGTTTCTAATTTGTATGGATTTGATTATGATATAAAAGATGAATATATTTGTGATTAGTTGAAGTAATATTATGTTCTATTAGTTTAGTATTGAGACTTCTAAGAAAGCAACGTATTTATTCATCAACCTATAGTTTATAATGCTATTATTAATAAGTGATTGTTTTATATTTTTTAGTTCACTGTAAAAATATATTTTGTGGATGAATTGGTTTTGCACGATGTATTAAATTTTTTATGATTGCTATTTTGTAGTAATATGAACATTCGCTTTAGTGGTTAAGTGTACATGAAATTATGCTGGTAGGTTTTTTGTAAAGCAAAATAGTAATTTTGTTATTATTTGTGGTTATCAATATATCAAGGAAAGGGATTGTGTTATTAGTATTGAGTTTATACTTGAATTTAAGGACAAAATTATTTTGGAAACGTTTTTGAAGTTGAAATATTTCATGTGTATTTTTGAATAACATAAGAATATCATCAACATATTGGTGGTAAATGGATGTTATTTAAAAGCTAGAAATATCGTATTTTCAATGTTCAACATGTAGAAATTACTAAATGTTGAACCCATACTGATATATATATATATATATATATATATATATATATATATATATATATATATATATATGCCCTTTACGCCACCAAGTTTTTAAAATGTTTCATATTTGGCTTTTTTATTCAGAACTTAGATTAACAATAAATTATTATCCTTGACAAAATTAACAACTAAATATAGAACAAGATTCTTGGAATTTTATTTTAGATTTACTCAATCTTATGATGATATATCCACAATAAATTCTTAGGCTGTTCGATCTCCCGATTATTTTCTTTATGTTAATGAGCCTGTGTACGTCAATAGACAGCAGACAATTAAACAACTAAAGAGAGCATATAGACAGAAATTCAATATGTGCAGCCTGAGTTATTAAACCGACCACGGTTTCGCCTAACGGTTCGTCAGGGAAATTGGCCTATTGTTTTTGTTGCTATAGTTAATATTATATATATATATATATATATATATATATATATATATATATATATATATATATATATATACAAAAAGCGATATGAAATGGTCTGAACAGAGACGTATCAATGTGTACTGATAGGTAAGCGAAAATAAAATATAGTTGAAATCATTCACATCAACCCGTTAGGAATATCACGGAATTATGTCAGGGAATAAAATAACGATGTTTATCGTTACGCAATCTTGGAGAATATATGTTATTACAATTGGGAGAAAATAATGCTAAAAACAGCCTAAATTTTTTAAAGTAACCAGTGCACCGACAGGGAAATATGCAGCTGAGTAGGCAGATTGAATTTCAAGATGAAAATATTTAATATGATTACGTAAAACTAACTTAATCAAAATCAGAAAATGATCTACCCGCTAAGTACACTTTCATTCTCCGTTTACTCCTTTTAAATTTTTCTGTTCTTTTCATTTTTGTTGCATTTCTTTACTCTTTTCTATCCATAATTTTTTTCTTTTCTCTCATCGCTATTTTTGCTTTGTTTATGTTTTTCTTCAATTTTATTTCTATTTCGTTATAGTTTCTTGCCCTGAAACAATCACATTGCCTTTTTTCATTCTTTACATTTTCTTATTGCTTTTTTCGCGCATATTTAAAAAAAAATATTAATTAATTTTTCCTACTTCTCTTACATTTTTTTAAATCCTAACGTATATTTTGAATGCTTCGTATATTTCAATTTCTACAATAATTCTTTTTACACAAATTCTTTCACAATGGCTCTAATAGTTAACTATATATATATATATATATATATATATATATATATAAATTAGTCATCCACATGCAAGCCCGTTTTGCTGTATCACAGCTCATCAGTGTGGCTAGACATACCACTTGCTTCTGGCTGGGTCGAAACTCGACTAATTTGGTGTCAGTCGGAGTCTCTACTCCCTAAGCCATCGGCGAGTGGGGTTAGAGAAGGGAAATTTTAACGTCTTGCATGTAAGCAGTGTATACAGACGCCAGTCACCGAGAGAACTCAATTCATTTCTGAAGAGTCACGCATTATAGCCAAAGTGGAAACTGTCTTTAAAATATTCTTCTCCAGAGTGCTCAATCGTAATGAGAGCATTATATATATATATATATATATATATATATATATATATATATATATATATATATATATGTTTTTATATAAATTTTGGGCGTTACAAAAATTTACTATGGTATTAAAAACGACAATCTTATGAAAAACGGCTATGCCAATTATAAATTAAAACACAAGTCTAGCACATTTCTCCTCTCTCCTTGGAAATATAAACGGGTAAATATGAGGAATATAAAACTGTTATAGGTGACATGAAGGAAAGAAATTAAAAAATATATATTTTAAAAAGAAAATTGTACTTTTGCTAAATTTTATTACATCTGAAAATGCTACAACCTAGCAGAATAACCCAAAGCAAAAAATGCCTTTGTTTACAAATAGAGGGCCGCCGAGACTTGATAAACATTGTCTACAAATCTTTCAAAGAGAAAGACGTGTATGTCTGCCCGAAAGAGGGAGTCGTTCCAACTCGTATTTACCACCCTTTTATGAGGTTGAATGCGAGCTCTTGGCTGTTCAACCCAAACGAGATTCGACCCGTCAACGGAGACATGTTTGAGTTCCTATCCGCCCTTTGGCCGACAGTTGACTAAGAGAGAGTGGCGGCTCATTCGAAAATGTACCAGTCTACACTAAAATCGAGAGCGTATATCAGATTATGTATAAGATGATCCGCAGTATAAGAACCGTGTGTTTTTCGAAAGGTATCATCAAACGAGCATTTATATTAATAATTTTAGTAGGTATAACTTGTTTGATTTTAACATCCAGAAATTTCTTTGTTTCATCTATGTAGTCGACTCCACAACTAAATTTAAAATAATTAGTAACAAAAATAATATGACGTCGGGGGTAAAACGTCTTTAATCATATTTGGCGAAAATCTCACTGACCCAAACCAATCATTTTCATTAATGTTTTAATTTTATTAAACTGAGCAATCTTATCTGGAATAACAGATTGAATAATGTACAAAGGAGTGATATTTTTCAAAACGATACTATGCATAAAACTGATTTCATGTTTCATGAGGTCATCTAAACATCCTATGTGTCAGTGTATTGATCGAATGTATCTTTTGTTATTGTGAAAATAAAGAGTCCCAACGAGTAAAGATACCCGTAAATGTAGGCTTCTTATAGACGGAAGTACCAAAAAAAAGGAAGATATTCTGTAAACCACTACATGAAAGAAGCACAAAGTCAATTGATCTTTTTATCTTACATTATTTTAACAGTCGGATGAACACCAGTGAATATGGAGAATATTTGTTCAATACCCGATTTACTGTTGTACAAACAAAAAGTATCATCAATCGTTTCTCTCGCCCATTAACATGGATCAGGTTTCTCTCTCTGAAAGTAAAACATGGGCCTCCTTGGATTAACTCTTACATCAGACTTCAAGTGGAATAACTATATAGAATCCACAGTTAAATCCGCTGCTATGAAAGTCGGTTCTCTGTGTAGGGCCAGGAAGTTTTTCCTGTACGAAACAACCCTGCACATATACAAATCTAACATCCGCCCGTGCATTGAATTTTGCTGCCATATCTGATCGTTTACTGCTGCTATCCAGCTCAGTGTCCTCAACCAAATACAACGGAGAATCTGTAATGTGATCGATCCCGACTTGGCAGCTATAATACAGTCACCAGTGTCTCTTCTACAAATATTTCGCGGCTTCTTCTCCGATGAACTTAACTCACTGGTACCCCCTATATGTGAATTTCCTCGAGCAACAAATTTAAAAATTAGGTCCTAACATTTTACTGTCAAACGGATAAATTGTAAACACAAATTCTACTACAATAGCTTCTTTTCTCGCACTTTCCGCCTATGGAATTCCCTTCCGCATACTTGCCTTCGCGACTGATATAATCTCCAAGAATTTAAATGTAAAGTCAATAGTAATCTCCTTTCTCACTAACTTACATCCTCTCTCTCTCATGCTTTTTTATCCATATTCTCTTCCTTCTCATATGTTACTCCTGACACTTTCTGTAACCTGCCACACTTTCTTATAAAATGATAAAATAAATATATAAAATAATATCACTATATATATATATATATATATATATATATATATATAACTTTTCAATATAGTATTTACGACACCTGGGAAAGGTTCATACCGACTTCTAAGATTTTTGAGGTCATCATTATGATGACGTTACACGGAAGGGCATGTTTACATTCTACCATGATATGTGACGTTATCATTTTGCTGTTCTCACCAAATTTTGAAATCGGTATTTAAGTGTCATATTTCTCAGCATTAATCTTTTATATGTCAGTTAGTTTAATGCCATGCGTGATACACGCGTTGAGCGATGTTATCTCGAAAGAAACTTGACTGACTGGACAGAAGATTATCACGCAGTTGGTTGCAGTTGCTTTCTGCAGTAGACTGGTTGCCGACCAAGGCTACAGAACCCAGTCTGTTTTATTATTTAACCTATAACTGAAGGAAAGAGATGGATTAATATCTTTTTCAAAGGTTATTTGTGCGTAAGTGAATGCGAGGAATTCAACAGGAATTTGAACTCGGTACCACCGAACATTATTTTTGTTTATATGAAATATTTTGTGATGAAATGTGTCTTTCGGCAGGATTTGAACCAGCGACTCTTATCCGCATAGGGGAAGCCATCAAGTGATCTAGCGCATCTGAGAACGCTCGACCACGAATGACGATCAGACAAAAAGAAGTCAAATTAAGATTATAACACAATTTTCGGATTCATCTTACTAATCATATCTGCCCTGAAATCTATCGTAACGTCAACAAATGTAAACATGTTACAGAAATTAACGAAGAATAACAGAACTTGTTACAAACAACTGACAATTTGAAATGATTTGTTTGAACATTATTTTTTATCAATACTCGTATTTAAGTAGATATTGGGTTTATAATCAAACAGTATTATATATTTATTTTTACCTGCCTGATTACTTACGATAAATCTATTTTACGTAAGTGTGTGTCATTCAGTATGATTCGAACCTCCGACCACAATCTACATAGGAGAAGACAACAAGTGATCTGACACGTCTTAGACCTTTTGATCATTAATGACACTCAGTCTAAATGATATATATAAATCTGTATGATGATCATAATCTCTGTATCTGTCTATCTGTTTCTCCGTGCGCATATATATATATATATATTTTAATCATTTAACCCCGAGCAAGGCGGAAACGCCACTGATATGCAGTGGGTTACATAAATGTAAAAAGATTAATTAGAAAAGTGTGAGGAGTACAAACTAGTTAGAAAGGAACAATAGAAAGCTGCGAAAGCAGGTGCGATAACAGATACATAGGTGGAGAGAAAGTGAAGGTTATACAGGGGAAGGGAGAGAGCTAGAGTCCAGTGGTTAGTAGATGAGTACTGACTTTGCATTTAAATTTCTGGAGGTCGCAGCCGTCAGGAAAGCAAGAATACGGGAGCGAGTTCCACATGCGGGAAGTGCGAGAGAGGAAACTGCAGGAGTAGAATTGTTGTCTGCATTTGGCTAACCTGACTGTGAATGGGTGGGACCCAGTTGCCTGTCTGGTTGCACGAGTAAACACCTGTTGAGGAGGCATCAGTGACTTAAGCTCATCGGAGCAGAAGCCATGTAAGTATTTATAGAAGAGACAAAGGGAGGCCACATTTCGACGGTGTGGAAGTGGCTGCAGTCGAGTCGCCAGATCAGTACCTATTACATTACAGACTCTCCTTTGGAGCCTGTCAAGAACACTGAGGAGAACGGCAGGGGCAGCTGACCATAAATGGCAGCAGTACTCCATGCACGGACGGATGGTTGACTTGTATATATGCAGGATGGATTCAGGTGGAAAAAACATCCTGGATCGACATAGTGACCCAATCTTCTTAGCAGTAGATTTTGCTATGGATTCAATATAGTGGTTCCATTTGAGGTCTGAGGACAGGGTAAGTCCGAGGAGGCGTAGTGTATTACTCTCAGGGAGAATCACTTGGTCCATGCTTATGTGAGGCAGAAGAGGTTGCCTGTAATGGTTGACAGACAACAGCTTGGTCTTAGATGAATTGAAGTTGACAAGCCACTTTTTGCCCCAGTTCACCACAGAGTGTAGATCCCGCTCAAGGTCAGCAGCGAGATTATGTCTGTCCGCCACGACAGGTTTCTTACTAGAGCGGGAGTATATTGTAGTGTCATCTGCGTAGATGCCTACTTGGGACTTGATCTCATCTGGGAGGTCGTTGATGAAAATAAGGAAGAGCGTCGGGCACAGGATAGAGCCCTGTGGGACACCAGCATTCGTGCTGTAGGACGAAGAGGCACGCCCATTCAGAACGACCTTCATTTTGCGGTTATTTAAGAAAAAATTGGATTAGGTCAAGCAGGCGACAGCTAATACCATAACTGCGTAGTTTGCATAGGAGGCCAGAGTGCCAAACCCTGTCGAAAGCCTTGGAGATGTCCAGAGCAACCGCGCGGGCCTCGTCAGACTCATCAAGGGCCTGTAGCAAGTACTCCGTTACGGTTGTTAGCAGGTCGGCCGTGGACCTGTCAAAGCGGAATCCATATTGCCTGTCGGAGAACAGTTTGTGGGCGGTGAGATGATGAACTATTTTAGCATTGATTATAGCCTCGAATACTTTCCCGAATATCGGTAGAAGACTGATAGGGCGATAGTGGGATGGTTCCGAGGGTTCACCACAATTCTTAAATACAGGAACGACTGAAGAGAATTTCCAGCATGCAGGAAAGCAGGACGCAGAAAGGCAATAGTTAAATAGTTTAGAGAGGACAGGGGAAAGTTCAGGAGCACACATCTTAAGGACTATCACCGGGATTCCATCGTCTCCACACGACTTATGGCGTCGAGTTTTGAAATTACTCTGGATCCTACTGTCGGGGTAATATATACGTCGTGCAGTTTGGCCTCAGTTCTAATAGGGAAGTCGCCTGGGTGCACTCCGGACGAGTCGAATGTGGAGTTGGATGAGAATCTGTGGGCAAAGCACTCAGCTTTGTCCGCAGATGACGTGAGAACCTCAAATCCATGGATTAAAGGAGGTATTGAGGATTTCCTATTGTTGAGCACGCCTTTACAAATCCTCCAATAGTCCTTGGAGCCGAACTTGCGGTCAGCTATGTGCTGTCGCATTCTCTCAGCAAACAACTGTTTGGCGTCATTTTGGGTTCTTTTGCACTCATTGCGAGCAGATGTGAACAGGCGCCTATTGTGATCATTTGGCTGTCTCCGGAATAGACGGAATTAATGGTTCCTGTGGGCAATGGCGGCTGAGCAGTCTGGAGAGAACCACGGAGAGGAATGAGGTTTTAAGCAATACTTCCTGGTGGGTATGAAGGCATCAATGCCAGCTTCACCCATGACGAGACCTCAGAGGCACAGTCATCCACTGATATGTCAAACACTTTTCCCCAAGGGACGTCACAGAGGAAGTCACGAAAGGCATCCAAGTCAGCTTTTTGGTAGAGGTAGGAGGTTCTATAAGTAGGCGGCTCCTGGGGGGTGTGAGATTGGAAAGAAATACTGAGAGAGAGAGTACAGCGTGGTCGGAGATGCCCAGAGGGCAAAGCTGCGAGATTTGACAGGCGTCAGGCGCAGAGGTGAAACATATATCTAGCAGTGAGGAATGACCCGAGGGTGTGCTTGGGAAGCGAGTGGGGAAGTCCACCACTTGCGTAAGTGATTGGGAAATAGCAAAGTTCATGGCGTGAATGCCCGCCGGATCGGTAACGGCGTTTTCAAGACACTCAGAATGATGGGCATTGAGGTCTCCAAATACAAATATGTGGGCGAATGGGTGATAGGAAATAGCCTTTTCTATGTCGTCAGTAATGATATCTAGTACGGAGCAGTCAGGAGAGGAGGGAGAACGGTAAAGAAAGAATAGGTAGCTAACCGAACTGAGGAGAGACAGCCGGAGACATATGTATTGGTGGTCATTAGATTCGAGTGAAGTCACCCTAGCTATGGGGAGGTGTTCGCTGACATAAACACCCAGGCCATACATGTGGACAGTGGAATCCTTCCTTAAAAGGGGAAGATAACCAGGGATGAAGAGGTCAGAGGAGGGAATAGCTGAGTTGATGTTAGTTTCGCAGGGCGCAAAGATGTCAGGGGACTTTTCATGCAGGAACGCTTCTACACTAGGAAAGTTAGTACGAATGCTTCGGATATTAGTGAAGGAAAGGTTAATGGGTTTAGGTGGTTTGGATTTAACTGGTTTAGGGTCATTTCTGATTTGTTTAGTCATGATTCTGTTTGTAGAAAGGGACCTAGGGTAGAGGATACAGGCGGTCATTACCCACGATCTGTGCTGGGAGGGAAACTGGCTAGGTCTTCAACAAGGTGTGGCCTCGGGGTTGCCCACCGAAAGCGCTTGCAGGGACACCTATCCATGCGCGACATGGCACTACAAGAACCCCGATATTATACAACTGTTGATCAGAGCAGCCGCTCTTGACGCTGCGCAAGAGTTAGGGCTCCTAACTACCAGTCGGAAGCAGCAACCAGGAAACTGCCAACCCGGTACCCTCACAGTGATGAGCCGTTGCCACCAACCAGCCAGATCGCAGGAAACTCACGGAAGCACCAATACCTTGGTCTGAAGAGAGAGAAGAGAAGAGAAGAGAAAACCGGAAATGTGTGTGTGTGTGTGTGTGTGATGTGGATTCCGGGTGAGGTACCGCACAAAACAACGAAAACAAAAGCAGATATGGAGATAGAGAAGTAGGTTATATTGAATGTAATAGACATATTTGAACTCAGGTTAGTAAATCCTGGAATACTATTAGTTAAGGCGAAATGTGACACAAGGTCTTTTTAAAGTAGGTCTTCCGAGCCATATAGCCCGGCCAAAAATATCTATCCCTCCCCAGTCGTGATTGTACCCTACGGCGGTACCACGACTGGGTTAGTGCTCTCTGCCTGAAAGTAATCAATAGATGCAGAGGCAAATGCCACCTGCAACGGTATTTAGTCACCTTCCCATTTAAGGCGAAATGTGATACAAGGTCTTTTTAGGGACTTCTCGGCAATATAGCCAGTCCACAAATGTCTGTCTATCTTTCGCCAGTCGTGATTCTGCCCTTCGGCGGAACCAAGACTGGGTTAATGCTCTCTGCCCAAAAGCAGGGAGTACTCTCCACCCGAAGGTAGGGAGCTGACAGTGTCATATTAGCAGAGGCAAATGATGACTGCGACTGCTGTTCTCATTATGCCAGAATATATGTACAATCACTCGAGTCCATTATCATATACAAAGGCGAAATCCCACAAAAATATGAAAAGACAAATGGAAATATTTCGCTTATTAGGTTTTACCGTATCTCATCTAAACGCCAGTGAACATGTCTGAATTATCCTCTAGACTGATGTGCCTCTATAAGTACCTTTATTACAAAATGTTGAAGAAAAATAACATTTTTGGCCTTGTAAATAAATACTTAAAATAAATTCCTTAACTAAGATAATTTTTTCAAATGCCTATTTTTATATTGTCTTTCTACAGATATACACTATATGCTATTCACACACACACAAACACACACACACACAAACACACACACACGTATCATGAAGGGTGTGTTAAGTATATATATATATATATATATATATATATATATAATTTGTTTTCATTCTAAATATATGTTGTTCCTTCTGCATGAGAATTCCGGCCTATAATCAAATCTATTGCATGCGTAGGATATGCGTTGTACCCTGAGAATTGAGTTGTTTTTCACAAGCAAACGTTGAAAACAACGGGGAAGACTAATATATATATATAAAGAGAGAGAGAGAGAGGGAGAGAGAGAGAGAGAGAGAGAGAGAGAGAGAGGAAGCGGGAGAGTTTCTACACAATTTTTGAGTAATATTTTCAATAAAATCCACTAAAACCAAGATGTAATTCTACTAAATAGCTGGAAAAAATATAAAAACTTTATTAATAATATTTTAAATAAAACCACGTCCCTAAACGAAAACAAGAACAATACCAAAACTGAAATCAATAAATTAGACAATGAAAAATAGTTTGTAAAATCAATTGGAATATTTATATTACATTACAAAATATATATTTTAAACTTGCCAAAGTCACATTCAGACTGGTCTAAATAACGTTTTTTAGGTTCTTTTATTTTTTTAATAAACAAGGATACATTGAACTCTTAATTTATTTCTCCGGAACTAATATATATATATATATATATCATTGCTGAAAAAATAAGACAAAAACAAATACTTTTTACCCTGACATAAATGAACACTTGACATCTAAAATCTAACCGATATTTTAAATTTTCAAGTTGACCTTCATTCTGATTAGTTAAATTATACACACACATATGATCTAATTTTTTAATCTTCCCCCATGGATAATAAATCTGTAATGAGAAAATGTATTTTTCCGCATTCATTTTCAGCAAAGTTAGTTGAATGTTGCTTGAAACGAGGAAAAAGTAACACTTTAAATCCGAAAAATAAAAATTTCCGTGTCTCAATGTAAATTAGATTAATTGTTATTTAAATACAAATTTACGACGCGCTTTATTCTCTGTTGTTCTGAGCACCTTTTAAAAAGTAAATACCGGAGAATTCTGGATTCTAAACCTATTAATTCTCTTCATCTCTTTCTCTCTCTCTCTCCCTCTATCTCTCTTTCTCTCTCTCTCTCTCTCTCTATATATATATATATATATATATATATATGTGTGTGTGTGTGTTGTTTGTTATTCATGTATTCTCTTAGCAACATAATTTATATATATATTTGCTGAAAGATAAAAACGTCCTGTATTTTTAGGAAAACAAACAACAATAAAAATAGATCGTATGTAGTTGTACTGCCTGTTCTGATAGGATTCGGATTAATAAAATGACGTCTTTTTGTTTTAATATGTATAATAACGAACATATCCGCTTCCATATGTCCGACAAGCATAAAAGAGTCTCCCGTGTGATCCTATTTTTTAGAATCTTTATTCATTCACATCTGTTCCATTTTGACATTAGTCTATTATTCTTCAGTATTTCTATGTTAACACGTGTTTCTTTTATCAGATCGATAGTTTTATAGGGTTGAACATCATATTACGGCAATTCAATTGATTTAAAGTCAGTTAAGTGCCATACGTGATACACGCTTTAGGCGATCATGTAACTAAAGCGACAAGACTGACTGGGCAGAAGCGTATCCCTCAGCATGTTGCCATTGTCTTTCTGCGGTAGATTGGTTGCCAACAAAGCCTATAGAACACAATCTGTTTTATTATTTGACCTATAACTGTAGGAAACAGACGGTATAATACCTTTCCCAAGGGTATTTGTGCGTAAGTGAATGCAAGGAGTTCAACTGGAATTCGAACTCGGCTCATCGATCTGTCGTTCCGAGGCGATATCCACTGCAACACAACGGCTTTATATATAAATATGTTACGCATAAAGTAATATAAACATACAATATGTTGTATTTACGACGTATATCTGTGCAACGTAATAAAGGAAAAAGCTGACACCAGTTAGTGTAATAATTCTTGGAATCGGGGCCATTGAAATTATTTGCGTTGCGTGTTGCCATCATATGCTATAGCGCAAACCGTGATTGCTGCGAGAACCCTGTGATAAACTTGTTTCTGTTCCTTAACTTCAAGCAATTTCATATGTTGTGAATCATGTTAATGAAGATTTCAATTTTCATTGAAATAATAAAACCATTTAATAGGGGGCAAGACCTAACGGGGAATGATTGGTAACAATGTTACAAAAATGGTTGATGTGACAGCTTTTGTAAATCTTTAGTGTGGCCAAGTAATTATAAGTGAACGAGAAAGATCCATTGAATGATGGTGTAATCGAAACGTGATTGAAAGAAGCCTTATCAGAGGTTATGCTTATAGCGTTCATTAGACAGCGCAAGATAAAATGGACTGTAACATGTATAGAAATTAATTCAAAGTAAGTCAGAAGATTAAATCGTTTCATTCAGTTTCCTGATGATGGATTGTAAAGAATCGTCAAACTACAGTGTTGAGTAGTAATGGTAAGGAAATACGAAAACCTTGAATTATTATAAGCTAAACATCCAAAGCCTGAAAGGATTAAGCATTAATAGAATCATGTGAACAATTTAACTATGTACGGCAAATAAGGAAACGGTGAAAAGAGGATATTAATTCGATAGCTACATTTCATTCTAAGAAAAATATGAACCTGTTTTTTTGTTGTTTTTTTTTTTGTGTTCGTAATAGATATCCTGTCATAGAAGACATGAGTAGTGTTAAACTTTTTAGAACTGGATTTCGAGGGAAAAATTTAAAATACGGTTAACATGAGTAAAATCAAATGAACATATCTGTTAATGTGTAACTGCTTTTTATATCTAGATACTCAAAACACTCCAAAGAAGGGTATGTTATGTAATTGATCCTGACATGATATATCCACATTTTTTATCTTTTTTTTTCATGGCTGCACTTTTTTAAGATATTCATACATTTTTTTCAAATATACTTTCCCTCTTGATACATCGACTTCAGAAATGTGAGCGTACTACCAGATATACAACTGAGTCTTACCATTTTATTGCTGTAACCTTAAACTTTTTCTAATGGGTTCTGTCGTCCTTCTCGATCGTAGAAATGTATTCCAATTTCTTGTTCTATGCCATCTATAAAATTTTATACATGACGCCAATTTCCTTTCAATTATACTATTGTCCCTTCTTCTCAAACAGGACTTTCTCTCCCAGTAACCTTTTGCTTCATAGTATCATTATCGCCTTTCTCCGAGTAAAATGGTTTTAAAAATAAGATCGTTAATAACGGAAGGACTACCATTTAAAGGTTATGAAAGCCCTACGCAAAACTATTATTTTTTCCGGACGTCATATGGGGTATAAATATGGTTATTCGACTGGAAAATATAATGGTTAATGGCGAGGGGAGTAGAATGTACTAGAAGCATTCAGCAAAAACAAAATAGAAATATTGATGAATGTGCTGAATCAGAGAAGAAATATCTTGAAGTGTCTAGAGAAAATGAAGACAAAAAGACACATATGTAGCATCAGAAAGAGAGGGTTAAAACCTTTAGGGCATATAATGAAGAAAGAAGTCTCGGAAAATTTAATAGTCAGAGGCAAGAGAGACAAAGAAGAGCACCATAAAAATCATCATAACAGTTACCGACCAAATAAATATGAACTGGCAAATTGCTATTATTATAAAGCAAAACTAATTTTTATAATTATTCTTTAGATTAGAAGGTGAAAATAATTTGTATAATATAGGAAATTGGTGAACTGGAAAAAGAATTATAATTAATAAAGGCATAATGCAGAACGGGATACCTTTCCATCCATCCAATTCATGTAACATAAATTCTGACTAACAGCCTGAGAGATAAATTGACAGGTGAAGATTTCCACGTATACTGGCATTACTGTCAGAGGAAATTCATCGTTAATGTGGGGACAGAGAGAAGGAGTGAGATTCGTAATGACTCGGCAACTGGGATTTGATAGGTGAACTCGCTAATTGCCACCTTACATTTAGAACAAATTGATGTTAGAAGACGTGTATTAAGTGATGTTTAAGGATCCTGGAAGAACTGATTAGGGAATTTAACCTCAAGCTACAATTAACATCTTAAACTTTTGTTACTTCTTTTTGCATTGATCAGTGCTGTTCAAATCCAATAAAAGCACGACTTTTACAAGCCGAGAAGTAATATAATGGGAACACGGCTGGTACGAGAAAAGGCGGTTTTCCTGAAGTATAAATTTAATAAATTAAATAAAAAAACAATAAAATCCTCCAAAATATGCAGCTTGTTATGCCATCTCTGAAAATAATTGACAAGCGTTTATAATTTTTTCTATAAAAATTTGAAAAAGATTTGAGTTGTTCTTTATCAGTTTTGCATATCTTGTATGGTGGACTTCAAGGCCGTAATGCGGTGGGAAGTTATTCGGGCAAGGCTGAATTATTTCATTTGTTTTTGATCAAACTAACCACGTAGAAAAAAGAATATTTGGTGATAATTACTAATGAATTATGGAGATTTATGTTTTCATCTGCATGCATATCCTGGCCGTGTAGTCTAATATTTAATACAATTATGACATGATTTAAACATCACAAAGGAACAAAAAAGTTCAGTTAAAAATATTAGATGTGATATTGTTCAATTTCGGTTTCTTTAAATGTAAAAGAAAAGTAGATAAAATATTATAGTATAGTTTTATGCATAATAAAAACTGACAATATCATGAAATATTCCATAATTTTGTCGATTGTTGATCGTTTAACGGTTGTAGTCCTTTATAATGTTAATGAACTTTTAGAAAATATATAAAATTTAAGTAATTCAATTACGCTTGTATTTATTTACAACATTCCATGGTAATACATATGTTCGCTCATCATTGCCGTGATAGCTGAAAAGGTTATTTATAAAGTTTTCTTTTATTTATGTTACACTTTTTAAATTTTTTTTATAATCGTTTGACTTCAAGCTAGGCATTTCACTGCCACTGTTGCGCAGGGGGTTACATAGAGAGGAAAGTGGTGAGAAAGTATGGTTAGATATAGGAAATATCAGAAGTGGGTGATAGGCGGGTAAGAATACCGAGAATGAGTCTTAGTGTCCACCAAAAACAAACTAATTAGCAATATCTATGAGAATTTCTGTAACTATCATGATAATAAAAATCCGGAATAATCATCAGATTCACTTTAAGAACATTCAAAATTTGCAGCCATCTATATTTATATGAAGTGGATAAATAATAGCTTTCAAGGCCCTCCATACCATAAGTATTTCATATTCAATGAGAAACAAAAGACTAATAAAATATGAAAAACTAGAAAAAGAACATTACCTGACAAACCCGACGAATCAAAAAATATATTGATCTACTCACTAAATGTATCACAACCACAATCTAAATAAGTTTATGTAAACTTAACGTTAACTTTGTTAAAACTATACTTTTAAACAATAAATATTTCATCAATGCAAAACAAACTTGCAGATGGAATTGACTATCATCCGTAAAGATAGCCAGAAATATATTATTTCAGAAACATTTGTAATTTTAAATAACATATATGTACACACAAAGGACATTAAAAAACATATTAAATGCCTTTGTGAATCACCGTCACGAGGTTTACCATACTTTTGACATAAATATGCTTCTCTAATTAAAAGATAAAACAATTTCTTAAGGGGAGAAGTCTATAAATGTTTTTAATCATTTTATTTATCCACAGTATATTTGCGTCGAAATTGAAGTTGCAATATTTCACCAATCTTGGCAGATCTTCTGTTATAACAATGTTTAATGTATAATAAAAAATGACTGAGAATTTTTTAAAAAATCATATAAATTAAATTGGCTAAATTATGTACCAAAATGTTATATTTTCAATCTAAAATTCCCAGCGTCACTCGTTTGTGTGCATATGTAGTCGCATTAATATCAACAAACTCCATCTAAGGTATGACGATAAACCGTTTTCTAGTAATGAAAATAAACTTATTGTTAGGTTTTGCGGGACTTGTAACCACCTTCTAATTTCAGCTTTTTCGAAGCAATTCCTGTTAGACCCCAGGCAATGGGCAATTAGTTACTCCTAAAACTGAAGTTAAAATATTATGAAAATATTAAAATTCACTTTTGTAATAAAAACGTTAGAAATAAGTTTTGGGGAAGAAAATTTTACCAGCAATACATTTTGAAAGAAAATAAAAGGTAAAAGTATTACTAACAATTTTTTAAGAAAAAAAGGTAGCAGCAATACATCTGACTCCCCATATAACACTCTTTAACAAAATGCATCAATGAAATCTGATCTGCAAACAGATTTTCAAAAATGCAAACCCAGAAGATGTATTGAATTTTGTAAATGAGAAAACAAAAACAAAAAAAAAACAATTTTATCTTCAAAATCTGACCACCAAACATTTAAAAGAAAAGAATAAATACACAAAAACCCCAACTTTTTAGCACTAAATAACCCAGAGTGTTTGATGATTGATATGCTGTTAAACAAAACTAAAACTGAAACAAACCCAACAAACATCGTGTCCGTTGAGGTTTTTTGGAACGAAAGCAATGAGGCATTTATATTTTTTATTATTTTGTAAAAAAAAAAGTGTCAAGTAGAAATTTGCTTGACATTTTACACTAGAGTTTGGCTATACGTTTATTTTTCAGCCACCGTTGGTAAATATAAACTAAAACAAAAAATACTTTATATCATAATGGTCACTGTGACATTAGCAGTTTCTATACAGAAAGCATTCGGCATTAAATAACCAAACGCTTAGAGTTACTCTTGGTTGAATTTTATAAGAACATCTTTAAAAAAATGATTTCTGTGTAATTAGATATTACTGCGCTTACTTTGCGAGTTTAAGTTTTGTTAGTTGAAGGAAGTGTTAAAAGTGAAATGATTATATCATTACTTTCCCAACTATTTATATATGTTACCAATTTTGGTTCTTGTTGATATTAGATCTGTTCAAGTAAAATTTTTTACATATCTGATTAATTTATTTGCTGGTTTTAGTGCTAATCTATAAACTTCAAGATTTAAAAGCTTTATTTACGTGGATATATTTTTTATAAGAGTTCCGCTAACGTATTTGTGTAGACGTTATATAGTGGTGTATAAGCTGATCTCACTTTTTTTATATCTTAGAAATCGGCCCAAATCGAAACCTCGTAAATAAGTGAAGGCAACTACACTCACGTTTAGCACAGATTTCCATTAAATTATATTAAATGATTTAACCTGCATTTTATAATATATCTTCATATTACGGCATTTTCTTAAACCATTAAACCGTTTCAATTATTATATGAACAAAATATCTGTGTAATTAGAATTTTATAAACTCGTTCGTCTTACGAATATTTCAACGATGAGGAAACCTCTGTATAAATACGAATGGATTGAAACGTTTAGTTAACAAAAAGCAAATGAGAAACACCTAGTCATATGTTGAATTAAAAAAATAAAAATAATGAACATTTTGAAAAATAGTCTGTAAAATGATAGAAAAAGTTAAGTAAAACAATGGGCTATTATTTTATCTTTGGAGAAAATTGCCAAAATATTGAGATGATGTGTAAGAGGATATATGGTATGACGTATTTCCACAATAACTGTACCTGTCCAGAATAAATATATAATATTTTCTGCCATATATTTTTATCACTATTGATTATTGTTTTAAGAGTAGTAATTTTATTTTTTCGCCTTGAGATACTAGTGTTGAATGTTTTCTTGTTTTCAACCTTTTTCAAATTTTATGATTTCTGTTTTTTGTAAATTGTTTTTATCTTCAATTTTTACCTGAAAATTAAAATAAATGTGAAAAAGAATCACTCCTATCATTTTTAGATAGGCGATTTGTTTTCCCACTCTCAATCAAAAGATAACAATTATGTTGAGAAACACATCTAATATGGATCAATCAGATAAAAAAAAACGAAAGCACGAACAAAATTATAGTAATCTACGTACGTAATGAACCAGGAAAATGAGCTAGAAGAATCAAGTATGGAGGGCAAAAATATCAATATTAAAACAAGAAAAGAATGAAAGAAAGATTGGAAGTTTGGGGAATCAAATCAGATATTGCTGGATGTTCTTCCCTAAAATTGTGACCAACATTGCTGAGTTTTGGATCAGTCCACTTTATAAAAATTGTGGCAGTTTTCTTCATCGATTGGCATACACACAAATTTTGTTCCCTTAAAAAAACACTGTCGTTAAGTCCGCGGCTTCATTAGCAGTTAAGCTCCAAATAATAATTAAATTATCAGGATATTTCATGTCGGACACATCGCTATCAATGTCCAAAGACTGGTTAAAGGCAGCCAGCAGTCAAACAGATCATAAATGATTTTATGTTCGATGCCAGGTTTAGATCTGTAGCGTCTTCGAGGACACACTCAAATCTTAATGTAGCATCTGGCCGGTGACCTGTCTCAGTGCAAAGAAATAGTAAGGCTCAGCTGTGATAACCTGAACTGAAATGGACTCGATTCAGAAATCTCCTTCTACGTCCCCAACTTTCTCTATATCGGTCAGTCAATTAAGTGACATACGTGATACACGCTTTGGGCGAAAGTGATTGACTGAGTAGAAGATTATGTCGCAATAGGTTGCCATTAACTTTCGTGGTAGACTGACAGCCAAAGGCTATAGAAACCAGTTTCTCCTGGTGTTTAACCCGTAACTGGAGGAAAGAGATTAATAACTTTCCCAAGGGTATTTGCGCGTAAGTGAAAGCGAGGTATTCAAAGCTCCCAGAACTAAAATCATGTACAGGCCAATTTCTTTTTAAGTATCAAGTGCATGATTTAAAGATCTGCAAAGGAATTATTATCCGTGCTTAAAAAAAAAAACGAAAAAATTAAGCCGCTGAAAGTGAAATTGGATGCTGAAATATTCACTAAACTATCATCGAATAAAAACGTCACTCCCATCGGTTCCTACCCTGTGCATGTTTTTTTCTTAAATCGTTACCTGAAACATTGTCTATTTAATTATCGCCCGGAAAGCCTAAACCACTCAGTTGTGATCCAGCGTCAATTCAGAAAAAACATTTCATATTTCAAGTCCTGGACATTTTTCTTCCCCACAATTTAATAAGAAATATCTTCCCGTAATAAAACGTAAACAAATTCCTCTGTTAAGGCGTAGGAAAAACAGTTTTTAAATTCCAAAATGCCATACAATTTAGGGGAGGACGTCTGCAGTGTTTCCCTGGCCACGTCTGACAGAGCCAAAAATTATGGAAAAAGAATCTAAGAAATAAATTTCGTCTGTGTTTCAAAAAGGATGGGGACCATGATGTGAAGTATCCCCCATCATTTACCGCCAGCAGAAAGAGATCTCTCTGTTATCAGAATGTGCTCGTGTACGCGTCTGATATGGGTGAGTAGATCCATCAACACATTCAAAATCTCACCGCTATTTTCACTTGTAGAAAAACAGGTATTCAACAAACAGAAGCAATTTTCTGCAAAGAAGGCCTATATTCTGTTTAATTTTTCCCTCTTTAGTGCGTTAAAACTGATGTATCCCTGGAACATCAGATAATTCTCCCTAGAAGATTCCATTAACAATGTGATGGGAAAATAGAAAAGGCCGTTTGCGTTTTTACCTCGATCATGTTCAAATCAGATTCTTTGCTATCAAAACTGTAATAAGAATCTTCGTGAGGTAATTTAGACTTGGACTAATAGGAGAGGCTCGGCTTCATTGGTGTGTTCTAACTACGTTGACGGAATTCTAGTTAAGAGTTTTGATGCAGTGATCTTAGGTGGAATGTGCGTTGTGGTGCAGTGGATATCGACTCGGAACGAGAAATCGTGGGGAGCCGAGTTCAATTTCTAGATTAATTTCTTGAATTCACTTACGCGCAAATGCCCTTGAGAAAGGTATTAATCCGTCTCTTTCCACCAGTTATGGGTTAAACTGGGTTCTATAGTCTTGGATGGTAACCAATCTACCGCAGAGAGTAATCGCAACTTACTGCGGGATAATGATCTGCCAATTCAGTCTTGACTTTTCGAGACATTATCGCCCAAGCGTGTATCACGTATGGTACTTGAATTAGTGATCTTATGTGGTCTAAATATTCATTCCTTCGTTTACACGGAGCATAGAATTGTTAGATTCGTGTAAACTTAGACAAGCATAAGGTTAGATCAGCTGGCTACCAGAATGAACTCAGTATTTTTAAATGAGCAATATTTACTGGACTTATTATTACTAATGCTACAATGGCTGCTGACGGGGACTGTGGTTCAAAATAAGTGATGTGGTATATTATAATACAAACTTAGGCCTTTTGCTGCTGATTATAGTCGCAGACATAATCATGTTATATTAGCAGCACAAACGTCATGTGGGGAAAAATGTTGTTGACCGTTTAAATCACGTTATATTGCTGACAATACCATAGTTAGGGCGGATATTGCCTACTTGATTGTCAAGAGGGATGAAAATATCATTTAGTTAAGACAAGATTTGAAGAATGGCCTCTGTGGAAACAAATATGGCCGGTGAACTGCTTGCTGAAAAATGAGGAAGGTACCAATAGTTAAATCACGTTTGTCACCTTGGCGGATAAGCGGACCGTGAATACAAACGCTGGTATATGACTATTTTAAGGATCTGTTCAACATAGATGCCGGTCTGAACGCTGCTCAGTTTGATGCCTGTTTGATCTATATTCTCCGTCGCTGAAGCAGTTAGGTGCAAGGGCCCCGTTACAGAATCCTAGATCTAGAAAACACTGGAACAAACTTCGGTGATTAGATGGTCTTCTTACATGCAGTATTTGATATAATGAATCTGTTAACAGATTAATACATTTTGATATCACCTATAAGTATTCAATATACATTTATATCACCTATAAGTGTTCAATATACATTTCAATAAAAATATTTGGATGTTAGATATACATTGCAAATTGTTTGAAAGAATTTCATTGACAATAAATCCTCCCTTTTTTGTTCCCTTTCTGGTACTAATTTACAACAACTATAAGTATTCAATATACATTTCGAATAAAACAATATTTGAATGTTAGATTGACATTGCAAATTGTTTGAAAGAATCTAATTGACAATAAATCACCCGTTTTTGTTCCCTTGGTGGTACTGATTTACAACATCTTGATGAGGCAGAGTTCGATCCTTCAACTCTTCATCAGAGATATGATCAAAATGATGCGCAAGGACAGGTATGGTCGGGAGAGAGAGGTAAATTTTGGCCTTTAACGAAATCAAATATAGAGCTGCATACTTAACCATGATCTTAGCCAACCGTTTGTAGGAAGTTATTTCTAGTCTGATTGACACTGAGCAGACTTGTGATGAGAAGGGTAGGATTACTTAGGAAAACCTTCATTTGGTGCACTTGATCTTCAAGGAAGTCGAGAATGAAGACGCCTCGATTCATTTAGATGTATCCAAGTTATTCGATGGAGTTGACCATTGCTTTCTAGGTGCTGTCATTTTGGCCGCCTGCTTCTTGTCGTATTTTTGCACATGGATTCGACTTCTGTTTCATCCCCAGTTGCACTGGCGGAAGTAAATGAAGTACGATCAGAGACCTTCTTATTGTCCCGCTCCATTCGCCAAGGTTTTCTGTTTTAATCTCTGATTTTCCTTCTGCCTTTCGAATCTTCTTTTTTTCCCAAGTTAATGGCGAATCCGGTCCTACGTGGTATCTTTTTATCTTGAGCTATCTCATCGGAGAGTTACTCCGACTATGCTGACGACGTTTCTGTTCAGGTGTCAAACAGACCTGAGATTGGTAAAACCGGTAAAGAAATTAGACATAGAATACAGTGACAGGGCCCAATATCAACCGTGATAAGTCTATTGGCTTTCGGCATGTGGAAAAGAGATTTTCTTCGATGGCCTTTCCTCTAGACGTAGAGACTGCTCAAGATACACGGCGACATGTTCGCTCTAGATCTTTAATTGGAAATGGATTAGTCTGAGTTCCGGGATAAGGCTGAAGGCGCAGTTTTTTCTATTTTCTCGAAGCATCTTTCCATAAATTAGATGGCGGAAGTTTTTGTTTCCTACGTCTGCCCCATTTTCTTTTATTGATTCTCTTTTCTTTACATAGCGTATGCCATACCAGTGCAGTTAGTCAGGGTTTTTTCCTTCGTGTGGCGAGGCAACGCTCACAAAGTGTGTTGTCCAATCTGTTGCCTTCACCCTTCTGTAGGTCGGTCTTATTATTCCTAGCGCTGAGATTCGTTATCATACGCGTCGCAACACGTTCCTAGATTTATTGTTCTCTCAAGTGGATGGGAACGACGAATTCTGGAAGGAACTTCCCGTCTCTAAGAAGTCTGCACTCGTGCGAGAAGAAGATCCATCGTTTACTTTGAGACGAGTACTCCTTCTATTTTGAATGCCGGTTAGCGCTCAAATTCTTGGGCGACAGATAGCCTCTTGGACTGTCAGGGCTTCTCCTATAATGTATTATATTGCGTACTAGTGAGGGAAGCTGTCTAGATCATCTGATTGACTTTTTTTCTGTCGTATCAGGTGACTCGCTTTATATGGGATTGGGCGCCCGGATTGAAATGACACATATCATGAGCTATCACGATATTGCTGATGCGAAATGCTCTCTAAATTGGCAAATGTTTTCTTCAGCTAGCTTGAGTAGTTCATGCAAATGGGTCAGTTACGGTCAGTTTGTGGAGATTCGCAGACACACATTCTTTCACTGCAAGGTCGTGGTTCCGTTGTGCAAGTTTGTTGAAGACTTCATGGTTTGCCTGCTGCGTAGAAAGGTTTCTGTTCTTGAGAACTTTTGTTTGTTACAATGCGTTACTTAGTTAACTAAAGCAGAGGATTATGTGTTGGTTTGCTCAGTGAGTGTCATGCGTATCATGATATAGTCGAAGCAACAGAAGGAATTTTACGGAAACTAGAAGCGTAACTAATTGCAACTTATCTCGTTTTGTAAACACCAGCTTAATGTCAAGATCAGATTTAAAAAGTGACGACTTTCCCATCAGAAAGGAAGACTTAGTTTAATCTTGCAAGATTCTATTGAGTGAAAAGAGAAAATTTTGCGTGGCATTTTCATTTCGTTTCGACATCAGGGAATTGGTGGCATTGCATCAAACTTTGTCAGTTCTACAGAAATATGTATTAGTTTAGGCATAAGTATCTATCATATGTTTTTATGCCAAGTTAAACTTTATTACAATATCTGTGTACATTGTTCTCCTTTTTTTTTCATCTCAAATTTCTTGAGATTAATTTCTTGTCCCATCTTTCGCTAAGTGACTAGAAATATTAGTTTGCTGGTGTTTGCGGGACACATTTCGATTTTTGTGTGTTTTCTCGTATTTGTTGTCATCCCTAAATTAGATATGTAACTGTTTGTATCGTTGGATAAAAAACCGCTTAATCTACGCACACTCCGCATAGATTTCGTCCAGTCAACTAATATTTCAGTCACGATTAAGTATTGTTTTTTAAATTAATAAACACTATTTTGTTCAGTTTTTTGTAAATATAGTAATCCGTTGTGAAAATATTCATCGTTTACAGATATATTGTGTATGTAGGACTACTTATATTTTTATGTGGTTTTTGAGGTTTTAAAGCTGTTTGCATTAAAAATCTTAAGTAAGAATGTCATATTTTGGTGCAAAGTATATTGTGTAGTTTGCTTTGGTGAGCAAATATAGCTACTAAATTTATCTTAAGATAGGTAAATTCCCGCCTACATCTATATCCATGTTTGGCCATATGCCACTGTTTTTATTTATTTTATTTTTTTTGTACTTTTACGAAAACAATCACCAGTTCATCAAAGCTCTGACTTTGTCAGCCTGTCTACTTTTGGGCGCAAGGAATTCAGACGAGACTATGCCCTTTGGCATAGTCTTATCAAGAGTAAATTTAGGAGATCCCAACCTCACGTATGCGGGGTCTACGGCGAAGTTTTGCCCGAGTATACGAGATTCCTGCAAATACAGAATTCATTAAAGATTACATTTAAGCCAAAAATAATTGTGTGTAACAATATTACTACTGTATTCACCATTAAATTCTCGATTTTTTTATATATTTCTCGGCTTGTACACGAGTATATCCGATGGATTTAAGGATAGATAATTCTGAATGAGGTGTACGCTATGCATGACAATTGTTGAGATTTTAGATTATGATATCGCATTGATTATTATATTTATTTAACTTTTTCTACCTCCTCGAAACAATAACAATGAATTATGTTCAAACAGAAAATCTCTGTTAACCGATTAATACATTTAGACACAAAGTATTTAAAATAAGACAATATATGAAGCTTAGAATGATATTGCAAATTGTTTGAGAGTTTTTAATTGACAATAAATCACTCAGAAATTCGAGTAGATATTAAACATCATGTTTAATTCGGTTTCTTTGTTCTGTTGCTAGATTTGAAAGTTCATTTGTGTAATATTCAATGTTTATTAATGTAGTTTAATGATTATTGACAGCGATTTTAGCTGATATTCTAATTGTAATAATTTTTATATCATTTTCAATTATATTTAAACTTCTTTGATTATCTTTACGTTTTTTCCGAAATGTCATTCTCTTTGAATATACTGCATTGACGTGGCCTAATAATTGAATTAATACTACATTTATCAGTTGTTCGTATTTGTAAGGGAACAAATTAACTTATCAGAAGTAGATATAAAATAAATGCCAATAACACCTTGTTGCGACTCTGTGAAACATTTCACTTTGTGCCTTTTTTACGAAATTTCATAGAAATATATTTCCGTTGAATTTATCAAAGAATCTTACGTAATGTGTTTTTTATTCGACGCCCCTTCAGTATCGTTGCTTTCTTTTTTGAGTAGTTTATCTTCTTATTTCCTACTTACAAATCCCGAATTAAATCAGGGACGAGGCATTGCGGTTAAAATAATATTAGTAGATATCTAATCGGATATAAGTGATGGTTACATCATGCCTATTTCTTTGGAAATTGACAAAAATATTTTAAAGAAATCGGGAAAAAATATAACGTCTTGACAAAAAGCTTTCTTCTTCAGTTCTGTTTTCTGCTAAATGTGCTCCGTTAAGTGCAGATAAGTACATAAGTAAGTTAATTTAATTAACTTAACTTTCAGAACATTTTTGGCTATTTGCACTAACCTTCTGTTATACTAAGTGGTTTATTCCTTCCGTCAAAACATCCTGATGTGGTAATAAAATAGTTTTGAGACCGCTAAGGTAGACTTTGTTACATACCAAGTACAGATACCACCAGGGCTAATACCACAGTCGTTTGGCGCGTGTACTCGCGTTGCGACTGAAACAACAATCACAAACATACATATATACTTAATTTATATTTTCAAACACACATATTGTTATTCTGTTTTTATTTATTTATTAAGTAAGATTTTTATTTATTTTCATGTACCTGGTGGAATACTCAAGAAATCGTGTTAGAAAAAACTACGCACCCCACAAATATTCTAGCCTACGTCTAATAGTTGAAATTGCCATTAAACTTAATTGACTTTGACCTCTAGGCCACGTTTGAACACGTTATCAAATAAGACACGATAAATGCTTTTCAACACATATCTTCCCGATTACGATGCTTCCTAATGTAACTTAACGTAACGGAAAGAAAAACATTTCAAGAATAGAATTAAACCGAAACATTTTAAATATATATTTTTAAACGCTATTTTTAGTATACACTCCTATTTGAATATGGGGATGTGTTTGCGATTTATTAATACACAAGATTATTACGTAGGTTCTACAGTCTTTTCGTTATATCCCCTATTTTCAATATAGCCTTCAAGTGGTAAAATTTAAAACGCTTATTTTCTTTTGATTCTGCTTCTCGCTCAATCATCAGAATTCCGAAGAAGTCTATAAAGAATAATACGGATGTGAGTTGTGGTGCAGTCGATATCGACTCGGAATGAGAAATCGGAGAGCCGAGTTCGAATTCCAGTTTAATTCATGGCATTCACTTACGCACAAATACCCTTGGGGAAGGTATTAATCCGTCATTGGTCAAATAATAGGACAGATTGGGTTCTATAGTTTGGTCGGCAATCAGTCTACCGCAGAATGCAATGGCAACATATTATGGCACGTAACTGACTGACTGTAATAAAGAATCAGAATATCTATCACAGCCCTCATATGTGTGTGTGTGTGTGTGTGTGTATTTACACACACGAAGCTTGAATTTCTTTTTCTGCCCCTCGATAACTAATCTGGACGACAAAAAAAAATGATATTACTAAAATCGCCCATTTTTTTTTATATAAACATTCTGTGAAAGTTTTTTAGGAGCTTCTTCCAGTATGTGAATTTTTTACCATATGTTGAATAAAAAATGGTTTTGATCGTTGCTGAATAAACTAGATGTTTTCTCGCTGAAATAGATATGCAACGTATACATTTACTGAAAATAACATAAAAGAGTTAAAATAACGATCTAATTTGAGGAATACAAAAGATAATTAACATTTACGTTCTGAGGAAAAAGTCGTCAGTCATTGAATAAGCAACCAATACTTAAAATTAAACAGCTCTCATTTTATAAAACTCTTGTATCGAATATATTTTAAGAAAAATATATTTCTCTAGTACATATATCGCTATTCCTATAATCTTCCATTTGTACTGTGGAACATCAACGTATTGCTTATGTCACTATTTCTATTTTGAGTCATATCTGATATCAACTTTATTTGTGACATTGTTGAATTTTTTTAAGTGATTAATATCACTATTATTTTGTAGAGTCTTTGTTATGGTTACGTAGTGCCAAGGAAGTATGTTTAAAGTAGTATGTTCTTTGGCAATTTTAACAGTCTGCATTTGTTGAACTGAAAGAAATTCATAAACAACGATCTTAGAAAGCAGTTGTATAGAGCTGAGAGTTTAGATGTTTCGGAAATGATTTTGGGTCATTCATGACATTCACATTAAATTTCGATCTGACGAGATTTTTTAAACATAAAACTGAAGACTTCTGGCTAATATTTAGGTTTTGCTGTAATTTCCGGTGTTGGGAGGAACTACATTTAGCACAGTTTACCCTACGTTCAATTTTCTTTTCTAAGTTTTTATAGTTGATGCCTACAGCTGCTATTTCATATTTTGTTTATACTAATTCTACACGATCAATCTTGATATCATGTTCATGACACAATATGTAAAATATGAAAATCAATTCTCTTTTGATAAAGTATTGAACAAAGTCTTAATAAAATCTATATACGTTTTACGAACACATCAGTATGTTTATATATTATTAGCAAAAAGTTAACGATAAACTTTTTGTCGTTTTGTTCAGTTTCACAAAACTATCGATGAACTTTTAACAAGCTAAATTATTTAAGATTAAAGTTTGACAACATCAAACCTTTGTGGTTTAATTATGATGTAATTGAATTTGATTTTATAGGACATCATAGTAACAAATATTTTTTAAGAATTTTTTCTTTTCAAAATTGTAAAGTAAACTTTTAAGATTTCTTATTCTTGAGCATTCAACATACAACAGGCGACCCGTAAATATTTTATTCTGGATTCAAATTCCAAGATTTTTAAATATTTAGCCTTTAGGTGTGTTTATATTTCTTTCAAACGTAGGTCAAACTGGGAATTAGATCCTTATCAATTGGAAATGATATTCTTAAAATTTATGAATATTTTATACATTTAGATTAATAATACTATTCCTGTTTCAAACACGGCTTATTGTTATAGTCTGATATTAAGATTGGTTTCAATCGGGCAATGTAAACTTAGTTTAGAAGGAGTGACTGACGGGCTAATGGACACACACACACACACATACACACACACACACACACACATATATATATATATATATATATATATATATATATTTTTTTTTTTTTTTTTTCTGGCATTTACGTAAGAGAGTTTTCATATTTTTAATATATATATGAAAAAGCTCAATGTATACTACGCTGAGCTCTGTTTTGTAATACCTGGATAAGAATACTATATATGCGTGTATCCTCATATGCATATTTATTATTTCTCGTAACTCTATATATGTAGAGCAGATGTATTTTTATATTTTAATAATTAAATATATATATATATATATATATATATATAATCCACAGCTCCCTCTCTCTTTCTATATATTTATGTATACATATATATATAAAGATACTTTTTGAAATTATGAAAATATTTTGTATATTAAATAATAAAACTTAAAGAAAAATCATTTAATTTCATGGTATGAAGATCCGCACCCTGGTAAAACTAGAACTCTAGTATTACATCTCAATAAAATTTTGGTTTCGATCGGTCAAGAAAGTAAATTTTCAGTGGTTGTGTTGGAATGATTGACAAACTCAAGTTTCAGAAGTTTATGTACAGATTAGACGATGTCAAATCTTATTCGACGAAATTAATGTTAAGAGGTTTCCTTTACGCCGTCGTAGAAATATGGTAAATAGGATAGCATGCGAGAAAGAAAAGAGACTCGACTGAATAACGAGCTGTGTCACATTTATGTTGAAACATTTTTTCTACTTCAATTAGTCAATCACATGACATTAAGACTGGCTTTTCTGAAGCTTCGTTTACATCCTTACATTTTGTGGAGCCATCATATTCTTATTTAAGTGAAAAAATCTGTGATATTACGAAATGCAGCTACTAGGTTTCAAGTGAGTTACTGAACCTTGGAGAATATTTGAACATTTTATTATGATTAAAGAGTGAAATCAGTGAAAAATACAGCAATATGCAATATAGAAGATAACCAGTCATATTACATTTATATTCTTAAGGATCACATTGTCTGAGATGTAAGAAGATAGACAATTTAAATGCACCAGAAAAGAAACTGTCAACGTAGAAGTTACGGTTATATCTACTCATTATAATTGTAATATGGTAATATCTTGCTCTCAATCTACATCTTCTTCTATGTGCCTTGTCCGTATCCTGACGTAGACAATCATAGCCATCCATATATACCTGCTTCTTTTGTTCTTAAATACCCTTCTGTTTTTCCACTCAAGCCACGGAAATTTTCATAGAAAAAACACAGTCAATCTACGTTATGCCATGAAGAAAATGACGGAATCCAAGATATTCAGTCAGGACTGTTATAAATGCATTATTTTTTTATCAATGATGTATAAATACACATTACAACCAACAAACGCGTTGTGACAGCAATATTCAGTACCTGGTAGATTTATAGAGATAAAACATTTTGGCAAGAGAAATTGTTTTGACAGAGAAACAGTGAAACGACTTTACGAGCTTTAAAATACATCGATTTCATATACTTTTCTTACCATATCTGAGGGCTAAAAAATGATTTTATTTGAGAATGTAAAACCTGCATTTAACGAGCGATATTTGCAAAACATACTTGAGACAATTTTAAAAATATATCCTATTTCATGTTGTACTAATAATAACAAGTGTTAAGATATACGCCATAATATTTTGTCATATATTCTCTTCTGACATGTTAAAATCGAAAGAATATTCCATAGATTATGAAAGGTGAAACAGTACAAGAAAATATACTTTATATAATACTTAAATATAATTCTGCCTAATGCATATCAAATGTTTTTTTTAATTATGTAAAGAGGTGTATTCATTAATGTTATAATTGTTTATATAATGTATGATGTATATAAGCTAATTAAAAGAGATTTTTTTTAAATTGACATTCTAGGATGTTTTTTCAGTATGTTAAAATCGTGGAACAATTTTGAGACTTTTTCATGAGTTCTATCCATATATTTAAATAAATGTTATCACTAATTCAAAATAAACATTACCATCAGAAAAATATTCAAGCATAATTGATAGTGTTTTTTTTTTAATGTTGGAGGTGATTTAGTTCAATTGAAATGACAGAATTCAATTTACATTGTCTTAAAATTCTGCTTTACATTCGTATTTTTTTGCTTTTTGTCACCGATAGATTTTACAAAATAATATCAATGTCATTCGACATTTTCTGTCATCCTGAATTATCTTCTTTTACTGTTCTTTCTTCTTATTGATTTTTTCTCTTTCAATTCTACTCCAATTAAGGTTCTTGCATTTTAGTCGCATTATCGCCTTGATATTGATTAAATGATTAAGAGATATGCCTATGAAAATGTGTTAAAATATCAAAAATAAACTTCACAAATTTGACTTAAAAATGCAATCGCTGTAATCATCTCAAATACATATAGCAAAAATGATGATTATAATGATTTAATTTATTGCAACAGTTCAATTGCTGAGTGAATTCATGGATTGTTTTGCACGTAGTCCCAAGTGAATATGTAAATTACTATTGGCTAGTTAACAGAAATATTCGTGTTAATATTAATGCCGGTATGGCCATCGTAGATAAAAATTTATGACGTTAACAAAGGTGAAAAATAGTAAAATCCCATTCTGATGGAGAACTATGTAATTATCTCTTACAAACATTCATAATATTACAGGTCTGCAAAATCGGAAATATATTAGAAGTTCTTTAATTCAACTATATCTATAAATGCCATAAGCTGAAACTGCTTTGAGAAGCAAAAAAGACAAATTAAAATTTTAATAGCGATTTAAAATCTAGAAAGACGCAAGAAAAATGCATTATTTTCATACACGTTTATGCCAAAACAACAATGAAACTACACTTGTTATTTACGCAATGATTAAAAATTTCGCTGTTTAACTGAGATGTATCAGAAAAAAGGCATCAAGAAATGCATCAAATCCCTATCTTTTTCATAAACATGTTTCAACGTATAACATTAAGAAAAAAACAAATGAACATATTCGGAGATTAAAAAATGTAAAAATTAATATGTCAAAAATGCTATTACAGTTTATTAAGGAAAAAAATTTGGAACTTGTATAACCGATATTTATTTGGTACCTACAATCATAGACATAAATTTTGTTTCATTATATATGAAAATTGCATTTTATTTTTAAAATTATTGATTTTACCGAATCGATACATTTTAAGCAGATGTGTGCGTATAAAATTGTCACAAAATGTCATAGGTAATAATTTTTATTTGAAGGTTATGACTATTTTTCATCCACGTCATAGAACATTCTCAGAAAATGAAAACACATTCTATTCTAGTTGCTTTATTCAACAAATGCACATATTTGGGGACTGCAGCCTTCTAAAATTACGTCAGAGAATAACCGAAAAATCAATAATAACCTGGTCTATTCTTAGGTGTCAACAGTCAGACGGGCGGTTCAAGAAGACGTCTCACAGAGTTTTTACGCTATTATGATAGAGAAATTCATGTCAAATAATAATCAGAAGAGAGTGTAAACTTGTCGAAGTGTTACTAATCAAAGTAAAGCTCTCCGAGGATCATAAGACGCTCTTTTCCTTTATTCTCAGCTGTAAACAACTTTGTTCATGTTTTTAAAAGTCAGCAGAAGGAAGTACCTGTGTCTGTGCAACAACCACTTATTCACAGAAAATTTCCGGCTGTTGTGTGAGTATTGTGTGTCTGGAACAAAGAAAGCCACGTTACATCTCTCATGTGACCAAAAATGCTTAAGTGTCAATATCACCGCTTACATCCAAATGATGAGGGCCGTTGTCATGCCAAGAATCGAGGGACTACTTCGTGGACAAATTACGTGTACATTGAAATTTAATGCTCTTTCTCACTCAACCAGCTAACAGAAATAATTGGCCGAATATGTTTACCATTTTGTTACAATTTGTTTCATCACTCTGGATTAAAAAGTCTGAAACATCATTGGAAAGACCAACAAGTACGTCAACAATACCATCAATTATCTGATGATTGCAATTAAAGATATCATGTTCAGCATGATAGAACATAACCTAATAAAAGCATATAAGTGTCTTAGATTAATTTGCGGTTATATTGAACACACTTATATTTCATTTACGCTTAGTAATATGCATACCTAATTCTGCAATATAATATATATTGTTTTAATATCAATACTTCAATTTAAATTGTGTTTTCAAATGTCACACACTCATATCTATATCTATATATATATATATATATATATATATATATATTACGGAAATTAACAAATTTTAAGGATACTTGGTTAGAAACAACCGACAATTCTTGTTCGAGCGATCTAAGACGTTGCCTGATCAAATGGTAGATTCCCCTATGTAGATTGAGGTTGCAGGTTCGAATACAACTTAATGACACACAATATCTATCAATATCTACTTAAATACGAATATCGATATAAAATAATGTTCGAACAATTCATTTCATATATAATTCTCCACTTAACCATTTTAACAGTCTAACTCTAGTGATCGAGAATATTACAAATAACTATATGCCAACATATATTGCAAAACCTGGCAAAATCTTGTAACTCAACAGTATATATATATATATATATATATATATATATATATATATATATATGACAACATTCTCCACCTTAACCCTTTTAACAGTCTAACTCTAGTGATCGAGAATATTACAAATAACTACATGCCAACATATATTGCAAAACCTGGCAAAATCTTGTAACTCAACAGTATATATATATATATATATATATATATATATGTGTGTGTGTGTGTGTGTGTGTGTGTGTGTGTGTGTGTAATCATTAATTCAAACGCGAACGCAATTACATATATGCTGGACATTCTAATGATAACATGCACAAAATATAATTGGTGACGCGTATCTTTCTAGGAGGAATATTTTAAGAAACTCTAATCAAAGAATATTACATTTTTTTCGTTCACCTATACAATATTAATTATCATATGTATGTCATTTACCTACACAAAATTAATTATCACATATACTCGTTAATGTGTGTGTGAGAGGAAACACACAGATATATATATGGTGAGTATATTTGTGCGATATGAAATAAAAAATTCCTCTTTGTATTTTAAACGTAACCAAAAACCTTTATTCTGCAAATGAATGTTAATTTAAGGATCCACAACAATAAAAAAAAACAATATGATTTAAATATATGTTTGTGTAGAAATAGATTTCCAAAATGACGTTTGTCTACATAGAAAAGTACCATTGTAACTTCTCGGTTTCATTTGAATCGACCCATAATTTTTAATTTGAACAGAGTTCTAGCTACAGAATCTAAGGTTAGTACACTCTCATCCCTTCTGTCCTATTAATATTTGGACTCAAGAAATAAATGCAATGTGTTTTGGGTAACATTGAAGCAAAGCAGCTTTACCATGCTATAAACAGACGCATTCCAGATCAAACTATAATGGAAACATATGTTAAATACGATCTAATAGGATTTTCTTTTTATCTTATCTGTCATGTATTTATACGTGAATTAATCCTTGTACATGTTGGTGTGACTTACTCACGTATAGTAAAGGAAAGACGTCACTATATGTTTTATTGCCTGTCAGTCTGTTATGTGCCATACATTATACACTCTCTTTCAATTAATGATTGATAAGACAGTTATGTCATTCACTGCTAAGAAATGCAAGAAATATCTTAGACTAGAAAAGTTACAACTAGCTATTTCAAAAGAAAAGTTGCAGCGTACATAAAAAGATTGCATATTCTTTTAACACGACGGGATTAAATGCTATGTTAATGCTTATCTTACTGATTAATTTTTTCTCTTTATTCTCACTATCAAATTTTCCGTTTCTAATTCTTTCACATCTGTAATTATTTACATATTTATTTCCTTGCGTGAGGTCATCGTTTAGTCAGTTATGTGCACTCATGTGTCTTTCGATCCAATACGGCCTAAGCAAAACTTTTCCACGCATTAAGTTGTCGTTTCTTACTGCGGTAGACTGGTTGCTAACCAAGGCTGCAGAAACGAAACTAATCAAGAGATATTTGAAATAAAAAGAGACGGCTTTCTACTTTTTACGAGGTTATTTGCCCGTAAGTGATTGCAACAAATTCAACTAAATTTCGAACTAGGGTCTCCGATTTCTCATTCAAAGCCGATATACATTGCACCATAAACCATTTCAAAAAATCACATTGCGTCAAGCAGCTGATGCACTAGGTGCAAATATTGACCAAAACACAGTTTTATTTAGGGAGATATTAAAAAAAAACTATATATGATATACCTGTCATCTGCGCAATGTCATTATAAAATGACACTTTAATAACACTTAATATCGGTTTATCGAATATATAGATACCGTATAATCATAATTGCTCTGCAATTAGTGCACAAAATTATTTAAAGGTTACTTGAAATTTATCATAATGCATTTAAAGTTACCACGCAATTCTGAAACATTAGGGTCATGTATTATTCTTAATTTCAACGCGAAAAATAATAATCGTTAAGAATGATAATTGTATTCATAATAAAACATTGAATGATAACACTAAAAATTCTTTGAAATTTCTTTCCAAATACTGTTTATTATTTGATATTAATAGGTTTTTTATGGATCTGGAATTTCCAACTTTGTTTAGGGAATCCATGCTGTCATCCTCTTCAAATTCTGACCATAAATTTTCATCATCATCTCCATCCATTATTTTTTGAATGTCACATTTTTTGTTTAAAGAATTTTGCCAGTTTTTGTGCAAAAAACGAAATATTGTGTAGTGGCGCACAGATATTATAACCATTCGGGAACGACATGTTTCCATTCATTATCTTTTTATTCCACTCCAAACAATTATTGTCTTTAAAAAGTTTATTTAGAGAGACATCGTGAAGGTGAAGTATAGACGTTCAACCCATGAAATTGCTGTAGTTACAGTATTGTTTTGTTGCGGATGTATTTTCATATTTCCTGTTAAGACAGATCTGAGCATATTTAAAAAAAAGCAAACTATTTTCCTTTCGTAAACCAACCTATCACCCATTTCATATGTTTATTATACTTTAATGTAGTCCAGCTTTAACCATACAGACATTTTCAAGTACGTATAGTATTTATTTATTACACCGTGTTTCTTTAATTGTTGCTTTAATTTTCTTCTTTCTCCAAGACGCCCTAAGAAAAATGTAAAATGGGTATTTTCATGAATTGTACGTTATATACGTTATATTTTACTATTTTGTCTGTAAAGGAGTTAGACGAAATTGACTATATAGCAGCACCGGTAAATTCATATGCTCGGTTCACCAGAGAAAGAACCTCATCGAAGTTTTTGTAGATTCCGTGAGTGGAACCGCACGAAATAAAGGAACAACAACCAGAATTGGAGATAGAAAATAAGTGTATTAACGTCAAGAATACAAACTCGAACGCAGGTTAGTAATCCAGGAATATATTTAGTACGAAATATATATACAAGTCTCTGAAGTGAAGCCATAGAATGTTTAGTAAGTCCACGTCGGAATCTGACGGGTGTTGTATTATGTTACGGGCTGAGTGGATTTCAGAGCTACTATGAACTTCTGACGTTATATTCTCCGTTAAACCTCGGTATCTTCCGGTATCACTCGGTATCTTTCGGATCTGACGTTATCTCACAGCATCTCATATGGCAGGAGTATATGTATACTCAAGTCGAGTCCATTATCATGGAAAAAGTGGAGACAATCTTAGAAAATGCCTTTAAGCTTGGAAAATATTTCATCCGGGCGTGGCAATGGGTAGTGATAATCTTTGATAACATTGTTTAACCCAGTAAAGAAATATGCGCAAACCCGGGTTTCTCCGGATTTTTTTTTACTGGTGCCGCCTGTTTATTGAATTCGATTTTTGAAAGGATTCCAGTTTCTACCAATCTACCTAGCTCTTTATCAATTGGTCCTATGGTTGCGAAAAGCACGTTTCAATTTTTCTTAAATACTGGCTGAACATTTTGCTTTAGATCAATTTTAACTGAAAACTTGTTACATCATTCCAAACCTCTCTAGAATACTTCTGAAAATTGACTTTGTAGTTCTTTTAATTTTGTAGCTTCTGACAGCTCGCACTCTATTTTCTTATAAAATGAGCTAATGGGTAAATCTCATACATTAATCTTTTGCATCCAGTCTGTGCCTACCAAATTTTCTGTGTTTTCATTACAAATATTTTTAGTTTTTCGTTTTTCCATGGAATTTTACGTGTAGGATTACTTCTTCAAAATTAATTGGCTTCCCTCTGACAGACTTCGCGATTTTCTGTATATGCATCAAGGTCAATCCATTTAGCTTCTTCCATATCTGTAGATTAATTATAGTTAGATCCGATCCTGAGTCTAATTGTAGTTTTACCTTCTTGTTTAAGAGCTTAGATTCTACGTATTTTTGTGTATTTATTTTGTCTTCGTAGCATACTCTACTTTTTCTCTACATACACATGCCATATGTCCCATTTGTCCACAAGCTAAAAAGTGTTTGTATTTAAATCAACAGTCATTATTCCAGTGGAATCTACTGCATATGTAACATGCAGATGAGGGGGCTTATTTTTTATTTGCTGTCTGTCTTTTATCGGTTTATATTACGAAAATTTGTCATTAATTTTTTTTTTCGGGGAGGGTGAAAATCGTAAATGTTTGTTCAACTTACGTATGTGTGCTACTCCCGATTCCTCAATATATTTAGAGTCTTTTTTTATATTCAAGCATTTTTGACAGTCGTCTGACAGGTTTTGCAACGTTAACCCATATTAATCGAAAATATTGGTCGACATAGTGACCCAGTATATTCGTCCCACTTGAGATCGGTTGTGAGTGTGAAGCCAATAATTACAGTTTATATCTCAGTATACATGTAAGTGGTCTGACCTCATGATGTTCTGTACAGGTAATCGTATAGTGTAGCCTAAATATATTTAGCAGTATGCCTAAAATTTGGTATGTTTGAGGATCGACATATTCGGTATGTATTCGCAGAAAAGATTGAGAACTGAAAAATGTCTGGTCAACATGTTCACCGGGACGAATTCTAGGCCACTATATATGATATTATATATTATTAGCCAATTTAGTAGCACCCTTCACTTCAGGTGTTTTAGGTACCAAGTAGCATAGATGATTAAAATAACTGCTAACAATATACTCATAGGAAAGAAAGTTTGAAGACACGTCTCTGTGGAAGAAAATTGTGAAGACGACGTCTAGGTGAACCGATTGCATTATAAATCCTTCAGTGCATTTGGGAGAATCTTGAGATATATTTCTACAAATAATTTCATGGTAATGACCACATGATTTTAAGCGTGCTACTAGATTGACATCGTTGAATTAATTAAATGCAATCGTCTCTTCTACTTCTACAGATTCTTTTCTCGCACTTTCCGTCTGTGGAACTTACTTGCATTTACATATTTCTCCCAGAGCTACAATCTCAAAAGCTTTTAATGCAATGTCAACTAAAATTTTCAATTTTCTTGATTCCAGTTTATCTTTTTTCTTTTCTTCAATTCTCCTGTACCAAGTCAGGTCTTTCACTACATCCCCCTGCACATTAGTTTTCGTGCCGCCTTGCCTGTGATAAGATAATTAAAAAAATGTATAGTCGGAGCATCTGGACTGATATTAAACAATATTCAATGCACGGGTGAATGGCGATAATTACATGTGAAAATGGATTGTGACGAGAAAAATCACGTGTATAACACAGTGACTTCTTGCAGCAGACCAATCAATTGATTTAATTCATTCGATCCACTTAATGAAAAGGTGACTCCAAGAAGTCACAATAATGTTTTTTTTAGGTGGTTTAGTATTAACCATACAGATGAGTCTCGAACTGGTTCTCTATGAGAATTAATATATAGCAGTTTCGTTTTTAGGTGTTAAAATTTGTATTTCGTCTTATTATTTTTACCTCAGCTAACAATCGATTGGAAAAAATAATCGAGACCAACTGCCATGCTTAATTTGTCCTAACTATCAGGGTTACTATTTAGATTAGTGTCAATATTTGTGTCATCAGCATAAATACGTAAAAGGGAACTGATGACATGGATAAAGTCGCTGATGACGACAAGAAACAACATTGGTCCAAAAATACAGACCTGGGTGACCCTTGGATTAACGTGGAATGATCAAAAAGCGATGACGCTCAATTCAACTTTCATTACCAGATTTTTTACAGTAATTTACTTCAGTTAACTACCCGGAAAGAAATGTCCGGGTAATGATTCAATATTCAAACAACTCACACTAACTGTGCACCAATTTACTTACCAACTGGGCAACTTTAAGATTCTTTTTTCTTAATACCCTTTACATTTGTCTGCTATCTCTCTGTGATAGTGTGACCAAAATGTATGTATCAAACTTTGTTGAGGTGGTTCGGGGTATACGTGAACGTGAGTTCGTCACAAATTTCTTGTGCGTCTTGTGTACCTAAGTTCGTGTTTGAAATCATCTACGCCACTTTGCTGATGGAGTTTCTGTGTATGTGTTTTTTGAGATTCTCGTCGCCAATTTGTAGTTGGCGACTAACGTGAAAATCGTATTTTTCTTTCCGCGTGAACATGTTCGATTCTTCGTCACCAATTTTTTTTTTTTTTAGATTCCAGGTGAGAAACCACACAAATTAATAAATAACACACAGAGTTACGGAGATAGAAAATGTAAGTTATATTAAACAAAATATACAAACTGGAACACGGGTTTGTCAATTCAGTTATGCTATTAGTAGAAATCAATATATACAGTCTTGCAGTAAAATCGTATGTCCGGGTAATGAGTCTATATCCAAACAACTCCAACTAACTCTGCACTAATTACTGACCAACTAGTCAACTTTACAAATCTACAAATGCCATTCTCTGTATAGGCAGGATTATATGCGAGTTCATTTTTGTATACAAAGAGTGGCGATCCCAGAATATTTTTCATCTCAAAGTTTTATCAGCGGAGATACTCAAACAACTGAGTTGATTGGAATCTCCTTACTTTACAAACATTAGTCAAAAAATTAATACCCCAATAATTCGAGCGATCAGATATTTCACAATTCTTCAAGACATTTTTACGATAGAGAATTTCCGAAAAGCAGACAAATTATTAAATTCATTTAATAAAATTAACTGTTGTTTTTGAATATAGCAAATCCAGAAAAAACACACAAAAATATCCGGTTTGATGTTGTTATGGTACATTCCTACGAGGAACAGACACTTCTTCTTACGATATAATTACCTGTATGATTCCGGACAGCAGTTGACGATAGCTAGTGCGCAATTAAAGCTAACTACTAGTCAGGCAAAAACCAGCGTAATCTTTGTATTTACTTATTTCTATTTACTTCTTACTATCTCTTTTTCGTATATTGCTGCCACATCTGGACGGGTGCCCCTTCTATTCTCCTTGGGGTTTCTTGACAAAATACAGCGAAGAATCTGTAATGTGATTGATACCGACTTGGCTGACCGCATGCAGTATCTCTCTCACCGGCGTGACGTGGCATCCCTGTGTCTCTTCTATAAATACTTTCATGGCTTCTGCTCTGACGAACTTAAATCACTGATGCCCCTAGATGTGAATTTGCACGAGATACTAGATTAGCAACTAGGTCCCACCCTTTTACAGTGAAACCGATGAAATGTACCCGGAATTTCTACTCCAACAGCTTCTTTCCTCGCACTTCCTGCCTGTGGAATTCCCTACCGCATGCTTGCTTCCCCGACGGCTACAACCCCCAGGAGTTTAAATGCAAGGTCAATAGACACCTCCTAACACACTAACTCACACCCACTCTCTCCAACTCTCTCCCTATGTACATCCTAAGTCGTCTATCACCATCCTTCTGACATTTCCTATACCCAATCCCTCTATATAACCCCCTGCGCTATAGTGGCAGTGGAATGCCTTGCTTGGGGTGACACGATTAAAAAAATATACTTTTCTTGTTAAAATAATACACTTTTTCAAACCTACCTTCTGTTTATTGTGTCTTACTTTCGGCACAAACCGTTTACTACAACTTTGCGGTGAAGTTTCGCTATAAAAACTCCGCAACAAATTGGCGACGAAGATCCACAAAAAATTGGAGACGAAGATTTGCATTAACATTTGCCGCAACAAATTGGCGACGAAGATTTGTGTTAAAATCCACAACAGATATTCAATGAATTCCACCGAAAAATGATTATAACAATTCTGAATTGATATCATTATGATAATTACATTAGTGTTTGTACTCAAATATGAACGGAAAATTCCATGTATTTTTTCTCATGTTTTGAATAATCATTTCATCCCAATCAAGTCAGGATTCCCACTGGTATGCAAGGAGTTAAAGTAAGAGAAAACGCAGGGTACAGGAGACTACAAAAAAAGGATAAGGTATTGGATGTAGTGAGATGGATGTGATTTAAGGAGGTGTATTAGATTTAAATAGCTAGATGGTGGCAATTAAATTTGCATTTAAATCTGTAGAGATTGAAGTCAGTGATAACCGTTAATAAAATATATTACTGCTCTTCAATTCAGGCGTTGTAGGTACCAAGTATTATAGATCATTAGAATAACTGAGAGCAATAAATTTATAGAGAAATCAGTGAGAAAAGAGGTCACGGAATGATATTTTAGAATATAGCAAATTCAGAAAAACAAAAAAAATCACCTGCTTAATATTCAATAAATTCCACAGAAAAGAGACTTTTACAAATCTAAATTGATATCACTATACTAATTACATTAGCCTTTATATTTTAATGTTTTTATGCATGTATACGGAGTTACACAGACGGGAAGTTTGAGAAACTAAACACTTAGTGTACGAGTTTCGGTTATATTTGGTTATTTTGACCAGAAACGGGTTAGACGTTGACGCCAGTCTCATCTGTTCTGAGTAACAAAGAAAGGAGGGCGTCAGAGCATAAACTGTGAAAATATTAAAAGAAAAGGCAGAGGGAAGTCGCATTACGTCGTTGAGAAAATGAGTGACCCTTTTTTTTCGGAAGCGACTTGAAACTCATCCGTATGGTGATGATATGAAGATACAAGCAAGAGCACAGGAAGCTTATACGTTTCTTTTATAAATAGGAACCATACTTATGTACGACAAGTGTCAGTATAAAATATTCACTTTGAAAATCATGAAGTCGATCGAAAATGGTAAAAAGAAAGAAAGAAATCCAAACGGAAGCGCATTCAGATAACGTGAATTATAATGTTGCAATTTTTTCTATAAAGGCGAGTTGATGAGCATATGAATTTAGTCGAATTCAGGAAGACGGAAGTAAATTAAAATATCTTGTTAAGGCAAATCTTCAAATATCAGAATTATTTACGGTGTTTATACTGTTCTGTTCAGGTCGAATAGAGAATAGTGTTTGTCAAAACGTACTAAGTGACACATGTGAATGGCAACAACAACAACAACAATAATAATAATACTGATGATAATAATAGAAAACTATATGAAGTAATATTGAGGAAGATTAACGGTAGTCTTAAAACATAATTATCAATATGAGAAGTAATATTACGAATAAAACGAAGTTTGTGGTGTACTCATGAAATCCGCAAATAAAATCCATTTTGTCTTTTAAGTCAAAGTTTTTCTTAGCTCTTTCATACTCGATCAATCCTAATTGAGGTCTATTCATGCATCGATTATTCATGTCAGATCGATTTAGATTTTCCTGTCCTTTTCCTTTGATTTGGATCTCCTCATTTTCTCCAAATCACGAACATCCGCTGAAAAAAATTATGTCTTTTATTTTGGTATTTTTTATCTTTGACCCCGTATTTTTAGGGATTTCTTAGATGTGAATGACTCCATTGTGAATCAAGATTGTTTCGTCAAAGCACACTGTAAACTGAAAATTGACGGCTATTTTTCTGTATTTGAACATCGATTATTAGAGATTTGTAAAAGAAGCTAATAGAAATAGACGAAAAATATTTCATAAGCGATTCATTCTTAAAAATATTTTATTACATTTTTATATTATTTGCAAAGTACAGTTCATCGAACACTCACCGGCGCACACGTACATACACACGTATACCCCCACAAATATACACAGATATATATATATATATATATATATATATATATAGATTTTGCCTTCATCGAATTAGACCAGTACTCAGTTGTATTAAAAAGAGCTCAATAAATTTTTATTATGGAACTTACGAATTTATTTTTTGGGTGGGACATTTATTTGCTCAACATCGGTTTTAAGCTTTCGTTATTTCTCGGCTATATAATACCTGATTTTTCAACGTTATTCAAACGGACAATCGGATTTTTACGGACACTATTGGAATTTTTAAGCAAGAGAAAATGTTCAAAGTTTGAGAGTAGTTACTTAAAATCTTAAAACTCATTAATCCAGGTTTATATGATCTTAAAATATATCTATATGCATGATAACAAATGAACATTACTTCTGATCTTTCATTCAGTAATTTTTTGTTCCGTAAAATACATGATGGGTAAGTTTACTTCTTAGCACAATGTGCAGATATCTCCAGCGTTGTAACGTTTGAATTGTTTAATTATACTTCATATTATATTTAGGGGATTTTCCATTTACAATTTCTGCCCGCGTGGTGGATATATATATGTATATATATATATATATATATATATATATATATATATATATATATATATACTCAGTCTATAAATTAGTAATAATATCATTTTATACTTTTCAAAATAAAACTGTGGGATTTGAATTTTCTAGTCACTGACAGTGACTTGCGTCAAGGAATTTTTGCTAATATTTGATTGAAAAATATTGAAATTTTTAATTAAACTTCGGCAAGAAATTTAGGTATATAATTACGTCATTAATTATCATCGCTTTTGTCTATAATGAGAGATTTTCTGGCAGAATATCTTGTACATTTGTTATACGTTAAATTATATAATTTTACGTATATTATTTGTTGATATCCTTAGCACTTTTAATTTATTATATATATATATATATATATATATATATATATATATATATATATATTACAACCACACTTGCACGTATGCACAGATACATACATCCACAAACACCACCATTAGTATGAGGATAGACACCATCCGGCATTAAGGTTTTGATTTTGTCTAACTTCCACATTGTTCAGTGTTTGCAACACCTGTTAGTGTCTCTACTTACTTTAGATCAGATTGAATGTTCAATTTGAAAGAAGAAATTGTAGGATAGGTTTTTTTTAATATTTCTAAGAATTTGAGCGTCTGGGAATTGAAATTGAAGAGAATATTGAATTGCTTATGTGTCGTCCAACTTTTCTTTTAAGTTTTGTCGTATATTTCTCGACTTCAGTCGTCTTCTTTCCGTCTTAAAGTAGCTTCTGTCTGCATTTTCCTCAAATAATATCATGGTCATTTTCTTATAAACATACCTCTATTGTATATAGTGTGTTTAAAATTCATAATGTCTATTATGTTGGCTAAAAGTTTTTATATTGAAATATCTAAACAAAAACCTATGTTCTCTGCTAAAAATATACTTTCTTTTTTTACTAGCTTATGGAACTATTTTCAGGCTTCTTTTCATTAAGCCATCTTTGATCTATAATAATTTAATTGCAATGTATTCCTGGTCTTCTTTCCTCGTAATCCCTGTTCTTTTACTTTTCTTTCACATTAATAGCATTTTCCTCATATTTTCTTACATTCATTAACCATTCGCATCTTAGTAGCGTTGTTTCTTGCTTGTGATTAAATGATTAATATAAATAAAAATATATTTACATCTGAGGCATACTTAATAGCTATTGTAATTATGCATTTAGACAACATAATCTACATAATAATTACCGATATGAGTTAAAAAGTTTTTATTCCACTGTTAAATATATTAACTTTCGCTATTGTCTGTTTTCTGAAACTTAGGATTATGCAAGAATTTTGTGAAAGAATCAGGACGTCGACATTCACATTTAATACATCTTTTGTCACATTCAGATTAGTGATTATCATAACAAAGAACGTATTCGAACAAGAAGTGGTTTTATGAAATTAATTTGAATTGAGTTTTTAAGGTTAATTAATTTTATTGAAAATGAAACACAATTGACATGTTTGATTTAGTTCTGAATTATGCATGTTTTCATTCTAAAACTAACATATCTAATTTTTTAAAAAAATCAAATTTTTAAATTCTTAAATTTTAAAATGCATATTTACTAACTGTTGACTAAAATGTCCATCATTAAATATTTTTCTTTTCTCTTTTTCTTGTCATATTACCCCAAGCAAGGCACCACCGCCACTAGCGTGCAGGTAGATGCAGTGAGAGAAAAATAGATACGGTTGGTATTGAGTAAAAGACAAAAGATGATTGGGGTTCAGGAAAACAAAAATTGATTTTGCATTCAAATTTTTGAAGATTGTATCTATAAAAGAACTGATGAAATAACAGTTGCGTTTACATTTACCTCTTTCACCGGTAAAAAGGTGAGATCCTGATCCCGATGTGATAGCACGCATAAATTTTATTTTCGGGATAACATGGGAAATAAGCACGTCAAAACAGTTTGGATGAAACTATCTGCAGACAATCAGAGAGAAACCATGTCATGTTGGTGAAAAAGCCGAGATGCCAAGTCCAAATCTTCAAGGTCAGAAGAAAAAATAACTTCAAATATTTGTCTCTATATGTTTTTTTAATTCACGAGCAGTATAGCCCGGCGTTGTTCGGGTGTAAAGAAAGCTTTAAAACTAATCCATGCTCCTGGACCTCAGACTCTTTGGACGTTGGCACGAAAGACGAAAAAGCAATAGATGTTTCCAGTTAAAGCGAAACCGTAGACTGAAAGAAAATTGAATTGATATGAGTCAAATTTTGATTTCCTGGTATCGATATCAAATCAGATGTTTCGTCGTAAACTGAATTTTAAGGACTAAATAAGTCCTCTGAATTTTAAGGGCTAAATAAGTCCTCTGGCTGAGACGAAGAACTACAATTATACCTACTTAGAGACAAACCCGTAGCAAAAACTAAAATAAAACATCTGGAAAAATTTCAGATTAAAGGCGGATAGACAGACAGACACACACACACACAAACATCTTGTCTTTTATATATATATATATATATATATTATCGATTTTCTGTACTATTGTAAGAACTGAAACCTTGAAACTTCTGAATATCATTCCTTATGTTTTGTCTATGAGTATAACAAATTTGATTAAAATCGGACCACTCTTATTATAACCCGATTTTTTATTATCGATTTTCGATATTTATCGGAAGTACCTCGACACAAAGCCTAGCTAAGAACACTCGCAGACGCTTATAGTACAACTGTGAAGCTTTTCAAGAAAGTCGGTTCAGCCGTTTCGGAATCTATAGGCAAAGGACACAAACACACAAACACACACACACATACACAAACTTCCATTTACAAATAAGTTTAGATATTCGACTGTAGTGCGTGGGGCGATATGCAAACATATATATTAAGAAATACAAAAGTGCAACATTTGTAAAAGTTTTTTATCAAAATATGTACTAAATTTAGAAATAAAATACTTCAGTTTTCCTTAAATCGTAATATTAAATAGATACAATTATATTTTAAATATGTGTACATTGTAAAAGAATTATTTATACTCTTTGTACTGTCGTCTTGCCAGAAAAAATATTTAAGTACTTAATCACAAAATCCCCCGCTGGGTTCTGTGAACAAAAAATAGGTGACGTTCATTTTAGTAGGTTTTGTGCGTGATAGATTCAGTTCTGCACAAAGTAATCTTGTTTAGTTTAGAGAGAATAATTTATCCATGAATGTACTCACATGGTTTCCGGTACCCAGGTTTATTATTCCCAATGACAATATAAAACAAGTTTAACTGGATTTTTATGTTGCTATATTAATATTATATTCATTGTTTTCATTAATATATATATTTGCCTTGAAGTATTGTAACAATTTATAATACTAATATCATTCTGACAATTGTCGTTATTATTGGCATATTTATGATGTTTCAGCCGTTGTACACTCCGAATGTTTTGTTTACCTGAGAGCTTTCGGCTATAGTTTGAGTCATTATCGGTGATGAATTTTATTTTACCCATAATAGAATGAATATTGAGTGATGTATTTCTGTAGAGTAGGGTTTATATTTTGATTCGAACATATTTTTAACGTGTTCGTAGTTTATAATATTGAGTGTTGGGGTTTTCTTTTTTATTCTTAAAAATTCCATTAATGTTAGCTTTATTTTGTTGTACGAGAATGATGCTATGATATATGTGACATCAACAAATATTTTACGGATAGGGTTTTGTAGAACTTCGTGTGATTAAATGAAAACGAATTGAGCTCTGGTCTGAGAGATGCAGCGTGAATTTCACATCAGTTTCTTAGCCGTGTGGTACGCATAAATCATTTTCAAAACTTTTGTCGCACTGAATAATGGGTAAATATATACTCTAACGCAGTCGGATAAACATGACGTTCGAATAACTTTTATATAATTAACATCCTGAAAAATAAATATTTTGACCAAATCAAACAATTTAACATTAGAACATATCTGACATTTTTAATGAATCCTTGGTAAAAAAGATTTTAATGCTTAAATACACAATTCATATATATATATATATATATATATATATATATATATATATATATATACACTGATATGGACTTGGTATGGGTACATAATATAATGTCATCAACGTGGTAGGTTCAAGAGCATATATTACGTCAAGAAAAACACAAACAAATACAAAGTGATATTAAGAGATATAAATAGGAAAGAAATAACATGCGTTGAAATGAATTCGTACTGGGAACCATAATGTCTGTCACTCTTGCTCACTCCCCACGATGGTCTCGCTCACTCCTGCACATATCCTCGAGAGCAATTAACTCTCGGTTTATATAGGCAAAGAAGAGTCCTTTATTAAGTGGTTAACTCCCCCACAACACCTCCTTCCAACAGCTTTTTTCCCGAAAAGCTGTTTTAATATTGTTTTCGTTCAGGGTCGACAATCAAGCGATCTGTGTACTTACTTTTCCTGCTAGATCGCCTTCTTTCGGGTGAAGCCTGGCGTGCCTCGGGATCAGAATTCTCGAATATGATATCTATTGGCAGTTTATTTAAAGATTGTGAATCATCTATGTCAGTTGTCCGACATTTTCTTATTTGATTTTGGTAGCGCTTATGTATATTCTTGGGTACTTGTATCATTTAGATTAGGTTTCCCAATTTTTGTTTTATAGTGCACACTTCCCAAAACGTCATATTATTTTTGTATACTTTAAAGGGTACTTTTTTGCTACAAGTGTAACGTTTTCTATGAAGTGCGATTGTCTTTTTGAATTTAGCTTTTATTTTCGTGCATTTCCTTAAGCCGCGTGAAAACACATCTTTCCTTTAGTTCCAGATTCAGTTTTTCAATTCTGGACATTGTAGTTTCGATTTTCCGACAGAACATAGTCATTGGAAAGTCCCACCAATTGAACTTTTCCATCCAATCTGCATCGAACAAATTTTCAGTATTTTTCATCACATATGTCCTCAGTTTTTTAGTTTTTCTTTTAAAGTTACTGTAACAAATGCTTCTCCTAAAATGTTATTTTTTTTCTCCTGTCACCAAGCGTGGCGTTTTGTTAGTTCTCAATAATTTTGGCTTTTTTTACTCGCCTCTAAGTATGCAAATTTATGGTAGTCAAGTTAGATCCATTTTCCAGCTGGAATTTAATTGTTTTATTTAATATTTTCACTATTACATATTTTCTCAAATTTTCGTCTACGTTATCGCTTGACAGCGTCTGTCTTATTCTATCTTTTTCTTCTGGATGTTTTTGCATACCAGCACCTTACTGTTAATGACAGGCTTTGCCGCAATTCTGGCATTTTTTCTTTCTTGACAAGCAAAACCTCATCCAAATGTAGCATGGACCTGGCGGTGAATTTTCTTGTTTTATAGTATTTCTTCCTTTCCGAGGAGCTGCATTTTGATGTGTTCATAATTTATCTGTTCATAATTTTGTTTATATAAGCGACTCCTGACTCCTCGATATTCCTCGAGTCATTTTTTACAGGTTTCATTTTTTACAGGTGATGTGTTCGGCCCAAATACTTCTGACAGTAGGTTGGCTGGTTCTGAGAATTCCAGGTCTGTCTTTTTTCTGGGGAGAATAAAATCAACAAACCTGCTGTGCTCTGCTGTACCTAACTTCCTTAGTAATATCCGCACTTTCTTGGAATTTGGCTAATTATTACAGTTGACGTTAAATAAATCCTCGTACCGCCTATAATAAGCTTCAAATGTTTTTTCTTCGTTCCCATAGTGCTCCAGATAGCACTTTGAGAAAAAACAGTATCGTTCTCAGTTTGTTTGTCTTTTAACGATTTAAAAAGACACTCTTCAATTTTATTTTGTCGTTCCTCGTTCCTTTTACATAATTGTTCTTGCAAATCCATCTGTAGTTTATGTATATCAAGAAAAAATTGTTGTTGTTGTTGTTGTAATTGCTCATCGCTTTTTTTGTTGATCCAACTGAGTTTTCATCAGTTGAATTATAACTTTTTTTAAGTCTTCCATTTTTATTTCAAACTCAACACGACCATTTTTTGTAAACATGAGAGGGAAAACAGTAACTGTATTTACAGTTATGTTTTTTTGTTAAACGTACGTCCAAAAGAAAGAGATAGGCTCAAAACAGATCTACTTACAGATTTTTCTGTAACGCCGTTCCGAGCTTGTAGAGAATTTTTTTTTTCGAATCTGAATTTTTTCCTTTTCTTTTTTCTTTAATAGTTGCAGGTTATTTTCTATGGAGTCAGTATTTTCCTTTCTTGATGCTTCACGTTTTTCGACCGATTATTTGTGAGGTGAGCCTATCCCTTGGTACTTGAAATCCACTTTCGACCGTTGATGTTCGCAATTTCTGTATTTGCTACTTGATATATGGCGATAGTGGTCAAAGAGAATAGGTTTACTTTTCTTGCGTGAATTCCAATATCTTTGTCGCTCGATGATATACCGACTGACTTTAAAAACGTATTTCTCCTGTCCGCGTGAATTGTTCGAATCTTCGTCGCCAGTTGATATGGCGACTGGTGAAAGAAAAAAGGTTTTCTCTCCCTGCGTGAATTGTTCGAATCTTCGTCGCCAATTGATATAGCGACTGTTTAAAGAAAAAGATTTTCATTCCCTGCGTGAATTTTTCAAATCTTCGTCGCCAGTTTATATTGACGCGGCATGAGACCGATAAAATCATAAGTCAGCAAGGTGTTACATTCAATAACATATATTACGTCAAGGTAAAATAGAAACAGATACAAAGAGATATGAAGAGGTCAGTAAAAATAGCTTGCGGTGAATACTGGGAACCAGAGTCTCTGTCACCCTTGCTCACTCCACACGTGAGTCTCTCTCACTCCTGCATACGTCCTCGAGAGTAATTAAAGAAAAGTCCATTATTAAGCGGGTAACTCCCCCACAACAGTATATATATATATATATTTGAAATAAAAGACACACAGACACACACATATATATATATATATATATATATATATATGTATAGCGTATCTAGGCAGTAAATAATTTTCTAAACATATACTGTTAAATAATATAAACATATACTGTTAAATATAAGGGACAATGAATGTCTATTATGCTAATCATGAGCCGTTCTAAACATCGTATTTTGGCTTTAATTTTACTTGAAATAAAGAAAAACATTCTCCAATATTTGGATAATTTTTTATTAATTTGGTTCTAAGCTTTCGGCTCGCATGAGCTATCTTCCAAGAGGTTATAAGGACGGTAACACAAAAACATCCACCATCAGAGACGATTTTATCTTGTGTTGACATAAAACTCTGCTAAGCAACGGCAACAGTTACCAAAAATAGCAAACGCAGTTCACAAATTTGCGATGCGGTTCTATGACGCCATTCCGCATGATAGCTCAAAATGACAACAGAACCATATAATCAAATGCAATGTAATAAGGTATGACTAGATTTAAACGTTATTTTATTAAGATTTAATCTATGGATTTAATGTAGATGACCGCCAATATCGGAAGGATTTGTTTACTGTGGGTATGAGTAAGTATTATAGAATTGCTGACTAAAATCTGAAATCTGTCTGATATTATCTACATGGTTATGTTTTTCTGAGAAATGTTGGTTAATTGTACTCTGATCAGAAAGGTGACAAATGTTAGAAAATTTTTGTCTTTATTTTCAACTGAAATTAAAGCCAAAATACGATGGTTAAAACGGCTCATGATTAAACGTAACAGACATTCATTGTCACTCATATTTAACAGTATATATATATATATATATATATATATATATATATATATATATGTGTGTGTGTGTGTGTGTGTATTTGAATAAAGAGACACACGCACACATATATATGAAATTAAACGGTATGAAAGAAACAAAATTATCTTAAATTTTACATTAATAATACGATATTTGGAATATTTTCCGCATCTTTGTTATAATAAAGATTATATCGCGCAATACGAAGTTCTAAACTGAACCATTTATTTAGTATAAGGTGGGAAACAATTTTCTTATTATTTTTCCATACAAATGCGACAATGCTTGCCCCTGTGTACTTAATCCTATTACATTCTGACAGACTCAGGGATTGCTATATATTCTCTATGTCAGCAAATTCAGGAACAAAATCTTTAATCCACATGTGTGTTTTCACTTAATTAATCTCCCCTTAAATGAAATTTTCTTGTAGACTGGTCGACATTCCGTTCAAATTTCCTTGTAGATCGGCAGACATTCTCATGAAGATGAGTACAACAGACCGAATATAAATAATAAATTCGTCTCATACCATAAATTCAGACATAAATTTATACATACATAATTTTATGTCCATTTCTTTAATAAACATAGATTTACGCTTATATATATATTGTTACGATCCCAGCTCACGCCAGACCGATATGGTAGTAGCAGAAGTTTGGACCGCAACACACACACACACACACACACACACACACACACTAACGAAATTACAAATTGAGGCTTTCACTCTCAATCAGTCGAACGCTACATGGAATTGTCTTCAACTGGTGATAAACAAGTAACAGACTTTATTTATACAATATGGCATGACACAAATGTGGATCCTAAATTATAGAGGGTGGGATACATAAAAACAAAATGAAAACAATGTTTTAAAAAATGACTTGCATAAAGGGTTTTTCTACTTAATAAATTAATGTTGCCTCAAAAAACTGTTTAAAATCATTTAGCATGTATTTACAGAAAGGTAATTCATATAAATACAAAAAATTCGAAGGATGAATTAGAGCTTCATCTCAGTAGAACGATATTTCTTTACACTTTCTTTTACTATCTTAGGGTGTTTTCAAAATTTTATATGTTCTTTTTCTATATTCTCTTCTCCCTTCTTCCTCTTGCATTTTATCACTTGGAAGTTTTTTCTTTTTTTTTTTTTGCTAGGGTTTGAGACATGTTGAAAGTATTTCCCTTTTCATTTTCATTTTGTAAGAGTTGAGATGTGCTGAATTTCTCTTCCTTTACTCAGCCTTTTTTAGGTATTGAGAAGGTTTGAATTTGTCATCCCTTTCTTTTTCCTTTTCTAGGGGTTTAGTTTTTTGAATTTATCTTCTTTTTCTTTTCCCTTTTGTAGGAGTTGAGATGTGTTCAATTTATCTTCCTTTTCTTTTCCTTTTTGTAGGAGTTGAGATGTGTTTAATTTATCTTCCTTTTCTTTTCCCTTTTGTAGGAGTTGAGATGTGTTTAATTTATCTTCCTTTTCTTTTCCCTTTTGTAGGAGTTGAGATGTGTTTAATTTATCTTCCTTTTCTTTTCCCTTTTGTAGGAATTGAGATGTGTTTAATTTATCTTCCTTTTCTTTTCCTTTTTGTAGGAGTTGAGATGTGTTTAATTTATGTTCCTTTCCTTTTGCCTTTTCTAGAGTCAGAGATGTGTTGAATTTGTCTTCATATTCTTTTCCCTTTTCTAGAAGTTAAGATGTGTTGGATTTATCCTCCTTTTCTTTTCCTTTTTCTCGGGGTTGAGGTGTGTTGGAATTTGGTTTCTCCGAACCAATCTATTTTCCAAAACTTCGTTCGGTTTCTACGAATGCTCGTAGCCGAACTTATTGCTGACTATCGCAAGCTATCATAGGCCTACGCTCAGATCAAGCCTGAAACGAAATCTAACTTGAAAGTGGTCCTTACTCTCGCGCTTAAATTTGGCACGCGATGTCGTACGTTCAAATATGGAGTTTTATTCATGGGGGAAAATACTGGTCAAGGACATTGGCTTTAAGTTTGTCAGGGTGTCTGGAAATCATGCGGTCAGATCACTATGCTATCACAGGATACAGGGTGAGGAAATCATGTTCCATATAAATTGTTCATTCTTTAACACATATGCACGCAGCTAAAATTAAGCAGTTTGCTTGACCTCCTCATACTATTTTTTGTTATTCGGCTAAAGTGTATACAACTTATTTTTATCAATAACTCAACTAGGGGTTTGTAACAATATATATGTAGATATAAAAAGGGAAGGAGAGCGAAAGCAAAATGAGAGTCGGTTAGAGGGAAAGAGTAGCAATATACATTAGTTATTGAAGAATGACTGTCAGTAACATGACTTAGGCGATTTGCAGATGATAGCTAATTTTTTTCTCCGCAGTGTCGATGTCTGCAAACAGTTATTTTCTGAATATTTTGAATAGCCATCTCCAATGTTTGCTGTTTGTCATATGTGATTAAAGTAAAATAAATAATACTTCGTGAATATCCTATATTAATTAATATGTTAAGTATAAGTTTTATCTTTTGTTAATGGCGCCATTGTTGCAAAATATGTTTAGCAAAATGTTCTCTTGCTTGATTTAGAAAATTCACAATTATCCTTCATTCGTACTATATAGTATATTGTATAGGACTCATGGTAATGACCCTACCTCTTTCATGGTGGTGCTTACACATTTGAATTGTATCGTCTGCGACATAGATTTATAATACGCATTATTTAAAGTTTATCGTCTCATTAACTCGGAGAGTCTACGAAGTCGAAAGAATAGCCGTTGCCCCGTTCGGTCATATTATTTGAAATTAGTTGTTAACGTTCCAATTTATAAAATGTGATCATTCGCATGTTTTTGTAAAATAATTTAAGAATTTTGTTTTTAATCAGTATTCCCTCATGGAAAGCAGAAAAGCCATGAAGAATCAAAGGCTTACTTAGTCAGTCAGTTAAAGTGCCATATGTGAAACACGATTAGGCGATCGTGTCTCGAAAGAGACATGACTGACTGGGCAGAAAATTATCCCGCAGTATGTTGCCATTGCTTTCTGCAGTAGACTGGTTGCCAGCCAAGGCTATAGAACCCAATCTGTCCTGTAATTTAACCCATAACTGGAAGGAAGAAACGGATTAATACCTTTCCCAAGGGTATTTGCGCGTAAGTGAATGCAATGAATTCAGCTGGAATTCGAACTCGACTCCCCGATTTCTCGTTCCGAGCCGATATCCACTGTACCACAACACACATCCATGCTTTCTTAGTATGGAAGTATTAATAACAGAAACATTGATAATGATCGGGAATTGATAAGAATATACAAGGGAATAGCAAGATGACATGGATTTATTTGATGCATGCTAAAATTATCTGGAAAGCTTTTAGTCAGAAGGGAGTCCCAGAAGAAAGAGTTTCATAGTAAAACAGAATTTACGGTTATTTGTAGACATGACAACTGTTGGTATATGGGCGCCGGAATACTTGTCTGCTGAAGTTAAAAACGTCTAAGTTACATATACAGGAGATCATCCAAGCAATTAGCATAAAATATTTATAAAAAAGACTCAGAGAAGCAATTTTACGAAGGTAATGAGAGTGTCTGAATCCGACCCTCCAGATCATAATATTGTGGATTTTTCTTTGGATTTTATCAAAAGCGCTCCAGGCAAATAATACCGCATCGGAATAAATGGGCAGCAATAATTTAAACTCGCTGGTAGAGACTAAATCAATGGTCCCTGTTTGTCATAGGGCCTGAGCATGTTGCTAAGAACAAATGACAGAATTGCAGTAATTCATGGAATTAATAAATAAGTCCATTCAGGTTTGATCAAATAAAAAGCCTCAGTAGCACAAAACATTATTGGAAGGGTAAAAATGTCAGTCCAACTGATATCATGGAATAAAGCCTAATCAGCATGCTCATGAAATAAAGAGTTTTTATAATTAGGAGGTTCTTGTTTAACTGATGACTAGTATGAAATATCATTAGATTCCACAGAGTGGTTCGAGTTACCAAGAAGAAATTGTTCCGAAACTCGACATGGGCAAAGAGATGAAGTAACAAATGAGTAGAAAAGTCTGTTGCTCGGTTTTGCTAAGGAGTAGGGAAATGCATGATGTGAATATGTTATTTTGTAAGGGAAAAAAATTCACGTTTAAAAACCAGTAACATTAAAATCTTTAATATGTTTAAGCCACAGGTCACTGAATCAAATGTGTTTGGAGATTAATAGAGAGAAAATAGCTTTTCTATACTGCCAGATATGTTGCCTAATATACTGCTGTGCTTGGAAGAGGGAGAGCGATAAAAGAAAAAGTGATAGCTTTCAGAGTTTAATAACGGAAGACGGAATCACACGAAAAATATATTTAGATCCCTCAGAGTCAATTCCCTTGGCCCTCGGAATATGATGACAAATGTAAAACCAAGGCCATGCATGTGAATGCTGCAATCTTTTCCGTAATGAAAAGGATACCCTAGAACCAAGAATTCATATTTAGAAATTGAATAATTTAAATTGGTTTCACAAAAAGCAAAGATATCTGGAAACCGTTCGAAGATATAATATTCTACGCTGCAAAAGTTAGAAGAGATAACATGAATATATGAGATAAGGATTGTTCACGGGGCAGGCATTTGTTTATATTTTAGTTTAGGTGAAAGAGAAAGACATCATAATTATTAATTCGTCAATGGTAATACAAAATAAAGAGAGCTTTTTTAGTTATCAAGTACAAAAAAGGGTATAGTAGATAGCGCTGTGTAACAGACTACACTAAATTACATATGTAATCCGAGTACATTTGTTGCTAGTCTGTCTTACATGATTAACGTGTGTTCTATGTGAACTGAGGAATTACTCGTATAACAATGGCAGGTCATTCATACCATGAGAATGCATGTATGACTGTTACATACATCCACCCCAATAGTAATGGGCACGGGTGTATCAGATAAATCTTCACAACTAAAGGTAGCCGATATTTTCTGTTGTTTATCATCGCGTTGATGAGACAGGATCCATGACACCACAAATTATGGATCGATAAATATTGAGATCCATTCATACAGCAGATTCTGAATACATTCTGTTGGAGAGTATCAAGCTATACGTCATTGGCCTTGTTTGGAAGTGAAGACTGTATTTTATAAAATTATGCTATATATATATATATATATATATATATATATATAATCCTACCTTAAAAGTTCTCAGAAGTACTTTAGAGGTAGGCAATATGTATATTTATGTGGTTCCATGGTCTCAAATATGGTAGTAAATACTTGTAAAATATAATCACATTACTACCCATGAGAGTGACAGGGGGGTATATTACTCTTTAGCAATGAATTGAGTTTTTCGGTGACTAACGTGTGTATAAACCGCTTATATATAATACGCTAAAATTATCATTTTCTAATTCCATAGACGTATGGCTTAGGGGTTTGAGACCCCGACTGATACCGAATCGGTCATGTTTCGATACCGGCTGGAAACAACTGAATCTGGAGCCACAATGATTAGCCTGTATTTCGATTATATATATATATATATATATATATATATATATATATATATATATATATATATATATGAAGAAATAAGTGCACAACAGTCTTTATTATAATAGAGGTGTTATGGTGTTATATATATATATATATATATATATATATATATATATATATATATATATCAGTCAATTGTGGCATACGTCAAACACACTTAGGTGATCATGTCTTGAAACATAACTGACTGGGCAGTGGATTATCCCGGAGTAGGTTGCCATTGCTTTTTGCGGTAGACTGGTTGTCAGCCAAGGCTATAGAACTCAATCAGTTCTGTTATTTAACACATAACTGGAAGAAAGATACGGATTGCTACCTTTCCAAAGTGTATTTGCGTATAAGTGAATGCAATGAATTGAAGTGGAATTCGAACTCGACTCCCCGATTTCTCGTTCCGAGCCGATATTCACTGCTCCACAACTTACATCCCTTATATATATATATATATATATATATATATATATATATATATATATATATATGAATATAACATTGTTCATTCATATGGCATCGCTCATTCACTAATGAATTAGAGCATTCTAACTACTGGCGCATGATACATCATACGATAGTCTGCCTCCTTCCACCGAGCGCCCATAGCTCAGAGTTAGAATCGCCGTTTAACGCCAATTTGGTCGGGTTTCAATTTTGAGTTAAAGCAATCATATGTCTAATCGTACTGACGAGCTGTGATGCAGCGAAACAGATCGCTGTGCGGATGAGTATCGTCTCTGACAGGCAATATGGATTCCGCTTTGCCAGGTCCACGGCCGACTTGCTAACAGCCGTAACGGAGTACATGCTCCAGACCCATGTAGAGTCTGACGAGGCTCGCGCGGTTGATCTGGACATCACCAAGGCTTTTGACAGGATTTAGCACTCTGGCCTTCTATGCAAACTACGGGGTTACGGTATCACCGGTCACCTGCTTGACCTAATCCAATCTTTTTTTAAATAACCGCAAAATGAAGGTCGTTTTGAATGGGCATGCCTCTTCAGCCTACAGCACGAATGCTGGTGTCCCACAGGGCTCTATCCTGGGCGCGACGCTCTTCCTTATTTTCATCAACGACCTGCCAAATGAGATCAAGGGCCATATAGGCATCTACCCAGATGACACCACAATATACTCCCGCACCAGTAAGAAACCTGTCGCGGCGGATAGACAGAATCTCGCTACTGACCTTGAACGGGATCTACACTCTGTGGTGAATTGGGGCAAGAAGTGGCTTGTCAACTTCAATGCGTCTAAGACCAAGCTGTTGTCCGTCTACCATCACAGACAACCTCTCCTGTCTCCCATAAGCATGGACCAAGCGATTCTCCCTGAGAGCAATACACTGCGCCTCCTCGGCCTTACCCTCTCTTCAGACCTCAAATGGAACCACTATATCGGATCCATAGCTAAATCCACTGCTAATAATTAATTAACCAACCCTGCCTCGCTATTGTTGATCTAATGATTTGTGCTGTCTTTCTATTTACTCTTTTTCTATGAGTGTAACAGAAGGGATATATTACTTTTATTTCAGTCTCACCCTAACCACAACTTTAGCTGCATTTCAATTTTCTTCGTGAAAATATGTATTCATATATAAATATATATTCGTTATTTAAATATGCAAATATATACGCAACGGCTCTCTTACATTACACTGAGACTTGTCTTATTAACACCTGATATATATATATATATATATATATATATATATATATATATATATATATATATGACGTCAAAATTGGTCGGGTTTCGAGCCTGGGTTGTGTAGCAATCGGAGTCTAACCGTCTGATGAAACCGATCTGTCTGCGAAACCGATCTGTCTGCGGATGACAATATATATATATATATATATATATATATATATATTTATATATGTATATATTGTAGTTTTGTTATGACAAAATTTTATAAAAACTTTATATCACTACACAAAATGTTTAATGTTTCAGTTCGATATATTATTTCTTCAACTGATATTTCTAAAATACATTCTAAAAATGATTTCATTTAGAAAATATAAGATAAATTCATGGCTATTCAAATGATTAATGAATTCATCTTATGAAGAACTATATTATTCTGAAACATAAAAGCAACATTGTGTAGTGATATAATGCTTTTATAAACAATTGTTAAAATAAAATTTTATATATATATATATATATATATATATATATATATAGAGAGAGAGAGAGAGAGAGAGAGAGTTGTAGGGGATATTAAAATGATTAAGAACTAATAGCTATGGACAAAAGAAAGTAAAGGAAAATAAAGACTGTATAAATACAATCATCGAAAAAATAACAACAAACAATACCATTAAAACGGCACAAGATATATTCAATTGCTTACAAAAAACATTTCAGATGCTTTTAAAAATTTATAATTTTATTCAGGGAAATGCTATGTTGAAAAATGAATAATTGTGTTTTCTATTCGAAATCATGAAAATGTAATTACGTTTTTGCCAAATATCATTTAAATGTAAAATTTTATACCGTTTGTTACCCTTTCACGCAATCGTGATATTTACTTTGCCATGGATACTTGATTATCAGTTTTCTAAGTTTATCAGCGTATATTTTGCTTTATTTATTTATTAAAAGAGATATAAATCATCTTTATCGAAATTGTTTATCGAAATAAGGGGCTGCAATGTAGAAACATTTGTAATTTTTAACATAATTATTTTATCTTGTTTTATATTTATAATAAAATTGTATTTTAATATTATTTTGGTTATATTATTAATTCATAACAGAATTACATTTTTTGCAATTCCTATCACTTTTTTATTATTTTAATCTTCATTAATTATAATAATTAAATAATTAAAATATATATCCTAGATTCTTTTTTTAAAGATGTTCTGCGTAAGTCAATGTTTTCTTAAATTTATTTGCAGAATCAGAAAATTAATATTTGTAGATAGACAGTGATTAATACAGAATATCACACCAGTAATACAAAGACGGTACCTTGCATCTATATTGCAGTTGCAGGAATACATGTAACGGTAACAGTGCACTTGCACACTGCGTGGGCTTACATGTAAGCGGGAGTGCGTGATTTGCTTATGTAGTCGAGGTTCACGAACCTTGCTAACAGATGGATAGAATGTGCAGCTCGCAAAATATCTATCAGCGAGCAGAGAGGAAACTAGTAGATCATTTTGTAATCGGATCTAGTTCACTTCATTTGAATACTCTTGTGGAAATCATGGATGCGTCTATTCTTCCGCCTCACAGTTACTTATATCAGAGGCCAGGCTGCCATTTTGGCTGAAAGATTACTCTTAATTCTCAAACCGCGAGGAAGGCAACAGGAAACTACTTTACTAAATTTTACAAAAGTAATAGCAATACAGGTATTGAAAAATAAATATACAGAGAAAAATGATCGGATATAATCTAAGAGAACTGGACATTTGAAAAGAAATATTGGTATATGTTAATCCAAATTTTATTTATGAAAAGACCTACATGAATTAACATATAACTCATTTTTCTTTCATTCTCTACTCCTAGAACTCTTTATATACGTTCTCTATCTCTCTCTTCCTATCTTTCTCTCTCTCTCTCTCTCTCTCTCTCTCTTTATGCGGGCAATGTCTCTCCTCCTAAATTCCCTTCCACATGATTGCTTCCCCGACGGCTACAATCTCCAGAAGTTTAAATGTAATGTCAATAGACACCTCCTAACAAACTAACTCGCTCCCATTCTGTCAAACACTATTCCTATCTGCCCATCCCTCATCCTCGGCTTCCTTACCCCTCTATCACCTTCCTTCTGATATTTCCTACACCTAACCACTCCTCCTCTTTACCTTCCCCTATGTAGCCCCATGCGCAATAGTGGCAATGGAATGCGTTGATTGGGGTGAAATAATTAAAAAAAAAAATCCTCTTCATTTCTGCGCCCTTTCTCGCTCTCCTACTAACTCCCTATTGATGCTCTTTCTTTCTGTTTCCCTCTCTTTCTTTTCATCATATGCATGAGTATTGGGAAAGTGTTTGTATTTTAGCGGGTGGGGGTTTAAAACAGAAATAATAGAAGAAATCAAAAAATTAAATAAGTCTAGTTTACAACAGGAGCCTAAAATAAAGTTATATTTGCATTAATTCCGGAAAAATATCCAGACTTAAACAACTATGATATTAATTTTAATGTGGAGTGGCAATGTTCATTGTATACAGATATCTGATTAATTTTTAACATTCTTTTAAATTAGTATAACATATATCTTATTCTTCTACTATGCAGCTTCTTTTCTTGCACTTGAAATATTTTTTATGATTTTCTGTAATTAGCGATCATTTAAAAATTTTAATGTCTATTTTGAAAGGTCATTAATAGATAACTTATTAAAATATCTATTCAACCCAAGCAAGACAAAACCACCACTAGTGTGCAGGGATTTACAATAAGAGAAAAAATTAGTGACATAGGTATTGAAAAAAATGAATGGGATTAAAAAATAAAAGAGAGCAATTGACGTTGCATTTAAACTTATATAGATATTTGCTATCAAAAAAAACAAATAAACAGAAGTGAGTTTAACAGGTGTGAAGTGCGGGAAAATGAACTGTTGAAGTGTATTAACTTTAACTCTCTCAACGGTACATGGCTGTGACGTAGATGCCAATCAAGTGGCAAGCTTAAATTCACGTTGAATGGGCACCAGGAAAAAAATGACACAAGACATGATGTTTATTTGGTGGTCAGTTAAAACTGTTACGATCAAGTATGAAAATCTTGACCACCATATTAGACTTTGTTTCCGTAGTTTACAGATGTAAAGTTTTCGCCAACGTTTATTTACCGGAAACTCTTAAAAAGGAAGTGTAAATATTTAAGAAAATTAAGATAGACAATCAATGCAGATTATTGATTGAACAAAAAATAAGGAGTGTTGTGGGGAGTAATATAACGAATTTGATTGAGGCATGTCAAATAACACTGACAGAAATCTATAAATATATAGTAAAGGCATCTTAAAAGAAAACTAAATATATTATCCTCTAATACAGCTTAGTTGATGAAACCAAATTTTTGATACCAACAGGCACACACATAGAAGACAGTTTGTGCATCATCACACATGCATATTGGTTAATATTTTACAGAATTTAACAAAAGTGTGGTTAATTTTGCAGATAAAGCACTACACTAGATTGATAAAACTAGGTAGATATTTCCCAATAAAATTAATATTTTGACCATTGACTGAAGGTCACGAAAATAACGTTATGTGCACAAAGTTATATTCAAACTCACTTTGTCTCTCTATATCTCAAACCCCACTGCACACACACACACACGCGTGCGCAGACACGCACACACACACATATTGTAGAAGTGAAAGAATGGACAGATAAAAAAAACTACTGTACTTTTTATTTACTTTTATGAAAGAATACATAGTAGAGCTTAATATTTTAATATATTTATTAAAAAAACTTTATAAAAGCATTATAAAAATGTCGTACTTTAAAACAATATTTTCCTTTCTCAGGTGATAATTAAAAACAACTGGTGAACATGATTTTTTAAGAAAATGTAATGTGAATTCGTGGTTATTCAGAATTTTGAGGAGGTTTGATTGGAGGAAGTTAAACATTATGATTATTAGTGTGTCAGCATTATTCAACCAAGTGTGAGAATTAGTTGAAACTCTGAAGTTGAACGGTTAGGTCGCATAAAGAAAAAAGTGTTGCGTTATGTCATGATAAAATAACACTTTTTGGCTGGGGGAGTTACATACTAGGAACATATTACTTAAATGTGTAGAAATTAATTTTGTTAACAGGTCATATTTCAGGTTTTATAAATTTAATATTTTTAATACAGCATTTGTTAATGAGTTTAATGTAAATTTTGAATTCAGAAATTTTCTTATACAAATGTATATTGGAGATATGTAAAAGAAATTTTCTGTGGGTCATCAATTTAATAAAATAATTTTATGTAATATTAAAGCATAAATCATAAATGAACGTAATATTCATTTATATTCTATGCTCGATAGCGAGTTATATATAGAGGTTTAATAGAATTCTCCACATTAATCTCTCTCTCTCTCCCTATATATATATATATATATATATATGTGTGTGTGTGTGTGTGTGTGTGTGTGTGTGTGTGTTGTGGTGCAGTGGATATCGGCTCAGAACAAAAAGTCGGAGGGCTGATTACGTATCCAGCTGAATTCTTTGCACCCACTTACGCTCTAATAACGTTGGAAAAGGTATAAAGACTTCTGTGCTTCCTCTAGATTAGGAATAAATACTAGAACCTATTACGTTGTGCTGATTTTGTTAGCAATTAATCTATTGCAGAAAGCAAGGGGAAACTACTCTGGGACGCACTTCTCCCGAGTGGGTGATGTCTCTTTCGAGTGATGATCACATAAGTGTGTGTAACCTATGAAATTTAATGGAAACACACACACACACACACACACACACACACACACACACACACACACACACATATATATATATATATATATATATATATATATATATATATATATATAAACATATATATATATATATATATATATATATATATATATTCAGGTTTCATAAAATTGGCAGACAATCTAATATGGATATGTTTTGTATAATTTTCCTGTGATCATTACATTTTTTCTTTTCTAATCGTTACTTCGTAAACGGCAATAGCGGCTTTCCTAAACATCTTGACCACCATATTAGACTTTGTTTCTTTCCAATTTGCTAATACAAAACAGCAAACCTACGTAAGAAATCAATAACATAAAATTTCTTTTAAAAAAATGCATAGCAATTATAAACAGGACCCATCGCTTTAAAACATCATCCGAAATACGCAACTCACGTTGACTTGAGCAAAAATGATATTATATGAATTATATATTACACAAATTTAAAATGGGCTAAACTCATTGTCAAAAATAATAATTCCCCTTCAATATTTAAACTGCGGAAAATCTATATTATTTAGAAATTTACATATTTTTTGAAAAACTGTCTTCTTGATCAATACATATTTGAAAATAATTATATCGGACAGATTACCACTCTACTTACGAGATGATTTATGTTGTACCTTTCAGACCATATTTCAATTTGATCTCATTTAAAAACACACGTAGACCTAAGATAACATAACTGTAACATACATGTTGATATGACAAATTAAATATCCATATCCACGCACAAAACATGTCTAAAAATAGCGGAAACATTATTAATAAAAAAAGACAAATAAAGTACTTAATAATATCAATTATGACCACGTCAAAAATATGCTTACCGTATTCGGAATATAATACGGTTTACATAATTCTAAATACATACGTAAACAATGCATATATTCAATTACACATAAAAAAATTATCCTCGGTAAGGCGAATGTACAGCTGAAAGTACTCGGCAAAAAAAATATTTTTTTATATAATCATTTCACCCCAAGAATGGCAGTTTTACTTCCACGGGTGAGTAAGGGGTTTACATAAGTGGAGAGTAATGGGAAAGAGAAAAAGTTATAGGGGGTGTCACAGAATGGATAAACGTTATATGATAATACTGGCGGGAAGAGAACTTATGAGAGTATATTGGACGAGAAAAAGAACACCAGGGAATAGATGCGAGTCAGAGAGATAGAAGATGGTAGTTTACTCATGGAGTGAGCATGCTAGCAACGATGAGGTGTTGGAAAGAATGGCAACAAAGAGGAAATTGATACTGAGCATCAGGAAGGGACAACTGAAGTTCCTGGTACACGCAATGAGGAAGGAGAGACTGGATAACCTGATACTGACTGGCCAGATAGAGGAAAGAGAGACAGAGGAAGGCAGCGGATAACATATTTGCAAGGCCTGATCAGGTGGTTGACGGAACGGGGGTGGTCAGGAGTAACGGGAGCAAACATATTAGGAGCCACAAGTGATAGGGAGACGAAGAGAACCATGATCGCCTACGTTCTGAAAGGACAGGGCACATAGAAAAATAAGTTTACTATACATTTGAATTGTTGGAGATTGTAGCTATTAGGGAAGCAAGTAAAAAAAGAGAATTCCATAGGCGGGAAGTGCGAGAAACGAAGCTGTACAGTAGAAAAATAAATACAAAATTTATTTCGGTAGTTGTAAAACTTACAAACTGCTTTGTCAGGACGGGAAAATAAAATGTTACATCACACCCAGACTATTGAATCATTTATACAGAGAAGGAGTATGTTAGATGAAGAGGAGAGGTGAATAAATTTAATAAAACAGGAAATTTCAAAGCATCAATAAACATATATCAAATCACACATACACACACACAATATATATATATATATATATATATATATATATATATATACAGAGAAAAGAATACATAAACAAAAATACACACAAAAATTTAAGGAATTTATATATATATACAAACACAAAACATAATGCATACATATATGCACAAAATAAACACAAAAGGAAGCCAGCCATATAAGCCTACAACAATAACACACAATAATAATACAAAACAAAAACAGCAAATGAGAATCTCAATTAATAAAAATTGTAAAGACAAATAAAGCGAATATAGGGAACATATAACATTCTTATTGTCACAAATAATTAGATATCACAATTTTTTTTAAATTTAAAAAATTTCAAATAAATATATTAAAGATTATTTTTGGGACACCCGCGCCTATTCGGCTATAATGGACTATTCCATTACTATGTAAAGTAATGGTGGCATCTACGTGAGGAGAGTGCCGAGCAGCCGTACTCTACTACGACACTGTTGGAGCTCTGCCTCCGGGTAGAGGGCGCTCTCTGCTTCCGAGCGGAGAGCTTTAACCCAGTCGTTGTTCCGCCGAAGGGTAGAAACACGACTGGGCAAAAATAGACAGACATTTTTTGGCCGGGCCATATAGCCCGGAAATCCCAGTTATAACTGACCATGTGTCACATGTTGCCCTTACTGGGAGGGACAACTAAATATAGAGTGTGCCGAGCATCCTATCGACAAGTCAGTCGTAGACTTCCGGTGACGACCCGGAATTACCCATTGCTCATACTACGTCTTACGACGGTTGAGACGATTAACCTCTATTCTTGTATTGTATACTAATAACCTTTGTAAATAATATTTTCACGGAATACAACAATTAACCTATTCCTGTTGTTGAGTTATTTATTCTTACTCACGACATAACAATTATGGATTCACAAAAAAGGATATTTTACAAAAATAAAAAGTGAAATTCCTAAAAATGTTTAATAGAGTTACAAAACCAAAATGTAAAAAAATATAAATACAATCACAAATGATTAATATAGCAGGTAAAAGAATTAATATTTTCAAAAATTATAAAAAATAAATAAGGAAAATATCTATATAAAACTATAAGGTTGATGAATGAAAATTAAAAAAAAAAGATAATATAATAAAAATATAATAATAATGAAAAATTAAAAATTATAGAAATAAGTGGAATAAAAATTAAATGATCAGATTTACAATAGAGAAATAGTATCCAAAATTGCCAGAAAATTAATGATAAGGAAAAAATATGTTAACCTTACAAATTCGGTAATTTAAATCTATTTCACTTATTTATTCGGTAATTTAAATCTATTTCACTTATTTATTCGCTAACTTAAATCTATTTCACTTTATTTCGCTCATTTACGTCTTATCCTCATAACATTTCCATCCTTCTACTAACTCTTAAAGTCATCCCACATACTTAATTCAGTAAATGCAAACAATGAGTTGCTCTTGTGCACTATTTAATAAGAGATTTAATAAAATAGCTCTTTAGTAAAATACAGTCACATGCTTTCAGGTATATGCAAAATATTTTTCTCTTTTGAAAAGGTGCAAACAGCCAAGATCGTGGACATTGAGTGATAATAAGATGGCAGATAGTAAGTTGGCAGTAAAAGAAAAGTAATTTTCGAGAATAATGATCGCAGTAGCAATAAAATAATGCAACATCAATGAAAAAAAAGGTCTCAAATGAATACCACATACAAGTCATTAAAAAAAATGTGAATATAAAATTCTTTTAACATTCTTTCTTCGCTTGTATTCCTGAAATTTCAACTGTCATTTTCTAATTCAAACTAACCGTTCCCTTTTTCACTCTTAAAATGTTTCTTCGTTACTTCCTCTCTCTGATTCTCAGCATTCCACAGTAAAACGACATTATTTTTCCAGTAATTTTTTTTTTGCATCTTCGATAAAAAAAATGAAGTAACGACTCCCATATCGGAGAAATCATGTTAAAAAGCATAAATTTATTTAATTTTAACGAAATTATTATATTTTATAATACTTTGTTTTTTTATTCATTGGGTGAGATTATGTCTTTATTCCAAAATAAAGTTGGATTCTGCCACTGTACTATCTCATCTGTTTATTGCCATATATTATGTACTCGTTGGATTTTGTCATCTCCAATTAAAATCTAGTATTTTTTTAACCTGTTTCGTCATAACATTACCATTCTTCTACTCACTCTTAAATTCATACCCCCATACGTAATTCAGTAAATGCAAACAATGAGTTGCTCTTGTGCTCTATTTAATGTGAGGTTTAATAAAATAGCCCTTTAATAAAATACAGACACATGCTTTCAGGTATATGCAAATTGTTTTCTTTTTGTATATGCTGCAAACAAACAAGGCGGTGGATTTTGTGGAATAGGAAGTGGGCAGATATTGCTAAGAACAATAAAAAAGAGAAATTTTTTAAGAGCAATGATCGCAGTAGTAATAAAATGATGCCACTTCATTGAAAAACAAAAGTCTCAAATAAATAACACAAATAAGTCATTTAAAAAACCAAAACGTCTCATTTGAAACCATTGTACTTCTCCCATCATATTTATTCACTTTTATTCCTGTTTGCATCTGTTATGTCTTCTGACGAAATAAATTATCCTGAAATTGTTTTAAACTTAATAAATTATCTAGATGAAATTGTGAATTCATGTCTCATTTTCGATTACAATTGTCCGAACTGTATAGTGATTTTATTAATTCTGTGAATTTTTCACCAGAACACACATGTGTAGCCTTCAGAAAGGATTGAACTAAGTCACTCTGCTCTTCTTTTCTCGTTTACGGATATTTAACAGGTCATCGTAAATCATTAAATTCTACAATTTCTTAAAATTGCAGCGCTTTTGCTTTCTTATTGAACTTTCTACTTTCTGGTCAGCAATCCATTTATTGGAGCTTCTTAATTACCGTTTTGATCTCTCCCTCTTGATTTAATATATTCTGTGAAGATAAAATACTTTTAACTTTCTTTCTTTGCTTGTATTCATCAAATTTTAACAGTGATTTTCTAATTCAAATAACCGTTTCCTTTTCACTCCTAAAATGTTTCTTCGTTACTCCTTTTATCTTATTCTCAGCATTCGACTGTAAAACGACATTGATTTCCTTTAAATTATTTTTGCATCTTCGATAAAAAAATTGAAGTATCAGAGAAATTATGCTGAATATCATATAAGCATATATTTCCTTAATTTTAACGGAATTATATTTTATAATACTTTGTTTCTTCATTGGATGCCATTTAGTTTCTATTCTAAAATATAGGCGGATTCTACCACTGTACTCTCTCATCTGTTTTATTGCCATATGTTATGTACTGGTTGAATTTTGACATCTCTAATTAAAAGCTAATATTTTTTTAACCTGTTACTATTTCTTATAATAATACATTTTGTATTTTTTCAAATTAAAGCAAATATTTGCTATTTCCTGTAATATCGTGTCTACGTGTTCCTGTTTGCTTTCCGTGTCTAATATAAACAATATTACCTGCGTGATGATCTTCTTAACAATTTGCTCGCTAACATTATCTCCGAGTGCATGATTCTATCAGAATTTCTCGGAGTAATGGGAAAACTGATCTGTTGTTAAGTCAGATAATAATTTTATAACTTTTAGATTTTTTCATACGTAATGAATTCTTTTGAACTGCTTTTGCAAGCGCTTTTTTCAAAATAAATATTCAAAAGTTACCTAATAACTTTCTAAATTTACCTAATATATTCTAAATTAAATGTCATTCTAAAACTAACATATCTAATTTTAAAAAAATCAAATTTTTAAATTCTTAATAAATTGTAAAATGCGGATGTACTAATTGTGGACTAAAATGTTCATTAGTAAATCTTTATAACAGATGATTCTCTTTTTCTTATCATATTACCCCAAGCAAGACACCACTGCCTCTATCGTGCATGTAGATACAGTGAAAGAAAAATGGATACGGTTGATATTGAGTAAAAGATGATGATGAAAGGTGTTCAAGAAAATAGAAATTAACTTTGCATTCAAACTTTTGAAGATTGTATCTATAATGAAAATGGCTGAAAATATAGTTGCGTTTATATTAATCTATATCACCGGGAAAACCGTGAGATCTAGATCCCGATATGGTAACACGCATAGATTTCATGTTCGGTGTACCATGGAAAATAAGCTCGTCAAAGCAGTTGGCATGAAAATATTTGCAGAAAATCAGAGAGAAACCAAGTCATGTCGGCGAAAAAGCCAAGATTCCAAGTCGAAATCTTCAAGGTCAGAAGAAAAAATAACTTCAAATATAAGTTTCTTTATATTTTTCAATTTACTAGCAGTATAGGCCGGCGTTGCTCGGGTGTAATGAAATAATCCGTGGTCCTGGAGCTCAGACTTTTTGAAAGTTGGCACAAATGACTAAAAAGCAATAGTTGTTTCCAGTTAAAGCGAAACCGTAGACTGAAAGAAAATTGAATTGATGTAAGTCAAATTTTGATTTCCTGGTATCGGTATCAAAGAAGATTTTTTCGTCGTAAACTGAATATTCAAGGCTAAATAAGTTCTCAGAGTAAATGGTGACATGGCTGAGAGGCAGAAATACACTTATACCTACTTAGAGTCAAACCCGTAGCAAAAACTAAAATAAAATGGCTGAAAAAATACAGACATACAGGCACATAAACAGACACATACAAACATCTTCTCTTATATATATATATATATATATATATATATATATATATATATTATCGTTTTTATGCACTATTGTAAGAACTGCAACCTTGAAATTTCTGAATATCGTTTCTTATGTCTTTGTCTATGAGTGTATCAAATTTAATTAAAATAGGACCACTCCTTCTATAACCCGATTTTTTCGATTATGGATTTTCGATATTTATCAGAAGTACCTCGACACATAACCTGGCTAAGAACACTCGCAGACGCTTATAGTACTACTGTGTAAATTTTCAAGAAAATCGGTTCAGCCGTTTCTGAGTCTATAGGTAAAGGACACACACACACAGATACACACACAGATACACACACACATACAAAGTTCCATTTATAAATAAGTTTAGATATACAACTGTAGTGCCTGGGGCGATATGCAAACATATGTATTAAGAAATACAAAAGTGCAAGATTTGTAAATTTTTTAATCAAAATTTTGCACGAAATTTAAAGAGAAAATCTTATAGTTTTTCCTAAATGGTAATATTAAATTGATACAATATATTTTTTTAAAATCTGTGTACTTTATAAAATAATTATTGATACTCTTTGAAGTTTTCGCATCTTATTTGTTAATATCTTATCATGTTACATGAGCGTGTCCTCAAGATAATATCGAGCAATACGAAGTTCTGAATTCAACTATTTATTTACTATAAGGGGGAAGACAATTTTCTTCTTTTTATTTTTCCTTACTAATCCGTCAATGCTTGCCGTGTGCACTGAATCCTATTAAATTCTGACAGACTCAGGGATTGCTACATATTCTCTATGTCAGCAAATTCAGTAACAAAACCTTTACTTCACATGTGCGTTTTCATTTAATTCATCTACACTTAAATGAACGGTTCCGTTCAAACTTCCTTGTAGATTGATAGACATTCCCATGAAGATGAGGACAATAGACCGAATATAAATAATAGATTCGTCTCATACCATAAATTCAGATATAAATTATACATATATAATTTTATGTCCATTTCTTTAATAAACACGCATTTACGCTTATATATATTGTAACAATCCCAGCTCACACCACGCCGATATGGTACTAGAAGAAGGTTGGACTGCAACACACACACACACACACACACACACACACACACACACACACACACACACACACACACACACACACACAATAACGAAATTAAAATTCCGGCAAATGAGGCTTTCACTTTCAATCAGTCAAACGCCGCCATGATTCAAGGAATTGTCTTCAACTGGTGATAGACGAGAAAAGGTAACAATATCGGTATAATAAGTAACAAACTTTATTTATACAATATGGCATGACACAAATGTGGATCCTAAATTATAGAGGGTGAGAAACATCAAATCAGAATGAAAATAATGTTTAAAAATGCCTTGGGGAAGGGGTTCATCTGATTAATAAATTAATGTTGTCTCAAAAAACTGTTTGAAATCATTTATCATGTATTTACAGTACAAGAATTCATATAAATACAAAAAAATCAAAAATGAATGAGCGCTTCATCTGTCATTAGAACAATATTTCTTTCACATGCTTTTACTGTTATTGGGGGTTTCAAATTTGTTTTATATTTTTTATATCTTTTCTTCTCCCCTTTCTTCTTCTTGGCTTTTATCACTTGAATGTTTGTTTTTTATTGTCTAGCTTTTGAGACCTGTTGAAAATATTTCTCTTTTCTTTTCCCATTTGTAGGAGTTGAGATGTGTTTAATGTAGCTTCCTTTTCTTCTCTCTTTCGTATGAGTTGTGGTGTGTTTAATTTACCTTATTTTTCTTTTCCCTTTTCTGTGATCTAAAATGTGTTGGATTTATCTTCCTTTTCTTTTCCCTTTTCACGGGGTTGAGGTGTGTGGGAATTTGGTTTCTCCGAATTAATCTCTTTTCAAAAATTTCGTTTGGTTTTTAAGGTTCTTCGTAGCCGAAATTATAGCTGACTATCGCAAGCTATCATAGGCCTACGCTCAGATCAAGCCTGGAACGGAATCTAACTTGAAAGTAGTTTTTACTCTCGCGCTTAAATTTGGCACGTGATGTCGTACGTTCAAATATGGAGTGCTATTCATGTAGACAAATGCTCGTTGCGGACATTGACTTTAAACGTTTCAAAGTGTTTGGAAATCATCCGTTCAGATCACCCTGCGATCACAGGATACAAGTTGAGGAAAGCGTTTCCCTTATAAATCGTTCATTCTATAACGCATATGAAAGCCTCTAAAATTAAACCGTTTGCTTGACCTCCACATTCTATTTTTGTTGAACTGTTAAAGTGTTTTGTGATGCTTCTAATACAACTTATATTTTAATTGTTCACCTAGGGGTTCGTAACAATATATATATAGAGATAGAAAAAAGAAGAAGAAAGAAAGAGAAGTGAGTTTCTGTGAGAGAGAAAGAGTAGCAATATACATAAAATATTGAAGAATGACTGTCAGTATCACGTCTTAAGCGATTTGCAGATGATAGCTCACTTTTTACTCCGCAGTGTCTATGTCTGCAAACAGATATTTTCTGAATATTTTGAATAGCCATATCCAATGTTTACTGTTTGACATATGTAATTAATGAAAAAAGTCATTCGTCGTGAATATCCTATAGTTATTAATATGTTAAATATAAGTTTTTATTCTTTGTTAATTGCGACATTGTTGCAAAATATGTTTAGCAATATATTATCTTGCTTCATGTAGAAAATTCAATATTATCCTTTATTCGTACTCTATAGTATATGTGTATATGACTCATGGTAATGACACTAACTTTTTCATGGTGGTGCTTACAAATTTGAATTGTATCGTCTGTGACATAGATTTATAATAGTTATAATCCCGACATAAACTTCAAAACACTAAGAAAGCGAAAGAATAGCCGTTGCATCGTTCGGTCATGTTATTTGAAATTTGATGTTAACGTTTCAATTAATCAAATGTGTTCATCGGCTTATTTTTGTAAAATAATTGAAGAATTTATTTTTTAATCAATATTCCCCCATGCAAGACAAAACAGCCATGATGTAAAAAATGGCTTACTGGTTTTGTAAGTATTAAGAACAGAATCCTTGATAATGATCGGGAATTGAAAAGAATAATCAGGAGAATAGCAAATTGACATGGACCTTATTTGTTGCATGATAAAAGTATCTGGAAAGTATTCAGCCAGAAGGGAATACCACAAGAAAGAGGTTCGAGAAATGAAACTGTTAACATAGAATTTACGGTTACTTGTAGACATGTCAACTGCAAAGTGTTGATAAATGGGCGCCGGTAAAATTGTTTGCTAATATTAGAAATCTAAGAGATCATCCAAGCAATTAGCATAAAATATTTATAAGAAAGACTCGGAGAAGCAATCATTCGACGGTAATGAGAGTGTCTGAAGCCGAACCTCCAGATCATAATATTGTGGATTTTTCTTTGGATTTTGCCAAAGCGCTCAAGGCAAATTATACCGCATCGGAACAAATGTGCAGCAATAATATAAACTCGCTGGTAGAGACAACATCAATGGTCCATGTGTGCCATAGGGTCTGAGCATGTTGCTAAGAACAAATGATAGAATTGCATTAATTCAGGGAATTAATAAATAGGTCCATTCAGGCTTTGATCAAGTGGCACAAATCTCTATTGAAAGGTTAAAAATGTCAGTCCAACTCATATCACAGAATGAAGCCTAATCGTTATGCTCATGAAATAAAGAGTTTTTATAATTAAGAGGTTCTTGTTTAATCGATGACTGGTATGAAATATCATTAGCTTTTACAGAGTGATTCGAATTACCAAGAAGAAACTGTTCCGAAACTCGACATGTGCAAAGAGACGAAGTCAGATATCAGTAGAAAAGACTGTTATTCGGTTTTGCTAATGAGTAGGGAAATGCATGATGTGAGTAAGGGATTGTGTAAGTGAAATATTTCACGTCTAAAAACCGGGAACCTTAATACGTTGAGTATGTTTAAGCCTCAAGTCACTGAATCGAATGTGTTTGGAGATGAATAGAGAGAAAATAGCTTTTCCATACTGCCAGATGTTATGCCTAAATATACTGCTATGCTTGAAAGAGGGGGCGCGATAAAAGAAAAGTGATAGCTTTCAAAGTTTAATAACGGAAGACAGAATCACATGCAAAATATGTCTAGATCCCTCAGAGTCAATTTTCTTAGCCATCGGAATATTATAACAAATGTAAAAACCAAGGCCATGCATTTGAATGCTGCAATCTTTTCCGTAATGAAAAGGATATCCTAGAACCAAGAATTCATATATAGAAATGAAATAATTTAAATTGGTTTCACAAAAAGCAAAGAAATCTGGAAACCGTTCGAAGATATAAGATTCTACGCTACAGAAGTTAGAAGAGATACCACTAATATATATATATATATATATATATATATATATATATATATATATATATTAATCATATCACCCCGAGTAAGGCAGTACCGCCACTAATGGGCAGGGGGCTACATAAGAGTAAAAATTAGATAGAAGATAGTGAAGAGATTGACAAACCAGTTAGAAAGGAGCAACAGAAGGAAGGGAATACAGCTGTGATGACAGTTGCAGAGGTTGAGATATAGGAATGGACATACAGTTTGGTGAAGAAAGGACACGGGTTATGGTGGAGAAGAAAATAACTAGGGTCAAGTGGTTAAGAGATGATCATTGACCTTGCATTTAAATTCCTGGAGGTTGCAGTTGTCAGAAGAACAAGAATAAGGAAGTGATTTACACAGGCGGGAAGTGCGAGAAAAAAGATGCATGAGTAGAACTGTCGTTTGCATTTGGTTGATCTAACTTTGAATGGTTGAAACCCAGTTGCCAGTCTGGTTGCACGAGTAAACATCTACTGCGGAGGCACCAGTGACTTATGTTCTTTGGAGCTGAAGCCATGAAAGTATATATAGAACAGACAAAGGAAAGCCACACCCCTTCTGTGGGAAAGTGGCTGGAGTCGAGCCGCCAAGTCGGTACCTATCACATTACTAATTCTCTTTTGGAGCCTGTCAAGAAAACCGAGATGAACAGCGTGGGCACCTGGCCATATATGGCAAAAGTATTCCATGCATGGAGGAATGGTTGATTTGTATATATGCAAGATTGATTCAGGCGGAAAAACATCCTGACCCTACACAGTGATCCAAACTTCCTAGCAGTGAATTTAGCTATTGACTCAATGTAGTGATTCCACTTGAGATCAGAAGAGAGTTTAAGTAAGAGGAGGCGCAGTGTATTGATCTCGGGGAGAGTCGCTTAGTCCATGCTTATGGGGACAAGATAGGATGCCTATGATGATTGACAGACAGCAGCTTGGTCTTAGACGCATTGATATTTACAAGCTACTTCTTACCCCAATTCCCCACAGAATATAGATGATTCTCAAGATTAGCAGCAAGATTACGTTTGCCTTCTACGGCGGGTTTCTTACTGATGCAGGAGTAAATTGCGTTGTCATCTGCGTAGATGCCTACTTGGCTCTTGATCTCGTCTGGGAGGTCATTGATGAAAATAACGAAGAGCGTCTAACTTGGAACCCCGTAGCTTGCATAGAAGGCCAGCGTGCCAACCCCTCTCAAAAGCGTTGGAGATGTCGAGTTCAACAGCACGAGCCTGGCCTACCTCATCAGGGGCCTGGAGCATGTACTCCATAATGATCGTTAGCATGTCGACCATGGACCTGGCAAAGCAGAAGCCATACTGCCTGTCAAAGAAGAATTTATGGGCAGTAAGATGATGCACTAATTCAGCATAAATAATGGCCTCGAACACCTTCCTGAAAATTGGAAGACGTCTGATAGGGCGATAGTTGGATGGGTCCGGTGATTCACCAGAGTTCTGAAATACATGAACGACAGTAAAGGACTTCCAGCATGCAGGAAAACAGGGAGAGTGAAATGCAGTAATTATTGAGTTTAGAGAGGACAGAGAAGATTGTTCGCGGCGCAGGCGTTCGTTTATGTCATTTTGTTGAAATTTTTGAGATTATATTTTAAGTGAAAGAGAAAGACATCATAATTATTAATTCGTTAATGGTAATACAAAATAAACAGATTTTTTTAGTTCTCAATTATAAAAAAGGGTATGGTAGATAGCGCTCTGTAACAAACTACACTAAATTACATTTGTAATCCGAGTACATTTGTTGCTAGTCTGTTTACAATGGTATAACAATGGCATTATTCGCCTGACTGCTCTATGACACTGTCAGATCTCTGCTTCCGAGCAGAGAGCACAAACCCAGTCGTGGTTCCGCCGAAAGGTAGAACCACGACTGGGGAAAAAAACAGAGATTTTTGGCCCGGCTATATGGCCGGGAATACCCACTATAACATGACCATGTGTCACATCTGGCCTTGCGTGGGAAGGCTAGTAAATACGGGGCAGGATATTGATATCATGAGAATGCATGTATGATTCTTACATACATCAGCCCCAATAGTAATGGGCACGCTTATATCAGATAAATCTTTACAACTAAAGGTAGCCAATATTTGCTGTTGTTATCATCGCATTGATGAGTCAGGAAACTTAACATCACAAATTATGGATCGATAAATATTAAAATCCATTCATACAGCAGATGCTGCATAATAGATTGTACATGGTGTCGGAAAAGATCGAGCTAAATATCTTTGTCCTTGTTTGGATGTGAATACCCTATATATATATATATATATATATATATATATATATATATATATATATATATGCTCAATCCCACCTTAAAAGTTCTTAAAACTGCTTTAGACGTAGGACAAAATGTATATTTATTAATATACCTGTGGGTCCATGGTCTCAAATATGGTGGTAAAATAATCAAATTCCTCCCCATGAGCGTCACAGGAAGATATTAATCTTTAGCAATGAATTGAGTTCTTCTGGTGTGTAGCGTGTGTATATACCGCTTACTTATAAAACGCTAAAATCAACATTTTCTTGTTATATACGCCTATGGCTTAGGGGTTAGAGCCTCCGATTGATAGCGAATTGTTCATGTTTCTATCCCGACTGGAAACGACTGGATATCTAGCCACACTGACTAGCCTGTATGTGGATTATATACATATTTTTCATTTTAAAACAAGTTATTTCGTGAAATAAACCGTTTAAATATGAAAATATTCAAAAATTCTACAATATAATTGTATAGAACACTTTTTAATACAAATATCTAACCCTATTAAGACCAAAAACTAAGTATTAAACAGTCAATTAATCAATCAATCAATATATATATATATATATATATATATATATATATATATATAAAGAAATAAGTGAACAACTGTCTTTATTATAACAGAGGTGGTGTTATGTATATATATATATATATATATATATATATATATATATATCACAATTTGACGACATAATTATGGCAAAACGATAAAATAATAAGAGAATGTTAAACACCAAACAAAATTTAAGAACTAAATTAAGCCTCGCAATTGTCGATCTAATGATTTGAGCAGACTTGCTGTTTATCTTCTTCTATGAGTGTGACAGAAGCGTTCTATTATTTTTATATCACTCTCCCACTATCCACAGCTTCTTTAGCCGCATTTCATTTTGCCTAGTGCACGTATGTATTCACACACACACACACACACACACATATATATATATATATATATAAATTAAAAAAATTGAATTTAAAATCATTTTTAAAATGAATAAAAGAATAATTAAGGATTCACCAAAAATATATATTAAAAAAATAAATAATGAAATTCCTAAAAATATATTAATACAGTTACAAAACCAAAATGTAAAAAATTAGATACAATCACAAATGATTAATGTAGCAGAGAAAAAATTTTATATTTTTAAAAGTTATAAAAGATAAATAAGGAAAATATGTTTCTATAAAACTATAATATTGATAAAAATAAAAAGTAATAAATAATAATATAATAAAAGTAATATAAATAAAATAATAATAGAAATAAGTGAAATTAAAATGAAATGATCAGGTTTACAATAGAGAAACAGTATTCAAAAATCCAGAAAATATATGATAAGGAAAAAATTTTAACCTTACCAAATCGGTAATTTACATTTCTTTTAGTCACGGCACGTATAATTCACTTTATCTTTCTCGTTTACGTTTTATTTTCATAACATTTCCATCCTTCCACTAACACTTAAATTCATCCCCACATACTTAATTCAGTAATTGCAAACAATGAATTGCTCTTGTGCACTATTTAAAAAGAGATTTAATAAAATAGCTCTTTAGTAAAATACAGTCACATGCTTTCAGGTATATGCAAATTGTTCTTTTCTTTTGAAGAGCTGCAGACAGCCAAGGCTGTGGACTTTTTGTGATAGTAAGTTGGCAGATATTGCTTAGAACAGTAAAAGAAAAGTAATTTTCGAGAACAATGATCGCAGTAATAATAAAATAATGCCACATCAATGAAAAAGAAAGGTCTCAAATAAATATCACATAGAAGTCATTTAAAAAAAAAACGTCTCATTTGAAATTATGGCACTTTTCCCATCATATTTATTAACTTTTTTTCCTGTTTGCATCTATTGTTTGTTCTGACAAAAAATAATTATTCTGAATTTGTTTAAAACTTAATAAATTATCTAGATAAAATTGTGAATTCATATATCATTTTCGATTACAATTGACAGAACTGTTATAGTTATTTTATAAATTCTGCGAATTATTCATAAGATCAGACATATGTAGGTTTCAGAAAGGTTTGAAGTCTCTCTGCTTTTCTTTCCCTGTTTACAGATATTTAACAGATAATCCAAAATCATTAATTTCCACAATTTCTTAAAATTACAGCGCTTTCGGTTTCTTATTGAACTTTCTACTTTCTGGTCATCAATTCATTTATTCGAGATTCTTAATTACCGTTATAATTTCTCCCTTTTTATTTGATATATTCTGTGAATATAAAATTCTTTTAACATTCTTTCTTCGCTTGTATTCCTGAAATTTCAACTGTCATTTTCTAATTCAAAGTAACCGTTCCTTTTTCACTCTTAAAATCTTTCTTCGTTACTTCCTTTATCTGATTCTACTTATTTTTCCAGTAATTTCTTTTTGCATCTTCGATAAAAAAAATGAAGTAACGAATGTCATATCGGAGAAATTATGTTAAATAGCATCTAAGCACAAATTTATTTAATTTTAACGAAATTATTATATTTTATAATAGTTTGTTTTTTATTCATTGGGTGGCATTTTGTCTTTACTCCAAAATAAAGTCGGATTCTGCCACTGTAATATCTCATCGGTTTTATTGCCATATATTATGTCCTGGTTGCATTTGGTCATCTCCAATTGAAAGCTAGTATTTTTAACCTGTTTCTGTTTCATATAATTATACATTTTGTGTTCTTCAAATTGAAGCAAATATTTCCTATTTCCTGTAATATCGTGTCTACGTGTTCCTGTTTGCTTTCCGTGTCTAACATAAACACAATTATCTGCGGGATTATCTCTTAAGAATTTGTTCGCTAACACTATCTCCAAGTGCATGATTCTATCAAATTTTCTCGTAGTAATGGGAAAATTGATCTCTCAAGAAGTCAGATAATAGTTTTTATATCTTTTTCGAATTTTCATACGTAATGAATTCTTTTGAACTTCTTTTCTAATCACTTTTTCCCAATTAATATTTTAAAGTAACCTAATAACTTTCCAAAATAATTATTTTTATGCTGTTGAAATATATATTTGTTTTTCAGTGTGTCACATATTTTACATATATTCACGCTTAAATATAATGGATAACTCATTAAAGACATCGAAGAATTTTTGAATTATAAACTGATTCAAGCAACATTTTATTTTGAATATTCAGCGCCATTGTAGCTTCCCATTGTAATGTCAAAGTTTTATTCATTTTTCTCTTTTTGTTATTCGTGTTGGGTTCTTTTTTTGTCATATATTGTTACTATCCTATAGTAATAAATTTCTGCAAATTTTGATAAGGATTAGATCTTATTCTTACATGTTTCCATATTGTTTTGCTAAGTTTAGTGCATTCTTTCATGGTTTTTCGTTGATGGATGCGTAAGAACCTTCTTTGTAGCAGAATTGAAAGGAAAAATGCAAGATATTTTACAGATAGTACCAAAAGAAAGCGACAGAAAAAGACTGAGCATAAGCTTCAAGATAACTGAATGTATGACCATCAGCAAATAGAAGAACCCAAAATGCCAACTACAGGCTAGAGAAAATAAAAAATAAAGTAAAGAAATTTAAATACCTGGATATTGTTCTGAAAGTGAATGGAAGTGCAACATTAAAAACTTAAGACGCATTGGCATGGCCTAGAAAGTATTTCAAAAACTAACCAGAGTACTTAGAAATAGGAATGTCTCATTGAATCAAGTAAAAGAGAACTGGATTGCTAAATGATATATATATCTTTCAGTATGGAAGTGAATGTTGGGTGATCTCATAAATGTTGAGAGAGTGGCATGAGGCAGCAAAGATGTGACTTTACAGAAGGATGCTCAGTATATCATGGAGTAAGCATGTGAGCAAAAACTAGGTGTTAGAGGGGATGGAAATGAGAAGAAAACATCAGGAAGAGACAGATGAGACATGTAATGAGGCAGGAAGTCCTGGTGAATGTAATAATCACAGAAAGAAAGAGAAACAACGGAAAGCAGAACTTACCAAATAGATGGATGGCATTGGGACATGTCTTCTTATGGAAACATGGCCCAGTAGATATAGACGTTGGTTAGTTCCAGTAACTACCAAAAAATGCTTCGCGAAAAGATCGAGAATGATATACCCAACTGATTCCAATAAAGGGCTCGGTTTGAAATTCCTAGCAACTGAAGGAGGCTGGAGTACAAATCGCCACAAACGTGATGACAATAGTCCGAATTATGTAAACAATGTAAATAGTACCTAATCTCAGAAATATACACAAATCCGAAATCGTTTTTTTATTATTTTTTTTCTTTGCGGGAGTATAATTTTTTAAATCATATTCGTCATATAAAGAGTTCTATATTTTCAGTGATCTTTATTTGGGAATTATGCATTTCTGCAGTGGTTATGTTTTTAAGTCAAGAATTAAACTGTATTTGCTACATTTTGGTGAGTTGTAGGTATGATATTGCTAAATACACAAATGATAACAAAACTTACAAAAACAGTTAAAATGAAAGAATTTTCCTGTTCAATCCATCCTACACAACTAAATATATAAAAGAAATTGATAAATTAAAAATTTACACATAAATATAAATAAAGAAATACCAATTACAAAATTAAACAGAAAATAATAAATAAAAAAGGTTAGAGAAATAATATAAATATAAAACTAAAAATATAAGCAAACACACAATCAAGACAAAATGCAGAAAATAACACATCAACTACCAAACAAAAAAATATAAAAAACACAAATACATGAAGTCCAAAAGTACAAATATACACAAAAACACTTTCTGGTAAAAAAATGACTACAGAAATTGCTCAAACCTCTTGGGAAAATCGAAACTGCGAAGATATTTTACACTCACTCTCACTAAAGAGAAACTGTAATAATATTACAAAATCTAAATTAAAAAAATCACCACTTTTTTTTTTGATATTCAATGAAACACGTACACACATCCGTGCTCTCAGATACATATAGTAATTGATATTTTATTAAAATCTTTCAGTGGGTATCAGAATTATCACTTTCTTTCTTTCTTTCTTTCTTTCTTTCTTTCTTTCTCTCTCTCTCTCTCTCTCTCTCTATCTCTCTCTATCTATATATCTATCTATCTATCTATCTATCTATCTATCTATATATATATATATATATATATATATATATATATAGTATATATATCTTACATCTAAAGCACTACTTGAAGTGTCAGTCATTACAGATTTATCAGGTGCATATCATGAACTGACAGTTTTATATGTGTACCTGTGTGCATACGCGTATGTATACTCATTTACACACACACACACACACACACACACACACACACACACACACATATATATATGTACATACATATATATATATATATATATATATATAGATAGATAGATAGATAGATAGATAGATAGATAGATAGATACTGATACTTATATATATTTACATAGATAGATGGATAGATAGATAGAAAGATAGCTACTGATACTTATTTACATATATATATATATATATATATATATATATATATATATATAGCTAGCTAGCTATATAGATAGATAGATAGATAGATAGATAGATAG